>CM039675.1:176753246-176977481 GCA_022496015.1 Hordeum marinum
TACGAGTGTAGGTGTGGGGTCCGGCACACAATACGCGTTGTATGTGCGCCACCACATGGGGTTGTCCGGTTAGTTAGGCATCAAGATGACAACAGGGATTACTCAGGCGGGTACATGGAGTCCCATCCCCGTCCAATTCAATGCCTCACATTCACGTCACCGTCTCTATACCCTTGCGCGGGGATAAAATGTTTCCCATCCCCGTCCCGATCACCGCCCTCCCATTCCCTTAACCGTCTCCATACCCATGCACGGGGATAAAATGTTTGAGTAAAAAATAGTAATCCAACGCAAATAAGCAATATTTTGTGGCCAAGTTTGGGATTTCTTAGGGATATTTCGGTCAGATCGGTGGGATCTGTGGAAATTTGTGTGACCGAGGTTGGAAATGACGTGGGTCTACTAATTATAGAGCCCACATTTAAGTACTTCATGGTTAAGGCGGGTAATGACATGTATATCCCATCCCCATCCCCATCATACACACTGGGTAAGGTATTTGACCCACCGTCTTCCCCATGGGAATTTAAGCTGGCACTTCTCCATGCCCTAATATAGTAAATACCCATGGGGATGCGGGTAGCAATTTTAACCAATGACAGCTTCAGGTGAGGCACATGTGCCATGTCAAAAGTTGTGCATTGGCTATATATTTAAAGCATCTCGGTCAAGAGCTTTTCATGCATATGATTTTGTCTCATGCATGCGGAGGTGGTGCTCGTGCACTCACTCATGCGGTTACCATCGACACACCCATTCGTTGCCCCCACGTGGTATATCACCTTGGATGGCGCGCGCAAGAGGGGTTTGATCAAATGTGTATTCATCTTAGAACATGTTTCCACGAATATCATGGTGAGATTACGGACAATTTTTTAGCGCATGTGTGCATGCGCGTGCTCATTGTAGACATTGTGAACCTCCTTCTATTTGCGAAGGTGACACATGAAAGGTGTGCATTGGGTATTCAAAACATCACACAACACCTCCGTACATATGTTAGGGAAACATGGAGGCGGTGTTTGTCCTCGGACACTGCCCCCTTACGCAATTATTAGTGTCACTCTCCCATTTGTGGCCTCAAATAGTTTTCTACCGCAACAAGAGAGGTTAATTATTTTGGATTATTTTTTGGTTAATGTCGTCCATGTGGATGTGATATTACATGGTATAATTTGAGTGTGTGTATGCATGAATATAATGTCTCTCCCATCGTGTGGGGACCCCGACTCATAAGTCATGATCACCGAATGTACATGCACAGTCATCCTAGAGATCAATGCTCACTGAACACACAGAAACCGAATAACAAGAGTCTTACATCCATTACATGTCGTTTTACTCAAATATGGCATTTATGGCCAAGTCTTCATAAACTTGCAATGGAAATATTCAACAATAGCGTGAACCCATGCCATCTGCCTTAACCCTAGATGCATTCTGACTGGGAAGCGTCCTAGCTCGCATCTTCGTCATGAGGGTATTATTCATCGTATCATGTTCTTTCATGCCTGGCTAATAAAATAACTAGTGGCAAGCCAATGAGTAATTTCAATGTACTCGCAAGCAACCCACGTTTGGAACAAGGTTCAGTAGAGCATAATATAGCACGAATAAGTAAATTTCTGGAAAGCTAGTTTGAGTGCAATGACATGTTCAGTTAATTTGTAAAAGCATGCACCAATAGGTTGTATATGTCCACACGAACAAGTTACAGATATCATCATAAGTAGGGTTTGAGCATCACATGTTCAATCATTTCATCAAGTCTTCTGACTTAGATCAAGTATCTCTTTGTCGCACACAAACACAACAAGTGTTATGAAACCATCTGGATGTAGTTTAAGCAGGACCTCCAACTGTCCATGACCGTGGACACGACTATTCGAATAGTTTTACACTCTCTAGAGGTTGCACACTTTACCCACAAGACTCGGGGAACTTTCGTGTCATCCACGACTCGCGGTATAGTACATATCCGAGGTATGCACCAGAACAATGCCTTTCCCCCGACGATACTAAACAAGGATTCCAATCAATTGGTACCCAGCCCACATGATGTACATCACAAGTAGCATCCATCCAGGTACCAATGGTGTGCCTGGTGCCTATGAAGACAACGCATGATCGTCCTTACCGGCACAACCCTGTATCGAGAGTGACCACGTCACTCCCGCCACTAGTAATGCGGGCTCTATGCTAGTACCCATCAAACTAATCAACAAAGCCCCATCCCATAAGGGGTATCATGGTTGCACATGTAAGGTTGGGACAATAAGCAAATTGTAAAACTCTCCATATTCGAAAACACACACACAACTTACTCCGGTGCACCACTTCTTTCTCAAGTGGTTACCTAGAACAACATCATCTCCCTCGGGCTTTAGTGGAACCCCACGAGGTTTGCGCAAAGTATTTGAAAATACTTTTGTTTCCATCACCATGCATATTCACATCCCACTTTGCATAGCATCTACTAAGCATCGTATCTACTCCCACCCACACAACAACCATAAGGAGGTAGGGTCATGCAAGACGCAAGTATCAGAGGTAAAAGTGTCGGAGGCATCCCACCGTAGTGGTCACCACATCAACATGATCAACATCACAACATAAAGTGCTATATGCCATTCAATAATAGTGTTTCATAGTCATGGTCAAAGGGCTGCTTGCTCTCTTTTCCAAGTATTCGAGGTCTTCACATGATTCTCGTCCACCCCGAGCACTTTGTCTACTTCATCAACTATCGCCGGAAACAATCATAATAAGCAACACCACAAGCAGAAAAATAAAGGTGCTCTATCAACAGGAAATACATTTTCCTAGGATGTCTTTGGTTATAAGAAACATGACTAAGGAGGTTTCATTGAATGTGGATCAAGGGGGAGTCTTGAATGATGGAAATGAGGGCATTTTTTATCCTATAAGAAGTCTACAGAAATCATTTTTATAAAAATGAGTGAATGCACCTATAAAATAGGGCATGATTTTAGAAACATGTAGGAAGTGGTTTCACTAGATTTGGAGTTGAGGTGAATTTCCTATGTTTTTTCCTAAGAGGAAATAAATGCAAAAAGGGAGCATTTATTTGGTGAAACAGAATAGGGTCATGGGAAAAACATTCACCATGTCTACATAAATAGGGCATGACATTATAGCCATCTAGATATTAGGATCACCCCATTTGTAGTTAATTTGAACTCTCAAGGGATTTTGCAAGTGGGGCTTGAATAATTCAAATGTGAATTTAAATTTGAACAATGCAAAAACTTGAAGTGGAAAAAAATGAAAGTTGTATAATTAAGTAGAATGGGATTTTAGAAGAATATAGGAATATGAATCATCAAAATTTGAGATCATATGAATTTACTATGAATTTTGCAAGTTCTTTGAAAAAGAAAAGGAGGAAATATACCTACGCGCCTACACTGCCCACTGGGTGCGAAATCAGTGACTGCGCCTATAGAGGAGCCACACCGTAGGTGTACTCGCGGGGGTTACGCTTTCCTTTCCGCAAGACGACTACGGATCGAAGCCGTTTCCACTCAAACAGTTGGGCCCGTCCGTGAGCCACTTATGGTAGGGCCCGCCTGGAAGTCCTTCTTCCTCCTCCCGCTCAACCGAGGGAAGGTAGGGGAGGCAGGGCGGAGCATGCTCTGGCGCATGCTCCAGTGGCTCCGGCCACCTTCGGCAAGGCTGTGCTCGCATGTGAGCATTGGGGTCCGCGTTGAGCCAAGCTACATACAGCATGCCCACGGGGGAAGGCCGTGGGGAAGCCGTCGGTCCACCGTGGTTCCGAGCGCATGGGAGACCTCACAAAAAATAGACGAGGAGGGGCTTCAAGGAGCCTAGGGGAGGCTCCAAGTTGGTCAGGGGAAGTGAGGGAGCACATGGGTGCTTGGATTTGAGCGGTGGCTGCAGTGGGGACATGGCGGCAATGGTAAGGGAACTCAAGCTCAGAAGCTCAGGGTTCTTGGCGAGGCAGTCCCTGAGAATTATAGAAGTTTCCTAGGGTGTGAGGTGAGCTTCGGGAGAGGACTTTATACCGAGGCGAGCGGAGGGTGCTTGGGCTCTCCTCGGATGCCATCGGGCACGGCAAGCACGCGCGGCAGGGAGGCCCTTGGAGTTTTGCTGGCGTAGGGGAGAGGCGTGGGAGGTTGGGAGGGCCCTGGTGTGTGGGTACATCCTGTTGAGGCTAGACGAGAGCTAAACAAGGAGGTCAAGAGAGACAGAGCGTCATCGCTGCACGTCAACGGTGTGGTCACCAAGCTACACTGTGTCTAAGGCAATCTTTTGGTCAGCCAAATGTGTGTGGCGTCTGAGGCACACATGGTAAAGTTGTCTAGAGAGGTTTGGTCCCATATGAAGCTGGATGGAATTGGTTTCCATTGAGAGTAAGTTCGCAACAGTAAAATAGGGGCCTAGAAAAAGGGTTTTTTAGTGCTTAAGAGGTGAAATGTTGTCTGAGTGTCTTGGGTATGGAAGTTCTACAAGTATACCAGATTGCAGCACAGGGAGTTGAGCTTATAGGGTACTTGTAGTTCAAGGCCACAATTTCTGCCAAAATCTAGTTTTTGATGAGGTGCTCATATTTTCCATATAAGCATGCCATATTTGGACGACAAATGATGCATTGGCATGCCAGAGGTGTTGCGGTTAAACTTCGGGGACAATTGCATGCATAGAATAATAGGAGAGAGGAAGAGAGTCATGCCAATGCTATCCAAAGAGGGAATATTCGGGTTTTACCCCCCTGAATAATTGATATAGGTCAAGATGTTCTTACTGGAGGTAGAATAAGTATGTGAGTTTCTGTGTTAAAAGTTTGGGGCCAAGGAGAATGGGGGAAGGGTCAAAACAACAGTTTTACCAATCTACCAGAAGGTGCTTGTGTTGTGTTTGGGCCAGTAGATGGAGTCTACTTGCCATGTTATTTAACAGGATTAAGTAGTATGCAAAAACAAGGTTGGTCGCAAGGTTTGATATGGTTTGAAGAATGTTTACAATGTGAACTTTCTAATCCTTAGAAATCAACAGAATCAGGTTCCTGTACATGCAAAACTATTCTCCTTAATGCACCACTTGGCCTATATTCATTATTGGAGGATTAGAACATGTCCACAAAGTTTGAAATCAATAGGAGACATTTGTCAAGGTAGAGTTGCTCAAATTCGGATCTGGACAGAGAGGGTTTTGGGATATTTTGGTGAACCAAATCAATTGGGATTGAGATGAAACTTTGCAAGGTGATCACGTATATCATTTGGGACATGCTAGAATTTTCCTAGATTTATTTGAGAATATTCCCTATAGATATATTTCAAATGCTTGAAATAGGCAAAAATGGTTTTGAAGGGTTTTGTCCAATATTTTCAACATGAAAATTTCTTTAAACTCTTATTTATGGACAATATATGTCCATTGAGTTTTACTACATTTTCTCAAATAGTTTAAAAGCATAAAAGTAAATTTCCCTAATAAAAGAACATTTCTGGCCTTATGAGAAACCTTTAAATAAAATAATATTGAAAATTAATATTTTGTAGTTTTGGGAAGTTATATATATTGTAGGTTCCAAATATATCCTTTAGGAAACAACATTTCATCCAATTGGAGGAATTGTGAGGGAGTCCTGGATTAGGGGGTCCTCGGATAGCCGACCTGTTGTTTATTGGATGGACTATATGGGCTACTTGCCGAATACTGGATGATTTGATGGCCTAGTTTCCAGGATGAAAGCTTCGAGGAGCACGACTTGCGCTCCACGTTTGATGTAGTAAATAGGCATGTTTATCTCTTTGGCATGTAACCGACAATGTATAAACCCGAGGCCTCCTCGGCATATATATAAGCTGGAGGGTTTTAGGGTATAGATATAGAACAACTCATCTAGGGTTAGACATATGATGTCAAGGAAGATCAACTCTGTAACCCCTTACACCATCAATACAATCAAGCATGAGGTAGGTAATTACCTCCATTTGAGGGCCGGAACCTGGGTAAACTCGTGTCCCCTTCGTCTCCTGTTACCGTCGATCCAAGTCTCACAGTTCGGGACCCCATACCCGAGGTCCGCCAGTTTTGACAATGACATTGGTGCTTTTATTCAGAGTTCCTCTGTGAGTGAGATGGAATCGATGCCTCGCCTCGTCATCAACAAAGAGGTCTGCAACATGGATGTTTTCGTCCCTGGACAGATCTTCGCCTTCGGTAGCATTGTGCTGCATACTGATTCCGCCGACCATCTAGGCTGCGTGGAGAACTTTTCCCCTGATCAAGAGGTTAGATTTGGAAACTTAGAGTTTTTCGTTGACTCTCGAGGCGACTTGTCACTGATTGGGCTAACGGCTTTGCCTGTAGCCCCCGAGGACTCTGAGGCTTTAACCTCGAGCCCCTTCTTCGGACAAGCCAATGGGGTCACCCAGGGAAACAGTCTGATCTATCATCCCGGTCTAGATATCAAGCCATAAGACTAGACATACGTTCCTTCCGAACACTCCCCATTTGCGGACATCATGGGAGTGAACCCCATGAGTTCAGAATAGCTGGATCCGATTGGGCCCTCAGCGGTCGACGAGGACTTGGAGCAATTCTCGTCGATGAGGATCACCGACGATCCAGCCCCGATCTACGAACGGCCCGGTTATAGTTCGGGCAGGGACGAATTTTTTGACCCACCCACCACCCACTTGATAGCCACCGTCGAAGACTTAACCGACGTGCTAGACCGTGCCTCTGAGAAGGCAGAATACATGGATGAAGAGGATCATGCTCCCACCCCCGTTAACACCGGGAGTTGGACCGCCACTTCTACATACGATGTCTACATGGTGGATATTCCTGCCACCAACGGCAACAATACACCCCAGAAAAACAGCGACAGATCAGGCAACGTGCCATCAAGGCGCTGAAAATAGCATAAGCGGTCCAAATGCAAAAAGGGAAGAAGAGCTAGTATCAACAACGGGCGCTGGAAATAGCATAATGCCCCCGCCGATCATGACAATCCCGACATCCCCGAGCACCCGTTTGAGGGTCCGGAAGAGCCGAAGGCACAAAACGACCCCGATATCATCAATGACCCCGAAGGCGAAGATTACCCTCCCCCCATCCAGGAGGAAGATATACCGGAGGCTGAGGACTTGTACATCCCCGATAACCTTGAGGATCAGGAAGAAATCAGGCAACGACTAATAGAGACGGCTTGCAGCCTAAAAGCCAAAGAATGACAACTCAAAGCCGAACAGGCTGACCTCAATGATCGATGGACAAAAGTCCTCTCAACCGAGGAAGTATATGACACTAGTGTGTCAAACTAGCCCAAAAGCTACCCTCAGAGAAAGTTGCTGCCGCAATTCGACGATGAGCTCACTAACTCTCCGGCTCCGCATCATACCCCATATGATAAGCCGGACCGCCCTCCCCGTGGGCATGACAGAGCGACCAATGAAAGGCTATGTACCGTGATACCCCGAAGACATGGTAAGGAGCCATTCAAACCCAATGACAGGTTCGACATGCACGATGACCTAGATCACAGAGCAGGTCGTACAAGATCCATCTCCGGATCCAGAGATACTCACCGGATAGACGAGGAGAGTATAGACCATGGTTCAATCAAAACCACAGATTCCGGGAGCGCGACCGGGCCCATACAACTGCCGAATACACGCGTGACATAGCATGGGTAATAGGCGCCGCTCACCCACTGTGCTTCACGAACGAGGTAATGCGGCATCAGTTCCCCGAAGGGTTTAAACCCGTGCATATAGAACAGTATGATGGGACCACTGACCCAATTGTATGGATCGAAGACTTCGTCCTTCATATCCACATGGCACGAGGAGACGATCTACATGCCATCAAATACCTACCTCTTAAGCTTAAGGAGCCATCTCGACACTGGCTAAACAGCCTCCCCGAAAAACTCCATAGGATGCTGGGAAGACCTGGAGTACGCATTTCGCTCTAACTTCCAGGGGACCTATGTCCGCCTACCGGACTCTTCCAATCTCAGAAACATCATTCAGAAGCCCGACGAATCCACCGAATAGTTCTGGAATCGGTTGTTAACTAATAAGAACCAAATCATTGACTGTTCGGGGGCTGAGGCCATAGCCTCCTTTTGGCACAATATTCGGGACAAATGACTAGCCCGCTAGCTAGGCTAGGACTGTCCTCGATCTATGTCCTCCCTTACCTCCTTCATGACCCGCTTTTGTGCGGGCGAGGATAACTGGCTGGCTTGAGGCAACCATGATTCTAAAGATCCTGTGGCACCGGAAGCCTAGGATGGAAACTCCAAGCCAAAGCGCAATAAGAATAAATGCCGGGACAATGGTACTGATGTCGATGACACGATGGGTAATGCCAGATTCCACAATTCCTGATGTGGGCAGCGGAAGAAGCCCCCTAAAGGCAATCGTGACGGACCCACTCAGCTAGAAAAGATTATGGAAAGGCCTTGCCAGATCCATGGGACTCCAGAAAAGCCCGCCAATCACACACACCGCAATTGTTGGGTTTTTAAGCAGGTAGACAAGATACCGCCCCACGACCAAGGCAGGAGCTCTCGTAGCAAGGATGAGGATGAACCTCAGAGTCCAGTTGGTGGCGGACAAAAGAAATTCCCACCTGAAGTCAAAATGGTGAATATGATATACACCGCCCACATACCTAAGAAGGAGAGGAAAACGATCCCTTCGGGAGGTCTATGCTTTGGAGCCCATAGCTCCGAAGTATAACCCATGGTCAGCATACCCGATCACCTTTGTCCGGCGTGACCACCCGACCAGTATCCATCCTGGGGGCTCGGCTGCCCTCGTCCTAGATCCCATTATGGTTGGGTATCACCTCACCAAAGTCCTAATGGACGGAGGAAGAAGTCTCAATCTGATTTACTCATACACAGTGAAAAAGATGGGCATAGATCTGTCAAGGATCAAACCGAGCAACACTACCTTCAAGGGAGTGATCCCAGGCATTGAGGCCCTATGTATGGGTTTTGTAACCCTGGAGGTTGTGTTCGGCTCGCCCGATAACTTTCGTAGAGAAGTCTTGATCTTCGACATTGTGCCCTTCCGTAGCAGCTATCACGTGCTGCTTGGCCGGACGACGTTCGCCTATTTCAACATAGTCCCACATTACGCATACCTCAAGCACAAGATGCGAGGCCCCAAGGGGGTCATCACTGTTAATGGCAATAAAGAGTGTTCATTTAGATCTGAGGAACATGCACTAGCACTGGTGGCCGAATTCAGCTACAAAGATGACAGGCAAGTTTCAGCATTTGTCGTCAAGGCACGAAAGGCTCGGAAGCGAGTTCAGATTCAGACACAAAACTCGGATCCTTCAGGTTCCATCTATCGGGATTCGCCCCCCGCCACACAATTTCTGGACCAGCAACGTACGCGCCGAGGAGGCACAACTTCACACTTAAGATTCCATGTGAAGCGGTGGGGAAATAAGGTGGGTGTTCAGCTGCCCTGACCTACTACCACCAATACGTCCTCGGACAAAATACATGCACTCCTAAAAGAGCCTGCCTATAGCGTAAAGCTCACCCATAATGTTGTAGCCTCTCAAGACTTTGGCTAGCAAAATCCGCCAGCACTAACACCCATCAAGGTGCATCTAAAAGCAGGAGTCAATTAGCAAGGGGGCATATCAGGGACGTCCAAACATTACAAATACTCCAGTGGATAATCGTACGCTCCCCGCAGTCCTTTTCGCGCCCCTTCGGTTAAGTGAAAGAAATAAAGCACAATAGTATAATTTCCTAGTGCGCTGCACTAAACCACCTTCGGGTTCCGATAGTATAGCAAAGGGACATAATGCATTGGCATAGACACCCCATCTAGTATCTACATGGGGGCTGAAGTCGATGACTCACATCTTTTAGTATTAAACAACCACACATGAGTTATAAAGGAATGCAAAACCATATAAGAGTGGATACTAATATCATTAAAATTTATCTCGAGTGTTTGGACACATTACAACCTCATTCAAATAATTTTTCACCCGAACACTGCGACGCTATCACCCGCGCATTCTCCATCACTCCATCGAAATAAAGCTCGGGGCGTCGGTGCTCCTTTCCGGGTGGTGGAGGGTCGGTGGCGACCTTCATCTGATTGAGCCCCGGCCAGTGCACTTTAGCCTTGGCAAGGGCCATCCGCATTCCTTCGATGCCGAAAGAGCGCTTGATGGTGTCGAGGTGGGGCATGGCAGCAATCAGTCGCTGCACCAGGCTGAAGTAACTGCCTGGGAGTCGCTCGCCGGGCCATAAGTGGATGCAGAGGTACTTGATGGCCAGCTCCGCCATCTGGTATAGCTCCATCAGTTGTCTCATCTACTCCACCATAAGATGAGGACGCTTGGGGGCTCCAAAGTGTGCCCGGAAAATCCAAGCTTCGTCTTCCTCTCCCCAAGAGGCGAGTAGATGATTGGTGTCCGCCATGCTCTTCTGGAGATCGGCGGATGCGCCTGAGGATCGCCACATCCGGTTAGCAATTCAAATCTTCTATCCCCGAATACGCACTTTAGGGAGTACGGCTTAGCATCGGCTATCTCCTTGGCTTGGCGAACTTGTTCCTCGAAGAACCTTCTGTCCACCCGCTCCTTCTCGAGATCGGACTTCATGGTGGATAGTTTGGCCAAGATCGCCTTATTCTTTTGCACCAAGGCTTCACACTTGTTGCTAGGGTCCTTGAGCTCATCCAGTATCTCTGCCACACAAGCCTGGTGTTTATCACTGGTGGCTTGTATGGCGAAGAGTGTGGTGGCCGCTTCTTTGGCCGCCGCCTTCTCCACGGTTGCCTCATGTTTGGCATGTTGAAGCTGTTCCTTGAGCTTTTCGATCTCTTTCGACGAAGCTATAACATGATAAAACTTGTATATAAGACGAATGTACATTAATAGTATTCGGGGGAAAGTATTCAGATTTTGTTCGGACTTACCCTGTGGCTCATCGAACCACTTATTGAGGGATTCCACCTCATCCCCGGAGTGCTTGAGATTCCGATGTAGCTCGTCTATCTCGGCACCGTTTTTGGCTGCCGCTGATGACGATGCCTATATTTCAGACACAATTCATACATCACATCAGCACTCACTTTGCGAATTATATATATGACCCCTAGGTGAGCTTGTTCACCTCACCTAGGGCTCTAGGGCTGCCATGTATACAATACGAGTAAATAAAAATCTTAGAAAATATTGGTCGACTTACTTGAAAGCCTGCAACGAGACCTTTGAAGGCCTCCTTTAGTCCGTTGTCAACAGACTGGACGCTTTGTAGTACCGCACCCATATGGGTGCGGTGATCCTCAGGGATGGAGGCGCTTGTTAGAGCCTCCTCCATGGCCGACCACCTGTTGGTCGGCAGCGCCGGGGATGATTGGATTTCCTGACCACCCATCAGGGATTGGACCGATGCCTGTGGAGGAACAATGTGCTCCGGAGATGTTCTTGGTGGGGACTGATCGCCCGCTCGTCCAGCCTCCTTGGTGTCCGGGCGGGGCGTTGTCCCCGGTCTTCGGTGGCCGAAGCGTTAGTGTCGGCCATGGTGCAATCTCCCTCGCCCCCCATGTCCGCCTCCGTTGGGGTAGGCTTGGAATACACCTCCACGGCATCCTTCGTGGCGCCTGGAGTGGCGGGGTGTGAGGCACCCCCGCTCTCTGCTAGTTCGGCTGGCGGGGTCTCCCCATCCGATACCACCTTGATGGGGATAACGAGCGGGGGCTGTAGGACCAATAACCCGCGTGTGAAAAAACTCTGAATCTACTTGTGATAGGAAGGAGGGTCTTCTGATCCTGACCTAGATGGGGGGTCTTGACCCTTAGGATCCTTCATGGATCCTCCTTGGGGTCTTCGGGCGTGGAGCTCGAGTCCGAGCTGCCATCTGACAAGATCACCCACGTCTGTCGCGCCCTCTTCGGGGCAGGAGAAGCTACTTGCCCTAGGGCGTCTGAACACACCGTTCTTTTCTTGTCACAGGGGGAGTTACCTCCCCCTCGCTCTCGACCTCATCCTCCACTTCTTCCTCCTCTTCAGCATCCTCCTGATTTGAGGAGGTGGGGGTGTCTTCGGATGTAGCATCAGGCCGGTCCCCGATGCGAAGGCAAGCTTGACCTAGTTTCTTCTATTTCTCCTTCTTCATGGGAGCCTCATAAGGCTTCTCCACGAGCATCTGGGCTAGCATCCCATTCATCTCCTCTTCGGGCTGAGGAGTCGGATTGCTGATGTTGATGGCTTTCATTAGCCATCTCTGCTTAAACAGATCGGACACAAGGTTATGGATCTTCTATGTAATAAAGCTGACCAAGCTAGGATGTATTGTACCTCGAAATCTGGCTTGGTGGTGCGCAAGCCCTTGTCCTCATCCTCAGCTGGTCAAATCTTCATTGATTTGAAGGATACCTTCCATAGCTTCTCCCGCGTAGTGTGGAAGAGGTTCTTGACTGTGGGATCGGCTCCGAGTTTTCGAGCCCACAGGGGAGTGTCCCAGCGCTGGCAGGGGAGGATGCATCTTCAGAGCATCACCTGGACCACATCGGGCAGCTTGGTGCCGTCCTCGACCAAGGAACGAATGCGCTTCTGCAGACCGGTTACCTCCTTTCTTGATCCCTAGAAGAGGCCCTTTTCGATCCATGAAGCTAGCCTGGTCGGGGGACCGGATGTGAATGCGATGGCAGGGTGCTGACCTTCTTATTGTAGTTTGATGACATAGAACTACTCCTTTTGCCACCCCTAGATGGTGTCGACGAGGGTGCCTGACAACCAACTAACGTGGGTGAGTTTGCCGATGATGGCCCCACCACAGTCGGCGTGGTTGCCAAAGCATGAAGTGTGGCTCGACATGCAGGAAGGTCTCACAGACGAGGATGAAGGCTGAGAGGTCCATGATGGAGTTCAGCGGGAGGTCGTGGAAGTTGAGGACATAGAAGAACATTAACCCCTTGATGAAGGGGTGGAGTGGGAAGCTCAACCCCCTAACAAATTGGGGGATGAACACCACCCACTCTCCTGACTTGGGGGTGGGGATTACTTGGCCCTCCTCCACCGCGCGATGAGGGATGCTGATGGGGAGGGAACTGGCCTTATTGAGGTCGAATATGTCTTGATTGGTCACTATGGAAGCTTCCCACTGGCCATTGGAGCCCGCCTTTTCCGAGCTTGGGAGCGGGGGTGGAGAAACCTAGATCTGTGCTCTGGAGGCGCAAGGGAATAGGAGGCGAAGAAGTCGAATAGAGAGCATGAAAGGCCTTTGGGGTTTTCTTTCTCCTTTTATGAGGTATGTCGATTCAGCCTCACCTTTCTGCGCCATGAATCCCTCCACTTCCCTGGATGCATGAGCTGTTGCGTGCGCGTGATTAAATATATCTCGTATAAAACAGGACCTGATCGACATGCTGATAGATCGTGTGGATGGAACGGCCTCGAACCGCGCATTGAGTGCCTGTAACTGGCCTATCGGTCATGGTGTGCTATGACCTTTCGTTAGAGAGGTCGTCAGGAAACATTATGTTCCCCCCTAACGTTTGGCCTTCAAAGCCAACTTATCTCACAGAATTCGGACGTTCCACTATGCGGAAAACTACTTATCATTGCAGGCCGAACTATGGTTCGGCGGGAAGGAACTCACCTCGCAAGTCGAAGACTCTTTTCGCGAAGCAATTGGAGATGAAGACCCTTGGCGTTGGAGGCAAGTTCGGGAGCTACTGAGGGAGTCCTAGATTAGGGAGTCCTCAGATAGCCGACCTGTTTTTTATGGGACGGACTATATGGGCTACTTGCCAAACACTGGATGATTTGAAGGCCTAGTTTCCAGGATGGAAGCTTCGAGGAGCACGGCTTGCACTCCACGTTTGGTGTAGTAAATAGGCATGTTTATCTCTTCAGCATGTAACCGACCATGTGTAAACCCTAGGCCTCGTCGGCATATATATAAGCCGGACGGTTTTAGGGTATAGATATAGAACAACTCATCTAGGGTTAGACATACGATCCCGAGGTAGATCAACTCTATACCCACTTGCACAATCAATACAATCAAGCAGGACATAGGGTATTACTTCCATTGGAGGGCCCAAACCTGGGTAATCTCATGTCCCCTTCGTCTCTTGTTACCGTCGGTCCTAGTGTCACAGTTCGGGACCCCCTACCCATGATCCGCTGGTTTTGACATCGACAACTTGTAGTACAAACCTCAATTCAGGGTTTTTTGAAAACCTAAATTGGATAAATACTTTTTGATCAAAATAATATTTGATAAAAATAGATTTAGGTCCTATACGCATAGTATGATCATTGCACAATAGTTTAGATCAAGGAAAAGAGTTTTGAGAGTAGGATGGAGTTTTATGAATATAGAGCACAAGGAAACATACAAGCATTCAACAATTAAGTCAAGCATCACAAGCGCTCAAAAAGTTGTAATTGGCCCTAATTTTTGAGCTATGTTAGCTTACGCAAAAGAGGCAAAACACATGGTGTGACAGACCTACACCCCTTACAAGAATCTCGTCCCCGAGATTCCTAGGCTAGGCGCTGAAAAGAGACGGAAATTCAGACGTGAGGTCGTCTTCACGTTCAATGTTGCTTCAACTCCGGTATGGTTGTCCTTTGGATCTTGAAGTATCTGATGATATGTGTTCGAGTGCATCGTTAACTTTGTCTAAGGGTGAACGAGGTTCTGGAAAGGGTCTGTCTTCGTGTGCCTTCCAAAGTCAGAATACGTGGTAAGGTAGTGTGTCTGTGTGCTGGTCCGGGGGTTGCTCATGTTGGTTAATTACATCTAGATGTCTCATGTTAGAATGGAAGGGGATGATATCTTGGCATAGCCTTCTATTGATGGGGAAGTACTTGAGTCCCTTAAGGTAGTTGATCGTTACTCGTTGGTGGTCTTCATTCTTGAGAATGTTGAGTCATGTCAACGTAGGCTTCTCGTCGAGATCTTCTGCTTAAGTAAGTTGTCCAGGTATGTTCTTCATACACCCTTGGTCATTTTTCTTTGCCATCACGAATGCACGCTTCTCGCAGGCTTTCGAGTGTTTGGTGACTCGTCTCTGAACTTAGCCATTTGTCTGAAGGCTTGTGCTGGGTCTCGTCCCTATGACTAAGCTTAGAGACTTGGTGTCGAAGTTCTAACATCTAGAAGGTTTCTAGGGGCTTCTAAATAAGCTGACTATCCACGGTATAGAACATCCATCTAATCCCCAAGGTCTGAGGCTTGGCAAGTGGGGTGGGGGGCTGAACTTCCTTTGACGGGTGTTTCACCATGATCCAATTAGGATCATGCCCTTTGTTGGACCCAAGGAGGCTAGTCACGAAGCCATGACAATTGTTCCTCTTTGCTCTAGGCATCTAAAGAGAGTAGGGACGTTGTGTTCATCATACCCCGAAAGTTGGTGGAGTGAGGGGGTTATCAATATCTTTGTTCCCTCCTAGTCAGGAACTGATAGGTGATTGTTAATACAATGGGCTCTATAATCCTCTCGATGTGCAAGGGCTTCATCGTGCTTGGACATCGGTGCTTCTTCGTATGGTCTAGTTGATGTAGTCGGTAGAGGAGCGGTGGTTGACTCCTGCTTCTTCTTCTTCGCGGTGGTGTCCTAACATAGTGTTCCTTTGTCTTGCTTGGGCAAGAATGTCTTCTACTGAAGGGAGGGTGCTTCAAGTAGTCGAACCCTTTCAAGGTGAAACCTTGTTCTTGAGAGGCATGGTAATTGGTGTTCCTCGGGCTGGTCCAAACGGGACTAAGGTGTTCCTTCTCTTATCGGGTAAATAAGTATGTCATCCTGGAGGGTAGCAACCAATTCCCCCAAGTATCACATAAACACATCGCTCATGGGATACGTGAGAGGAGTGGGCATTTATTCTGGATGGTCACTAGTTTGGGGTTTCGTGAGCCAACATAATCTAGTTCTCCGTGTCCACCTTACTTATTAATAGGATTGGTGGTGGTCAAGGTGGTGTACTGTCCATGGTCTAATGACTGAGAGCCAATACATATGGTCATAATCTGAGCATATTATGGCTCGATAAAGCTTCGTGGTTTCAAGGAGCTTAGGGTGTGAGTGAACATCCAACATGTCATCCTTGAGCACAGTTCTTTAGATGCCAATAGTCTTTCCTATTTGTCCAGACAAAATCATCCTATAGCATTGAGGGCATTACCTCATATAAGTCATCTCCAAAACACTCATGCTAGGCATATTTCCATGGCTCTAAGAGAGGGACAACCCATACTCTCATACATATACTATATCTACTCATATATCTCCCTATGTAAAAATCCTCGGGAAAGCATTCAAGCCGCTCAGCTTGATCATGACGCTACAAATCCAAGTGTTCAGCTAATGTATCCAAGGCCGAAGGTGTTGCATGCCTATGCTATGGAAATGCATAAATAACCAATACAAGATATTGTTTCCTTTTTACGAATCCAATTAATTGATCCATGAATATCATCCATCATTACATGATTCATTACTGCTACAAATCTAGCATGGATGGTGTCCCACATAATCTCCTAGAGTTCATATAATCCACATATCATTGCAAGGACTATTATCACTGCATATCCACGAACTCTCAATCTTATATCCAACTAGACTCCAAGGTCAAGCTTGTATAGATCCCTAACATCATCCAATTCCCCCAACTAATCATCCACCGAGAAACATGGCATCATGATCAAGATCATCGGACTAAATCCAAATTACTATGAACCATATAGTCTTGGTTAATACCAACACTCTATTAGGATTACCTATTTAAATCTAAATCTCATTTCCACTAAGAACTCATACTATTTCCTCCAAGAATGTCAACCGGTGATCATAATTGTCCTTCAAACTCCAATTTGCTCAAGGGATAAGTAAGTTATGCTACTCTATCCATCTTGATCCACCAAGCTTGTCTACCAACATAGTCTCGTAATCCACCAAGGGGGTCTCAAATTCTTCCTCAAGATATATCTTACAACCTCGTCAAATCATTAGCTTACTAGTTATGTATCCTCAGAACAATCTTCCCTATGGTATCATCGGTTCAAGTGCTGGCTTAGGGATGTAATGTGTCTGTTCACTTATGATCACTAGTCTTGCGATGAACCCAGTGCTAAGCAGGGGCTAGTGAAGCTCAATAGGTGCCCTGACAAATCTTTCTGCTAAACACATGGTTAGGGGTTTGAGCTGGGGGCCTTGTGAGGTCTCGGTTCGGCTAGGGAGGCTTTTCCAATCTTGATGGAAAAGCATAAGTCTACAGGGTTGCATTTGGTTGAGTACGTTGTAGTTGAAGTCTTCAACGCTAGATTTCCATCGTGGTGGATCCAAGGTGTATCTGGTCTTGCCGGTCTTTAATTAACGAGATGGGTGAGAGAAGGTAGCATAGATAGGAGTGCCTAAGGGGGTGGTATGGTGCAAGTGTAATCAATCAAGTGCCGAAAACGCCGAACACATGCATTAAAATAAGGTGGGTGATATAGTCGTGTTCTCGTTGCCTAGGGCAAAAAGTGCGACTTACACCAAATCACAACAAGAAAAACAAGCAACACACAACATGGTTCTATCAGAGCCATCATACGGACTAAACTTTGCATGGGGGATACATGTCTCATCCTCCCCTAGGGGTTCTCGGACTCAGTAGTCATGCTTGCTTCGTCTCTCGGAGAGGAGTTTTCTTGGTCTTTTGGGTCTTCTTCAGGTGCCACTATGTCTCTAGTTGTTTTTCAACACGATGTGAGTTTGGGCTCGGTGATTCTTTGACCACTTCTCATTTGTTGAGTTGACAATGAAGGTAATTCCTCATGGTTGTCATTGACAGGATCTTCTGTTGTCTTCATAGTCGTGCCGATGTCTTCTTGTCTTCTGAGACATTGAGGGTCCTAGGTAGGCAATATTTTATGCACTGACATTAGAAAGCCATGGTAGACACTAGTAGAATGCCGATCTATATTCCCGGTCGGTATGGCCCTTTAGTACCAGTTCCCCAACCGGTAGTAAAGGGTCGGGACTAAAGGTCCAGACCTTTAGTACTGGTTAGACCACGGACCGGTACTAAAGGCCCACCACGTGGCTGCCTGCGTGGGCTGGTAGTGCAGGACCTTTAGTACCAGTTGGTGATTCCAACAAGTACTAAGTGTTCTGTTATTTATTTGTTTTCGCTTTTAACTAGGTTTTAGTTTTCCTCTCTATTTATTGTGTTTTCCATTCATTTCAAATTTATTTTATGGTGCTACGTAGTGTAAACATTAAACAAGTTGATGCATACATATATGTAATATAATATACAATATCTCATACAAAGTATATATACAAATGGAATTACACATCCATATATATTCTGGACTTATAACTTAAGGCCCAAATACTGGCCGAGACTAGCTAGCTAGTGCTCCGAATGAAATCTCAGTTTTGTACTACTGAATTGCTGGCATTATTGAGGCGGCGGTAAGTAATAGTGCTCTCCATTTACATCAATGACATGTCGAAGAAGAAATGCCACAAATTCCTCTTGAAGTGCTACAAAGCGTTTCTTGGGTGAGAGCTTCGACATCATCTACGAAACCTGGAGTTGTCTTTCCCCTGCTCCTCTGCAACGTATACGGCCTTCGGTCTGGATGCGAATGTTCTCGCAGAGGAAGTATCCACATAAATTTCTCCCCTATGGCTACTTCGCGCACTTTGGAAAAGAATAGAATTCAATAAGATAATTAAAAATCAAGCATGATAATGGTATTGAAACTAGAATTAAAGAGATGTGCGGACCTAGTAGTACTACTTAATTACCTGCAAATTTTTCCACTTCAGCTTCGGTTTCCATTGACGACCGTGATGCGTTTTATCTATCATCTTTTTGCAAACACTACGCGACAAAAAAAAAGAACGAAAGAGTTATAATAATTACTTTTGATATAAGGAAATAATGAAAGAAAACAAGGTCGATAAAGATTGAAATTACCGTTCTATCATAAAATACAAGTCCACGTATGATTGTTCTAGTGTATCTAGTGAGTCATACACTTGAACAAGTCCATCCGCGAGGATAATATTTAGGAGGATATAGTGGTCTCTGCGCATAAGTTTATATAATTAAGCAGGCATGCATATAACTCATCAACTACACTTGACAGTGAGCTAGTAAGAAAAAATAGAATTTGTAGTATACAAGAGAGTAAACACTCACCCCATGTTGTAAGGAAATATTATAGTAGATTTGGTATTCATTAGTTCCTCTAGAAAATTTTCCAAGATATCTTCTGTGTCCTTGGCATAATGTTCTACCACATGACCATTAAAGGTACTTGGGTCGATGAACCCAATGTCATCGATTCCCTCTTATTTCAATTCTCACATCTTCAATCTGCATAATAGCGTAGAAAAGAACATATATAGTGAGGATAAGCCAATGAATGATATCTTAGCTAGAGACTTAAATTATTAAAGATATAAATCACTTACAGACAATAGCAACTGATGAGAGTTTTGTCGATAGAGTCCATGTGGCATAACTAGAAAAGTTCTGATAATTCAAGACATATGTCACCTCCATTGATGTAATGCTCTTTCCTTACTTTGACCATGACCGCCGTCTCCCCTCGCTTTGCTACACGCAGGTACAAATCATGCAACCATCGCATCGCAGTTGGTAGTTTCTTGTACTGCTCGGGTGTGACTAGTGGTTTTCCAATGGCATATTGCATTGCGTACTCAGCTGCACCGTACCCGTGGATTTCCTTGGTGCCAAGGATTTGGCCAAGAGTGGGACCTGCAGCCTCTACTTCTTCGAGGTCGATTAGGTTACCCTGCACGTCGACTGCTTGGATCGATTGCTTGCTTGGATTGATACCCACCTTGAGTAGAGAGATCGATTGCTTGGATTGTTCTCTGAGCTGGGGAACTATTTTCCCGCTAGTAGTACCACCTGTCGTTGATGTCGTACTTCCCGACTTCTTCCTTGGGTTGGGCCGACTTCTCTGCTACTTGCCTTCTGAATTTGTCGCTCATAGTTTGTCGGCATACGCTCGACATATGCCGGGGGTCGATCAATAAAGTGTTCCATAAAGTGCTCTCGGACTTCCTTGGGTATTACCTCCTTTGGCGGCACGGTCTTCTTCGCAAAAAAGGCTTTCACTTGGCGATCGCTTTCAATTTTGGTTTCCTCTGGTGTCATGTTGTAAGGTAGCTTCATTTTGGCCGGAGGCTCGGGCTTCTTCTTTGCGTTCTTCCGAAGAGGCCTGCTGGTGGACTTTTTCTTTTGGGAGCCCTACTGGCGGGACCACTACCAGGTTGGAGTCAACTCACGTGGCGGAGATCGATAGCGACGATATGGACTCGCGTCGTGCTCCGTCCCGAGGTTGGGTGGACTCGTGTTGGGATCCATATCGAAGTGGGACGCCTCTCGAGGTGGGGAGGACTGCTGGCGAGGTGGGCAGGACTGCTGGTGAGGTGGGGAGGACTGCTGGCGAGGTGGGAAGGACTGCTGGCGCTGCGATGCCTCTGGCTGGGATCCCTCGCACTGGACATCGATACTCGGAGGAGCCGGTGGACTTAGCACCGAGTGTGGAAAGACGATGCAATCCTTAATCCATAGAATGAGACCATGGCCGGCTTCTGCCAGTGTCGACTCCCCCTCACCTCTAGGGATGTCACGCAATAGTTCATCATATCCTGTCTCTTTTGCGTCCTCCGCGACACGAGCATACCCAGCTGGAACCGGATTGAAATGCCAGACAACATCACGTGTATTTGGTAAAGCATAACCCGTCGCGACCCGCACGGGTATGTTCTTCATTTTCTGGATTGGCTCACAAGATGTCATATCGATGATATCATCCACGGGGGTGTGACCCAATGGTGCCCCTGTGGAACCCACGCTGCTTTTTGACAGTGTAGATGGGACGGGTTCCAATGCCTCCAGCTACCGAGTTTCCCTTTGCTGGGTCAGTACCTGTATTTGCAGCTGCTACTGCTCGTACTTCTGTTCCAACTTTGAAAGTCGGTCTGCTTCCACCTTCTTTTTTCTCGAACCACTTTTATAACTGTCCTTCGAATCCCACAAACCCCTCGTACCACAGAACAACGCCGACGCCTCATGTTCGTCCTCCATGTTCAGGATTCCCAAGGGCGCGTGTAAGCTCGTCGTTCTCTCTATCAAGGTGAAACCGTCCTTCTTGGTCAGCTTTTATTGCTTCAATCAACTCATCTGATGTATGCTTTAGATTGGCCAGTGTAATAATCTTCCCTGTTGCTGGGTCCAACTTCCCCCATGCGCAAAAAACAAATTGCTGCACCACCAGGGCCAGTTGAAGGTTAGTAGATTGATCCCTTCAGCATGCATATTATCCTCTAATGCATCCCACTTAGGAATGGCTGACTTGTATCCACCTGTCCCTAGTTTATGGTGATACTTTTTTTTCTCCGCATTTATCTTATTCTTTGCCGACTTCTCCATAGAAGCTTCCGATGTCTTGTACTCGATAAATGCGTCCCAGTGATTCCTTACCTTCTCATATATTCCTCTGAATTCGGGCGCCTTCTGGCCTCTAGCATTGTACTCGGTCCATAATCATTTGTTCCAAGTCAGGAACGCGCCGACCATCTTATGGAGAGTCAACTCCTTGACTTTGTCCCTTTGGCACTCCGAGAGAGAATCTGGTAGGATGAAATGCTCCATGAGATCTCGCCAAAGGGCATCTTTAATTCTTGTATCGACATAATTCACTCTTGTTTTTGGGTTGTTTGGTTGAATCCATTCATGCATTGTGATCGGGACTCCATCCCTAACAACCACTCCGCATTGACGCACAAATGTCTTGGCATTGGCTTTAGGGTGAGTTGGTGTGCCATCATGTTTGAAAGCATCAACATTGAACTTTACGTTGCCGTCCAATATTTTGGCAGCGCCTCGTACCTTTCTACTAGATTGGCTCGATCCGGAGGGCTGATAATTAAAAGAAAAAGATTTGTTAATATATATATATACAAATGAATTAATACACATGTAATGATCACCAGAGGCTAATATGTGTATATACCTCGCCGGACATTGTTAGTTGTTCCGGATTTTGGAACATAAGTTGTTCATCCTCGGCCTCACATTCATCACCGTAATCGTTCAGATATTGTGAGCCGTCATTATCATGTGATTCCCAGAAGGTCCGCTGGGTTTTTGCAGGAGCGTATCATCTCAAAGATGTCCTCTTCATGAGCTCTATCGGTATTGTCCATAGCTTAATAACTAATCCATAATAATATAGATAAAACGAATTAGTACTCAGATTAGCATGCATTCAGGAAGCAAAATAACTGATAGTTAATTAATAATGCATTATCGAATACATATATAGTAGTTCTTAGAAAATATCTCATCCCATAATCTCGGATAATTGTTAATACATCGGCTAATCCATCGATCTAGCTAATACATCATAATAATACATATATAGTAGCTAATATATCAATCTAGCTAGAACCCAAAGAGAAGGAACCATCACAGGAACATAGCTCCAGTGAGATCCCTAAAGAATCTACCAGGTATTGTCGGACCTGGCCTCCAAAGCTGCCATGTAGCGACGGACGTGCTCGTTCTCCTTGCTCACATGGTACTGTACCACCTCTGCAGGGGACTCAAGCCTCCGAATCGTCCGTGACCCATGCGGCCGCCACCATTGAACCTCCTGGTCGACGACGAGCTGGCTCCTCACCAAGCTGCGCCGCCCGAAAGGCAGCACCTCCCAGTACCAGCCCGGTGGAGCCCAGTCCCTGATAGGGCCCCTCGGCTCAAGCAAGTGACCTCCTCCGCCGACTCAACGACGAGGATGCAGGATCGGCATTGTCGACATTGATAAGAAACACTTAATTATGAAAACAAATTAAATAAAACTTAGCAAAATTAACACTTAGCATCTAAGAAATTAAATAACACTTAACAGATTAAATAACACTTAGCATCTAAAAAAATTAACAAAATTAACACATACCCTAATAACCTAAGGACCTAACTAACTAACTAGAGTAACCTAACTAAATAAACTAACTAAACTAACCTGATAACCTAACTAACTAACTAACTAACTAACTAACGAAACTAACCTAACTAACTAAAATTACATAAGAACCTAACTAACTAACTAAATAACTATATAAACTAACCTAACTAATTAACTAATTAACTAACCAAATAATTAATCAAAACTAACCTAAACTAACCTAAGAACCTAATAAACTAACCTAAACTAACCTGAAAAACTAACCTAAACTACCCTAATAAACTAACCTAAACTAACCTGAAAAACTAACTAATTAACCTAAACTAACCTAAACTAACCTAAACTAACCTAAGAAGCTAACTAATTAGCCTAAACTAACCTAAACTAACCTAATTAAGAACATAACAAAGTAACCTAAACTAACCTAAACTAATTAACCTAATAAACTAACCTAAACTAACCTAAACTAACTGACCTAAACTAACTAACCTAATTAACCTAATAAACTAACCTAAAATAAACTGACCTAAACTAACTACCTAATTAACTAAAAATTAAACTAACCTAACTAACCTAATAAACTAACCTAAACTAACCTAACTAACTAATAAACTAACCTAATTAACCAAATTAACTAAAAACAAGAAAAAAATAAGGTGGGGGTAGCCGAGCACTAACCGGAGCCAGAGTTGGGTGGGGGCTGCCGGGGCGGCGGCGGGGTGGCCGGCGAGGCGGCAGGCGGCGGTGGGGCGGCGGGCGGCTGGGTGGCGCGCGGTGTCGGGGCGGCAGGGTCGGGCCGGCGAGCTCGGGGCGGTGCACGGCGTCGGGGCGGCGGGCGGCGGTGACGGTGGATTCCGGCAGCCCGTCGGCGCGCAAATGAGCTTCTCTCGGTGCGTGACTCACACTGGGATGAAAATTCATCTATTTATATGGGGGAGTACCTTTAGTACTGGTGCATGGCTCGCACCGGTACTAAAGGGTCCACCCCAAAAAATGCGCGAGGCGGTGGACCTTTAGTAAGTACTAAAGGTTTTTTAATTCTTATTAATTATTATTTTTAGAAAAAAACCTAAACTTTAGAAAATCATAGAAAAAATCTATGCCTCCAATGGAAATAAATAATATATGAAAAATATCAGAAAAATATAAAATATTTGTTTATGGCATTTCCATGCATGTTTGAACAACGTAAACTCTTGTATAAGACAATTTGATTAAATGGTATTTGAAATGTCATGTCTCGAGTTTGAAAAGCAGTATAAATGAACTCTCAAAAGGTTGTAACTTGGCATGACATCATAATTTCACCCACACAGCAACTTCTGAAGAGTTGAGAGGGTTACTGGAAAAACTGGATGCACTTCATGTACAAATTGGACAATCTCTTTCGAAGTATGACGATTTTAGACGAAAACTCATCTATTACAAAGGGATTTCATTTTTAATAACTTATTTTAAATCCATACTTTTTGTGTGTTCAATATGCAACATTCAAAGGCACATCATCAATTTTCAACCCTTTCTGACTTCATTCGATTTTTTTCATGCATTTAATGATTTATTTTGAGCTAAATGACCCTAAATTCGAAAAGCAGTAAAATGAACTCTGAAAAGGTTGTAACTTGGCATGACATAATAATTTCACCCACATAGCAACTTCTAAAGAGTTGAGAGGGTTATGGCAAAAACTGGATGCACTTCGTGTACAAATTGGACAATCTCTTTCGAAGTATGAGGATTTCGGACGAAAACTCATCGATTACAAAGGGATTTCATTTTTAATAACTTATTTTAATTCCGTACTTTTTGTGTATTCAATATGCACCATTCAAAGGCACATCATCAATTTTCAACCCTTTCTGACTTCATTTGATATTTTTCATGCATTTAATGATTTATTTTGAGCTAAATGACCCTAAATTTGAAAAGCAGTACAATGAACTCTGAAAAATTTGTAACTTTGCATGACACCATAATTTCACCCACATAGCAACTTCTAAAGAGTTGAGAGGGTTACGACAAAAACTGGATGCACTTCGTGTACAAACTATTACAAAGAGACCATGCTAGAAAATGCATGCATGTCCTTCACATAGAAAGTGATGACGGTGAAGCCAGTCATATCTCAGAGTGGGATCTCGCGGTGTAAGACTTCTTCTGCGTGTTTGTCCCTTGTTTATGATTGCACCGTAACCATGGAGAATCTTCATAATTTAACAGGATGCTTGGGTCAGTCTTCACTCTGAAGGGAGGGATTTCATGAAACTTTTCATAATCTTCTGACATGTCTGTCTTGTCCTCCACTCCCACAATGTTTCTTTTCCCTGAAAGAACTATGTGGCGCTTTGGATCATCGTATGATGTAGTCGCTTGCTTACCTTTTTTTCTCCTCAGTTTGCTAGACATGTCCTTCACATAGAAAACCAAAGCCACAACATTGGCTAGGACGAATGAGTCGTCTACGTACCCAAGATTGTTGAGATCCACTATTGTCATTCGGAACTGCGGGTCTACCTATACCCGGCCTCCAGTATATTTGACCCATTTGCACCGAAACAAAGGGACCTTAAGATCAGGTCCATAGTCAAGTTCCCATATCTCCTCTATGTAACCAAAATATGTGTCTTGAAAGTTGGTTGCATCATAGCGGACACCACTATTTTGGTTGATGCTCTTTTTATCTTGGGAGATCGTGTAAAATGTATTCACATTTATCTTGTACCCTTTGAAAGTCGTTACAGTCGAACTTGCTGTCTTGGCCAACCAGTACAGTTCATCTGGAACATCATTGTCATTGATGAGATTTGTTTGCAACCAACCGGCAAAAGTCTCCATGTGTTTACGTTCAATCCTGGGGTCAGACTGCTCCGGTTTCATGGACCGTACAATATCCTTGTGTTCCTCCATATATGGAGTCACCAAGGTGGAATTTTGTAGAACCGTCTAGTGTGCTTGAGTGAAAGAATGCCCGTCTATATTTACTGCTTCTTTCTTTCCTAGTGTGCCTTTTCCACCCAGTCTCCCCTCATGCCGTGATTCAGGAAGACCAATCGGCTTAATGTCAGGAACAAAGTCAACAAAAAACTCAATAACCTCCTCTGTTCCATATCCCTTGGCGATGCTTCCTTCTGGCCTAGCACGGTTATGAACATATTTCTTTAAGACTCCCATGAACCTCTCGAAGGGGAACATATTGTGTAGAAATACAAGACCCAGAATGTTAATCTCTTTGACTAGGTGAACTAGAACGTGCGTCATAATATTGAAGAAGGATGGAGGGAACACCAACTCAAAACTGACAAGACATTGGACCAGGTCATTCTGTAACCTTGGTAGGATTTCTAGATCGATTACCTTCTGAGAAATTGCATTGAGGAATGCGCATAGCTTCACAATGGCTAATCGAACATTTTACGGGAGAAGCCCCCTAAGTGCAACCGAAAGTAATTGCGTCATAATCACGTGGTAGTCATGAGACTTCAGATTGTGAAATTTTTTCTCTGCCATATTTATTATTCCCTTTGTATTCGACGAGAAGCCAGATGGGACATTGATACTGAGCAGGCATTCCAAGAAGATTTCCTTCTCTTCTTCCATAAGAGCGTAGCTGGCAGGACCTTGATACTGCTTTGGAGTAATGAAGTCTTTTTCGTTAATTCTTTGCTTGTCCTCCCGTTCCTCCGGTGTATCTTTTGTCTTTCTATACACGCCCAAGAAGCCTACCAGGTTCACACATAGATTCTTCGTCACGTGCATCACGTCGATTGCATTGCGGACCTCTAGGGCTTTTCAATATTCAAGTTCCCAAAATATAGATTTCTTCTTCCACATGGGTGCATGTCCGTTGGCATCATTCGGAACAGATTGTCTGCCAGGACCCTTTCCAAAGAATACCTATAAATCCTTGACCATATCAAATGTATATTCACCGGTACGGAGGCCAGGATTCTTCCGTTTATCTGGCTCACCTTTGAAATGGTTGCCTGCCTTTCTTAAGATATGCTTGATTGGTAGAAATCGACGATGTCCCAGGTACACATTCTTCTTACATTTATCCAAATATACACTTTCAGTATCATCTAAGCAGTGCGTGCATGCATTGTATCCCTTGTTTGTAAGTCTTGAAAGGTTAGTAAGAGCAGGCCAATCATTGATGGTTACAAACAGCAACGCTCATAGGTCAATTGCCTTCTGTGTGTGCGCATCCCACACACGTACACCTGGTTTTTTCCACAACTATAGAAGTTCATCAACTAGTGGCCTTAGGTATACATAAATGTCATTGCCGGGTTTCTTAGGGCCTTGGATGAGCACTGACATCATAATGAACTTCCGCTTCATGCACAACCAAGGAGGAAGGTTGTAGGTACATAGAGTCATGGCCCAGGTGCTGTGACTGGAGCTCTGCTCCCCAAAAGGATTGATGCCGTCTATACTAAGACCAAACCATAAGTTCATTGCGTCAGCTGCAAAGTCCTCGAAATCGCTCTCAAGTTTTCTCCACTTCGACCCATCAGCGAGTGCTCTCAACATCTCGTCTTTCTTACGTTCTTCTTTGTGCCATCGCAACAAGTTGGCATCCTCTTTGTTTTGGAACAAACATTTCAACCGTGGTATTATAGGAGCATACCACATCACCTTGGTAGGAACCCTCTTCCTATGGCGTTTGCCCTCCACATCACCAGGGTCATCGCGGTGGATCTTATAGCACTGTGCACCGCATATCGGGCATGCATCCAAATTCTCGTACTCCTCACTGCGGTAGAGGATGCAGTCATTAGGGCATGCATGTATCTTCTGCACCTCTAATCCTAGAGGGCAGACAACCTTCTTTGCTTCATACGTACTTTTAGGAAATTCGTTATCCTTTGGAAGCATCTTCTTTATCATTATCAGCAATTCTTGAAATCCCTTGTAAGTTACACCATTCTTCGCCTTCCATTGCAGCAATTCCAGCGTGGTACCTAGCTTTTTCTGGTCATCTTCACAATTTGAATAAAATAATTTCTTGTGATCCTCTAACATGCATTTCAACTTCCACCTCTCCTTGTCACTTTCAAAGTTTCTCTTTGCATCAGCAATGACCCGACCCAAATCATCAGCGGGCTCATCTGATGCCTCTTCTTCATCTTCCCCCATTGATGCCTCTTCTTCAGCTTCCCCCATTGTTGTATCGGCGAAAGGATAGTTGTTATCATCCTCTTCTTCTTCATTGTCTTCCATTATAACCCCTCTTTCTCTGTGCTTGGTCCAAGAGCTATAGACGGACATGAAACCGGACTTCAGCAGGTGGTAGTGAAGGGTTTTTGAGGTAGAGTAATTCCTATCATTCTTACAGTCACGACATGGACAACATATGAAACCATACTGCTTGTTTGCCTCAGCCACACGAATAAAATCATGCAGATCATTAAGAAACCCTTGACTTAGTTGGTCATCGTACATCCATTGCCGGCTCATGTTCACTCCACAACATGGAAGTGACCAAATTAATACAACTTCATCATCACATTACAACCAAAGTAGAGCTAGCACTGACCAAATGTTATTACTGCAAATAATAGACACTTATAGTTCATATATACATCTCATAAAACAACATACAACTATCTAAAACATGTATATGCAACAACAAATGCGATCATAATCGCAACTAAGGTAACAATTGAGCCAACGGCATAATGATACGAAGCCTATTTATCAATGGCATATTTTCTAATCTTTCTAAGATTCAAGCACATTCCAGCCATCTTGTTCTTGTGTTCATCGATGATATCGGCAACATGCAACTCCAATCCCATCTTCTCATCTTCAGTTCTTTTCAATTTTTCTTTCAAATGATTAATTTCTTTTTCAGCTTGTGTTAATTTCTCGAGCAGAATTGCATAGTCGGTTGGAATTTCTGGTTCAACTACTTCCTATATATAAAAACATGTTCGTCAATTTTGTGGCATAATTAATTGTCATAGACATTAGATGATGTGTGAAATAGTTATAAAAGATAACGATATACCACATCTGAATCATAGACTGGACGAGGGCCAATGTGGGTCGATACCATAACCATGACACTATAGAATAACTAACAATAATACAAGTAAGTAAATCGTACACGAAACTATCTAAATCATACAAGTAATTTTGTTTAAAAAAAGGTTTTAAGAAGAACAAGAGTCTCACCAAGGTGGCCAGTGCCGCGACGAGACGATGCGCACGATCGACGGTGGTTAGGACGGGGATGGGAAGGCACCAAATAAACAACACCTGGACATATGCAACCTAACAAGTTAATTTGAGATCAAATTGCATATAAATCAAATAAACTCCCACATAATGATCACTCCTCCAAAACCTAGCTAAAACCCACAAATCACATATCTTTGAGCATACCACAAGCTAATCTAGCAATGAGAGATGAAGGAGCAAAGTTGCTAACCTTTATGAACACTTGTAGAGTGGGGTGCCTTCAAATCTTGACAAATCCTTGGCAAAATGGAGGATGGGCTTCGAGCAAGAAGATGAATAGGGGAGAAAACAGAGAAATGAGAGCCCCTTCGATCGGCTGTGGACGAAGCGTATATTTAGGAAGTCTTTAGTACCGGTTGGTGACACCAACCGGTACTAAAGGTTGCCCTTTTGTACAGGTTGGTGTCACTGGCCGATACTAAAGATGCACGCAGGGCCCAAGTCTGACGAAAACCCCGCCATGCCCCCTTTAGTACTAGCTCATGACACGAACCGGTACTAAAGATCGCTCATAGGCCGGTACTAAAGGTTGCCCTGCTCCTAGCTGTTAGAGTCGGCACGAACCGGGACTAATACCATCTTTAGTACCGGCTCATAACTAGACTCGGACTAATGATTGAGACGAAAGGTCTGTTTTCTACTAGTGAGAGTTGTATCCTACCGGTCACATTGACGATATCATCAGCACCAAGAGCTGGGGACGATAAGGAGTGTTTTCCTGCTGGCTATAGTGAGGCGGACCAAATGGCGAGTTCTCATCCAACATTGGTTGCCGACACGCCATTGGTAATGACAGGATTGCTCTACTAGCTATGCATATAATGATCTTGCATATCTTATGCCCTGTCCATCGTAGGGAGAGGTGGCACCATCCTAGGGCAGTGTCGAGGGTGTCATGATCTTCCTAGTCTTGATGCCTTCATCCCTCAAGAAGGCATCTTCTATTGGTATTGTCTTGTCCTGGCGTCGTCAAACTTGTGTGAATGTCTTGCAAGGTGGCTCCCTTCCAGGTTACCCATGAGGATTTTCAAGGAATCGAGTGGTCATGGCATAAGGGTAGAAAAAATGGTTGAAGTGCTAAGGCAAAAACCTTTGCTTCCTTTGAAATTTTAGGGGAGGCGAGAATTATAGTGGTTTTGTAAGTAATTTTGAAGGGTCTAGAAAAATAGTTTTGTCCTAACTAACGTCCATGCTAACTAAGGGCTTCCTAAAGTCAGGATGGCTCTGATACCAGCTCTGTGGGGGCCCCGACTCATAAGTCGTGATCACCGAATGTACGTGCATAGTGATCCCACATTTCAATGTTCACTGAACACACAGAAACTAAATAACAAGAGTCTTACATGCATTACATACCACTTTACTCAAATATGTCCTTTATGGCTAAGTCTTCATAAACTTGCAGCGGAAATCTTCAATGATAGCGTGAACCCATTCCATCTTCCTTAACCGTACTTGCATTCGGACTCGGGAGTGTCCGAGCTTGCATGTTCGTCACCAGGGTATTCTTCATCGTATCATGTTCTTTCATGCCTAGCCAATAAAATAACCAGTGTCAAGCCAATGAGTACTTTGAATGTACTTGCAATCAACTCATGTTTGGAACGAGGTTCAACAAAGCATGATATATCACTAATAGGGAAATTTGCGGAAAGCTAGTTTGAGTGCAATGACATATTCAATCAACTTGTAAAATTATGCATCGACAATTCACAGATATCCACATGAAGAAGTTATAGATATCATCATAAACAGGGTTTGAACATCACATGTTCAAGCACTTCATCAAGTCTTCTGACTTAGCTCAAGTATCCCTTTGTCACACACACACACAATAAGTTTTATGAAAACATCTAGATGTAGTTTAAGCAGGATCTCCAACCAGCCATGACCGTGGACATGGATATTCAAATCGTTTTACACTCTATAGAGGTTGGACACTTTACCCACAAGACTCGGGGAACTTCCGTGTCATCCACGACTCGCGGTATAGTACATACCTGAGGTAAGCACCCGAAAATTGCATTTCCCCTGATGATACTAAACAAAGATTCCACTTGATTGGTACCCAGCCCATATGATGTACATCACAAGTAGCATACATGCATGGACCAACGGTGTGCCCAATGCCTGTGAAGACAACACATGATCGTCCTTACCGGAAAGACCACGTATCGAGAGTGGTCACGTCACTCCTGCCACTAGTAATGCTAGATCTATGCTAGTACCCATCAAAGTAATCAACAAAGCCCCGTCCCATAAGTAGTGTTGTGTTTGTGCATGTAAGGCTGGGACGGTCAACAAATCTTAAAACTCTTTGTTTTCGAAAACACACACACAACTTGCTCGAGTAGACCACTTCTTTGTCAAGTGATTACCTAGCACAACATCATCTCCCTCGGGCTTTACTGGCACCTGACGGGGTTTCCAAAAAGTCTTCGAAAATACTTTTGTTTCCATCACCATGCATATTCCCGTCCCACTTTGCATAGCATCTACTAAGCATCATATCTACTCCCACTCGCGCAACCCCCATAAGGAGGTAGGGTCTTGCACGATGCAAGAATCAGCGGTAAAATTATCGAAGGCATCCCACCATCGTGGTCACCACATCAACATGATCAACATCATGAAATAAAGCGCTATATGCCATGCAATAAAAGGGTTTTATAGTCATGGTGAAAGGGCTGCTTGGCTGGCTTATCCAAGTCTTCGAGGTCTTCACACGCTTCTCGTCCACCCCGAGCACTTTGTCTACTTCGTCAACTATCGTTGGTAACAATCATAATAAGCAACGGCACAAGCAAAAAAATAAAGGTGCTCTATAAATAGGAAATGAATTTTCCTAGGATGTCTTTGGTTATAAGAAAAGTGACTAAGGAGGTTTCATTGGATGTGGATCAAGGGGGAGTGTTGAATAATGGAGATGAGGTTATTTTTTTATCCTATAAGCAGTCTACAGAAATAATTTTTATAAAAATGAGTGCATGCACCTATAAAATAGGGCATGATTTTAAAAACCTGTAGGAAGTGGTTTCACTGGATTTGCAGTTGGGGTGAATTTCCTATGATTTTTCCTAGGAGCAAATAAATGGGAAAGGGAGCATTTATTTGTTCAAATAGAACAGGGTCATGGGAAAAATGTTTACCATGCTAAGATAAATAGGGCATGACATTATTGACATCTAGGAATTAGGATCACTCCAGTTGGAGTTAATTTGAACTTTCTAGGGATTTTGCAAGTGGGGCTTGAATAATTCAAATTTAAATTTAAATTTGAACAATGCAAAAACTTGAAGTTGAAAAATATGAAAGTTCTATAATTAAGTAGAATGGGTTTTAGAAGAATATAGGAATTTGAATCATCAAAATCGGAGGTCATATGCATTTACTATGAATTTTGCAAGGTCTATAAAAAAGAAAAGGAGGAAATATACCTAAGCGCCTACACTGCGCACTTGGTGCAAAATCATAGACTGGGCCGGCCCAACATGCCAACTATGCTAGCAGAGGAGCCATGCCGTAGGCGTACTCGTTGGAGTATGCTTTCCTTTCGCGAAGACGACTACGGCTCGAAGTCGTTTCCACTCAAACAGTCGGTCCCGACCATGAGCCAGTTACGGGCGGGGCCTGCCTAGAAGTCCTTCTTCCTCCTCCTGCTCAATACAGGGAAGGCAGGGGAGACGGGGTGGAGCCTGGTCCACCGTGTGCTCCGGTGTCTCCAGCCGCCTTCGGCGAGGTTTTGCTCGTAGACGAACGCCGGGGGCCAAGCGGAGCCAAGCTAGATACAACACGCTACCGCGGGAAGGCCATGTCCATTGTGGATCGGGATGGCCGTGGGGAAGCCGTCGGGTCGCCGTGGCTCTGAGCGCAAGGGCGACCTCACGAAAAAATTGCGGAGGAGGGGTTTCAAGGTGGCTAGGGGGAGGCTCCAAGTTGGTCAGGGGAAGAGAGGGAGCACAGGGAAGCTCGAATTTGAGTGGTGGCCGCGATGGGACATGGCGTCCATGGTAGGGGAACTCAAGCTCGGGAGCTTAGGGGTCTTGGCGAGGGAGTCCCTGGGAATGATAGGGGTGGCCTAGGGCATGAGGTGAGCTTGGGGAGAGTACTTTATACGAAGGCAAGCTAAGGGTGCTTGGGCGCTCCTTGGATGTCATAGGGCGCGGCGGGCACGCGTGGCATGGAGGCCCTTGGAATTTTCCTGCCATCGGGGAGATGCGTGGAAGGTTGGGAGGGCATCCCTGATGCGTGGGTACATCCTGTTGAGACCAGACGAGAGCTAAACGACGAGGTCTAGTGGCAGAGCGCTGCCATTGCACATCAACGGCATGGTCACCACGCTACACCGTGTCCAATGTTGTCCAAAGAGAGAATCTTAGGGTTTTACCCCCACAATAATTGAAACAGGGCAGGATGTTCTTATGGGAGGTAGAATTGGTATGTGAGTGTCTATGTTAAAGTTTTGGGGCAAGGATAATGGGGGAAGGGGTCAAAACAACAGTTTTACCAATCTATCAGAAGGTGTTTGTGTTGTGTTTGGGCAAGTAGATGGAGTCTACTTGCCATGATATTTAATCGGATTATGTAGTATGCAAAAACAAGGTTGATCACAAGGTTTGATATGGTTTGAAGAAAGTTGACAATGTTAACTTTCTAATCCTTAGAAATCAACAGAATCAGATGTCTGTAGATCTAGGCACGCAAAACTATTCTCCTTAAAAGTTTGGAGGATTAGAACATGTCCAAAAAGTTTGTGGTCAATAGGAGACACTTGTCAATGTAGAGTTGCTCAAATTTGGATCTGGACAGAGAGGGTTTTGGGATATTTTGGTGAACCAAATCAATTGGCTGAAACTTTGCAAGATGAATACATATATCATATGGGATGTTCTAGAATTTTCCTGGATTTATTTGAGAATATTCCTTATAAAATATTTCCAATCCTTGAAATAGGAAGAAATGGTTTTGAAGGGTTTTGTCCATTATTTTCAACTTGAAAATGTGTTTAAACTCTTATTTATGGACAATATATGTCCATTCAGTTTTACTAAATTTTCTCGAATATTTTTAAAGCATAAAAATATATTTTTTCCTAATAAAAGATCATTTTCGGCCTTATGAAAAAGCCTGTAAATTAAATAATAAAATTATCTTTAAAAATAATATTTTCTTGTTTTGGGAAGTTATACATATATAGTAGGCTCCAAATATATCATTTGGGAAAAAAATTCCACCCAATTCAGGGGTTTTTGAAAACCTAAATTGGATAAATCCTTTTTGTTCAAAATAATATTTGATAAAAGGGACTTTTATTTTTTTGCCCTTGGTTCCTTAGTTGTACTCATTCATCCCCACGCTCTTCACTTTTGCTCACTTTCCCCACTCCCTTGCCCGAAACCCTCAAAACAGGTTACAACAGATGTTGTCATCGGGTCAATGCCTCTGACTGTTTAATATGACTTGTGGGGCTGCTCCCGCGCATGCAATGGACCATGATCTTGGGGTAGCTGAAAGCACATTTGCTCTCTTGGTGGTTTTGGTAATTAATAACAACATATAAGTCGTTGAACTAATGTTTCCACCAAGTATATTTCAGGAAATGTTCAATGCAGGGATTGGCAAAAGGAGATTGTGAAGACACCCCAAGATGCAAGGAAATAGGTTGGCCAAGTTCAAGCAAGAGGACTCTACATTTTATATTTGTGAGAAATCACTTTGAGTCCATAGGAAAGCCAATACTATTAAAAGGGGGTAAGGTTTTGTTGGTGAACAATATGCTCAAGCGTGCACAAGTTATAGTCGCCAAAAAGATCCACAAACTCTCCCACCAAAGTCTATTCTATACCTAACGCTCAAAATCGGTGCAACCAACTTTCCCATATCGATGACACCGATTCCAGAACCTAGACAGACTAAGCCAAACCCTAGCCACTTCGGTGCAACCGATTCCATACCGGTGCCACCGAGTTTAGGTTGCCAAGTTTCTGTTACGCAAATTCACATTGTCGGTACCACCGAGAATGTTGGACCGACATCACCGAGATTGGAAATCTGATCGTTGGTCACCTTATCGGTGCAACCGAGTTTCCTATATTGGTCTCATCGAGATTCAAAAGTTGCCACCTTTTGGTCACTTCGGTACCATCGAGATTAACACATCGGTGTCACGGAGTTGGTCATTTTGTGTGTAATGGTTGGATTTTTGGGGATGCCTATATATACCCCTTGACCACCACCTACTCAAAAGAGAAGCACTCAGAACTATTCCATACCTATCCTATCAGGTTTTCTAAGAGAGAACCACCTACCCTTGTGTTGAGGTCAAGATCTTCCACTCCAATCATGTGGATCTTGATCTCTAGCCTCTCCAAGTAGCTTTCCACCAATCTCATCTCTTCCACCATGCCAAATCGGTGACAGAGTGATTGGGTGCACAAGAGCAAGGAGTTCATCGTCATTACCGATCCTATTACCTTTTGGAGGGTGGTGCCTCCTAGATTGGTTAGGTGTCGCTTGGGAGCCTCCTACTTCGTATTGTGGACTGACCCAAGAAGTTTGTAAGGGCAAGGAGATCGCCAACTTCGTGAAGATCTACCCATAGTGAGGCTAGTCCGTCATGGACGGAAGCCGTTATGGAATAATTGAGGATGCTACTTCGTGGACCCTTTTGGGTGGATCCCTCCGTGGACTCTCGCGACCGTTACCCCCCGTGGGTTGAATACTCCATAAAAGTGGATGTACAATAGCGCCACCTATCGGAACCACGGGAAAATTCATCGTGTCTACAACTGCGTTTGATCTTCCTACCCTATCCCTTCTATACATGCTTGTTGTTACTTTCCGCTGCTATACACTCTTAGACTTGCATGTGTAGGGTGTACTTGACTTGCCATGAAATGCTAAAAACTATCAACCCTAAAACTTGGTATAGGAAAAACTTTTATTTGGTTAAGTAGTCTAATAACTCCCCCTCTAGACATACTTTCGGTCCTACAGTAGCACGTGTCCATGGGACTTGCCCGAAACATCCCATCGTATAATGAGGGGGAACCACCTCGCGACACATTGTCCCTACCATTTCCCCCAAATCCCTCCCTGCCGCATCACCTTCCTCTCTCCCACCGCGTATTCTTGCTTTCCTCCACTGCCTCCACGACACTTGCTCGCTCTCCCCCATCGCAACCCCATCCTCAACTTCATCGCCCCCATCTTTCCGATGGCGGACGCTCGTGGCGACGCCAAAGCAGAGGTCTAGCAGTGGAGCCATAGGGCGCGATGATCACGAATGAAGTGAAGGATGTTGGCGGCATCCACGATGGTGCGGGGAAACTCGCAACTACTATGGATGTGGAGAAGGAGGTGGCGGGCCCCACCTCAGCACTACAGGAGCTGAAGGTCATGTCGTCAAGTGGCGCACTCCATCCCGATGTGTAGCCTGGCGAGGAACATGAGATATTTGCACTTGCTTGTTAGTTCCAATATTTAGCTTGTAGAGTTAGTTGGATTGGTTAGATTGTGATTCGTATGGTAGTACAGATGGTTAGAGTAGTTGGTTTGATAGATGGGCCGGGGTTTTCAATATGGGGGGGAATTGGGGTTTTGGTACTAGGTTTTCTTGGATTACATTTTTTGCAAAAATGCTAGATATATCTTTATGAGAGATAGGGATCTCTGTGCTTCAATGCTACACAAATGTATGCTTATTAGCTTTTGTTTTTAATGCTACACAGATTGTAGTTTTTAATGCTACACACATCTATGCTTATTAGATTGGGTCCCTATTAGATTTGTTTTTGAATGCTACATAGATTGGGGATTTGAATGTCATAAGCCCAAATGGCATCCACAATATGTACTTATATTAGCTCGGTTGTTCAATGTGTGTGCATGAAAATGGAAAATGCAAATAGGATCATAGTATATTAGCCCTATGATCAATGTGTGATGTGTGCATATCTAAATTTTTAATTGGCTTCTATATTTACTAGTGATGGATGTAATTGTATATTTAGGAGGATGGTGGTTGGGGGAAAGAGGAAGCTAGACCTTACTGGGTTCAAGGACACGTACGATCCAGGGTATGGTGACGACGAATAGTATGAGGTAAGCCTACTTGATATTTAGTTTGTTCATTTAGTTCCTTTGACTTGGTGTATATGAATCTATAATGTATTAATGTAATTCATTCGAGTGTATAGTATGTCTCTAGAGAAGATGTGGATGTGGACGACGACAACTTCGCATCCGTCAAAGCGAAGGAAGCGGAGAAGATTAGGGACAAGGGAGATGGTTACTACTACAAAAGCAAGACCAACACTTGGCGCTGCCCCTACTGCACCACCAAGACAAAGCCAAAGTCCGGCCGCTTCGCTCACCTTCTAGCTCATGCAGAAGATGTAGCCATCCACGACGAGGACTACAAGATAAGGGTGCAGCAGGGTGCCCGTGCGAAAGCCCTAACTTCCCTTCCCAAGTGATGTGATGATGTGATGTTGTGTTTTACTTACTTTTGGTGAACTTTGTGTGTGAACTATCTATGGATGCATGGTATGGTACTATGATGGTATGTCTATCTATATTGGGTATCTGTGTGTACCCTTTTAAATTGGTCTGCTATGATTTATTTTAGTGTTTATTTTCTGAGTTTAGGCGCTGAAATGATCACACATGCTATGATGGTATGCCTATCTATATGGTCCATCATTTTATCAAATACTCCAATAACAGAGCAAAAACGAACATTCGACACGACAATATAAACTGAGGTGATTCGACATGACAGTATAAACAGAGCAAAAAAAATTTGACAGGACAATATAAATTAAAAAATGCAAAACAAAATTGAGGTGATTTAGAGTAGATCAAAAAAAAATTGAATTTGAGAAATGTGCTCCAAATGAGCTCCCAAGCTAGGGTAAATAGCCCCATTTGTATTCAAGTTTTTTGGACCTACTCCAAATTAACCAAATGGTTTTTATTAACACGTATTCAATCAATATAGTGTAGATTCGGAGTCTCAATATTTTTTGAATTAATCTTCATATTTTTACATTTCTTTTGAAAAAATATGCTTTAATATAAAAACTATTAAAAACACGTTTAAAATATGAAAATGGAAAACTAAGTTCAGATTTGAAATAAAGCTCTGGTGATTTTTCTGATTTGTTAAAAAAATTCAAAAACAGAAGGTAACCCTACCTCCTCTCCTTGAACTCTATGAAATGTTGTACATGATAGCTCATATGTGTGAAAGTATTTTCATGCAAATGACCATAGACCAAGTTTATGATTTTTGTTTGGTAAGATGTCACATAAGACAACATTGTGCGCAGGTTAAATATTTTTTTTTTAAATTAATGGTGTTCACTTGACCTCCATCGTGCCAGCTGGTTTTATTTTTGAAAATGCACGTATACCAAGTTTAACATTTTGCCTACTTAGTGTGTCTTATAAAACAACGAACGGTGAAGGTTTCATATATTTTCGATTTTTTAAATAAGTTATGCTCAGTCAAAGCCTTGCAAACCCCGTTGACTAGCTCAAAACCCCTAACCCTAGCTCCGAACGTCAACCGTCTGATCATATGGAGGGCTCCGTATCGTTGGATCACGGGGCGATCCGCGAGAGGGGATCCTATTGGTTGTGCTCGTCTTGTCGCCCACCATTGACTCCGTGAAATAAACATAGTTATTGGGACCAAAAGGAAACCAAGCTCTAGTTGGTCCATCGAATTGCGTCGTTTTTTGCATCATTTGCTCTCTTTTTATTGAACGTGCTGGTTCTGTTTTTTTTTTGCTTCGGTTGAAATTACACAACAATTGACATTGCCTAGAAAATTTAGTTCTTTTTGTTCAATACAAATGCAAAATGACCAAATTGATAAGGGCCAAAATTAATTTTACATGCATAATGGCCACAAACTATTAAAAATTGTGTTTTTTCATATAATATATATGACCACGGATTCCCACGTGTGTAATTAGCTTATTTTTCTTCTTCTTTTCAAACCACATTTTCCCACGCGTGTACACTCCCGACGCCACGGTGGGTGTGAAAACGAGCCACTTCACATTTGACCTCATTATTGCCATGACGAAATAACACATAGCACTACGGCTATTTAAGCCACCCTCTGCCTCTGGCATCCCTCATCCATCTCTCATCCTATACCATCTGGCCTTCTTGCTCTTCGAACCCTTCTCCTTCTTCTACACATCCCTCAGCCAAGCAGTACACCGGACCAACCTATTGCTTCCCACCCACCGTGCCAGAGAAGCTCCACCCTACCTTCGTGTACGTTGTGTGCACACTACGTGTGTGGGCGATATCAAGGTGGAGGACTGCAAGGAGCTTCACCAAGTTCTTCCTCGCTGCAGGCTACCGCCACCTCCCATGGGGATCTCCAACGATGTTCCGCGTCGAGGAGGTCATCCAAAATGGGGTGGTGGTTGTCCTCCTCGCCCACTTAACCAACATTCGACGGCTTCTACCTCCTCGACCGGGTGTTTTTGTGTGGCTGCGAGTTCATCGCTTTCACCACCCACAATAGGTATACGGAGTACACCAACATCTTCCCCAGCGCATCGCGCATGCACACCCTTCCATACCCCATCGACAACGCCCCGGAGGAGCAGGGAATGGCTCCCAGAGCAGGACCTAGGTGGACAAGGCAGCGGCTAGGGTTCTAAACCCTCTATCTATTTTTATTTTTTTGAATCTATGTTATGTTAATTTAGTTGTAATTCAACTATCTTGGAGTTGCTATGGGCTTGTTGGCCCTTTTCTTAAGTTCTATTATTAAGTTTTCTATCTATTCTATTATTAAGTTCTTGCTAGTTTGAACTATGTGATCGTGCTATTGGCTTGTTGGCCCTATCTACATATTTGTTGATTGTTTTTTTAGAGATCTCGCTTTATTAGTAACCACCAAGTGCATGCAGCCACAACGAACCCTTCTCTTTTTTTACACAAGCCACAAATATGTAGCCACCTAGCTAGTGCATGAAGCAAGAAAAATATAAAAACGTATTTTTATTTGTCATAGCAAAACGGGTGCAAATGTAAGTGGATCGAAAAGGTTTAAACTGATCATAAAAAAATGATGCTCTAAATCGATAAGACAAGCATTCGAGAAGAGAGGAACCAACGGCAGCGGCCGTCGCTGCATCTGTGGTGGCTGGCGTGCATGAAAGCGGCTCGGTCAGTGCATCATGGTGGCACGCATCGGCGCATGCAGGCTCAGTTGGCACATCGACCCATGCAGGATGGCTAGCTGGGTGCATGCATACCAGGCTTCTATCGTGGCAGCGCGCGCAGGCGTTTGATGCAAGGGACAGCCCAACAAAACCATGATCCAACGGTTGAACAATGACACCTACCCACACGGCCCCACTTGTCAGGTCCAACGGGAGATACAGTCTAGCGTGGCCCCACTCACCAGAGTCAACGGTCAAGCCATTAACCGATGACAATGTCCATTCTGACCTGTTCTGAGGGAGTGGGGAAAACTGAGCAAAACATAAGAGCGTGGGGATGACTGTGTAGAGCTAAGGAACCAGGGGCACAGATGGAAAAAAACCTTGATAAAAATAGTTTTAGATCCTATACACATGGTATGATCATTGGACAAGAGTTTAAATCAAGGAAAAGTGTTTTGAGAGAAGGAGGGAGTTTTATGAATACAGAGCACATGCAAACAAACAAGCATTCATCAAGCAAGTGAAGCATCACAAGCACTCAAAAAGTTTTAATTGGCCCTAATTTTTGAGCTATGTTAGCTTATAGATAGAAGAGGCAAAACACAGGGTGTGAGACATCGGTTCAAATGGGTATATATATACCATGCATCGTGAACCTTGCTTTTCATGCCGACTTTAATATTCCTGCGGAAGGTGTGCCACGCTAAAGTTTCTGTGCTGGGTATGTAAACATAGCACAACACTTCCATGCATATGTTTGATCCACGCTTAGACGGTGATTGTCGATGGATACTGCTTCGCATGGTTTTCAATGGAAAGTCCATTCCTGGGCCTGTGTGGATGTCCATCACATTGACTAACAACGAGAGAGAGGTTACCATGGTGGAATCTTCAACTGTTTTGTGTTATGGTATACATTATATAGGTCATTTAAGTTTCCTTAATTAGCCAAGTCTGAGCACACGCTTACGAACGCGTGAATCATTCCCATCGACGCTCTGCATACTCGTCATACACCTCATGAACACTCACAAGGGGGGGGGACTTTCCCGTTCCAAAGGATGTGACCCATCAAAGTTGCACATGAGGTATATATATTAATGAATTCAAACATAACACAACATTTCCATACACATGTTTGCACCACCAATAGGTGATGGTTGTATTTGACACTCCACCGCGTGGTTAACTATTGACACCACACCCATTCATGGGCCTCGGTGGATGTCCATCCTTTTCAACCGACAACGAGAGAGGTTTGACCAAAAGTGTTGATTCTTTGGTCGAGATATCTGTGTTTCGAGGTGCATGGGCCATAGTCCACCTTTGATCGGAGAAGATATGGGGTGGTTCGACCATGCTGGATTCATGTATATGTTTCATTTTCATGTTATGACATGAGTGATACGCAAGACCTACGTGGGCGAATGTATTCATGGCTAGGATTCCCCCTCCACCAACATGGCGACGAAGGAGACATGTGACACCCTGTGCATACATATTTTTGTTCCACATGCAGGTGTGTATGTTTTTTTGAGACAACGCGGGCATGTATGTGTTTTGACCCCTTTCCCGTATTTTTTTGACGAAATGCTCCTTTATATTATTATTCTAAGAGTAAATAGAAAACTATTCGAATGTAACAACCGTTTGCGATTGTACACTCAAGAGAAAACATTCCATCAACTGCTGGCACATCAACACAGTCCACTCGTGGGCCCAGACACGATTGGGTTCAACAAGACTTCCCTCGTAAAAATATTGATCACCTTGAGCCATTTGAAAAATGGCGGTTTTGCGGTTATTTCTATTTGATAACACACTTATTATGTTTTGGCTGTGTGGGATGTTTGGTGCACCCGCCCTGGCCGTGCCGCTTCAATCTCGTAATCTAAATTTTCAGTAGCCCTGGCATTCCCGCCTATTAAAATTTTCAGTAGCCGCACGACATTTCCTCAAACACCACCTAACCCCCTCCCCACCACAAAACCTCTGCTTATACAACGTAAAAAAGGAAAACCTCTGCTCCTGCTCGCATCACTCCTCTCCCTCGCTCGAACCATAGCTAGCCTGCCGCCGCCATCACCGCCGCCCCCCAACTCCACTGTCATCCTCTGCAGACCTTCCCCTGACTATCTCGAAGTCCTCGTGAAGATCCATCACAAGGGGTTTGGACTAGAGTCCACCCCGTAGTGTCGGCCTGCAAAGCACCCTTTTCCCTGCAGATCCCCATCCCCATCCTCACCCACACTCCAGAGCGTCGGTGCCTCATCCCGGCTATGCTTTCCCAGGAGCTGGAGGAGCGAATGGCCAAAAAGACGTATATCGACGCCTGTCCGCGGGATGATAGCAAGGTGCTCGCCGAGGACACGAGACGCGGGTGATGACACAGGTTAAGTATACCCCCCCGCCCCCTCTTGTTCAAGCTACTTGGATATCCTCCATTCCCCCTTCCCCTGGCGCTGATCTACTCTGCTTCGATGTTAGGATTTTGCCTTCATCGCCATCGAGACCCTTTTGTCATTACTGAAGGTCGCGTTCTATATATATGGTGGTGGCTCGGCATCGTTAGTTGTAAAGTAAGACATCATTGACGACGATGATGACAAGGCGCCCTATCCGTCTCTTCCAAGAGGAAATAGTACATCCACGATATCAGGGATGTCACCCTGCAAACGTGCTCTTCCAAAGGCAAGGAGATAAGCTGCCACAACAGGGAGCGCACGGTGCGCACCCCCTCTCCAGGCTCTTCCAATGGGTTTGAATTGTACAAAAGTGCAATCTGATATGCTGGAGTACGATTTTTTCAGTTCAATTTCAGTGATGATGCGTTTGGTTCTTTGTAGTGAGCATATACCTTGTTTAGCGTGACATGTGTTTGTTTGTAGTGAATATATGTCCAGTTTCATTGCCAGATTGGTTGTTCAATCATAGAATTAGTTCCCATTAAAGCTAGTGAATTTAACAAGCCCCTGCTTATTTTAGTTTTCTCACAAAGTGATGTTGAATCATACAATTTGATGTTTAAGCACATGGTGCGTTCTATCTTCTATGCAATTTCAACAATACTGATATGAATGGTTGTTTGGTTGTTGTTAAGTCTGTTTTAGTGAGCATATGCTTCCTTTAAAGGTTTTTTGGTGGTTTGTGGTTGTGATTTGTCCAGTTTCAATTGGTGTTTTTGGTTCTTTGTAGTATGTCTCTGATCTACATTGATTTGCTGTCAGGAAGGTGCTATGCTGGAGTATGAATTGTAAGGTTCAAAAGTGCAATTTGATATGCTGGAGTATGAATTGTTCATTTAAATTTCACTGCCCATGTTTGGTTTTCCGTAGTTAGCATATACCTATATTTGGTTGTTTGTATTATGCATCTGATCTACTCTGCTTTGCTGTTAGGGATTTTCTTTCATCGCAAATTGGACCCGTTTGTCATTTATGGAAGTCGCATTCTATGGCAATGTTTTGGCATCGTCAGCTACCAAGTTAGTCTCATTGACGACAACAACTTGTCATCGACAAGTGCGCCCTACGCTTGAGTATGATTTTTCAGTTCAATTTCACGAACGCTTATGTTTGGTTGTTTGTAGTGAGCATATACCTTGTTTAGCTGTTTTTGGTTGTTTGTAGTGAACATATGTCCAGCTTCAGTTGCTAGATTTGGTTGTTCAACCATACAATTGGTTTTTGTTAAAGCTGGTGTAGTCAACATGCCCTGTTTATTTCGGTTTTCTAACAATGTGATGTCCAATCATATAATTTCATGTTTAAGCACATGTTACGTTCTATGCAATTTCAACAATAGCGATATGAATGACTATTTGGTAGCTATAGTATGCCTTTTTATTTAGTTATACACCACCGTTCTTCACTCTATGATGTTAATTATACAATTTGATGTTTAACTAGAAGCTTTGTTCTATGCAGATTCAACAATACCATTATGAATGACTTTATTTGGTTGTTGTTAAGATTGATGTACTGAACATATGACTATTTTAATTGTTTTTGGTGCACATGGCTATATTTGTTTCCCATTCTATACTCCCTCGGCCCCATAATAAAAGACGCTAGTACATCCAATATGTTTGTGCATTGGATGCAATTAGATCTTATATAGTGGGACAGAGAGAGCATCATGTGAGGTAACTAATAAAGATTGGTAATACAATTGATCAAAATGTAGAAATTAATCTATTTATTTACAGCTTGTCCAAGAGAACAGTGATATGAAGTATATTTACTTTGAAATATGTACCCTTTTTACTGCACATAATGAGTTGATAGATGAAAATATGTTTATCTTTTTCCTTTGCAGTGGTTCCCAAAGCAGTGTACCCAAGATCACCTCTCAAACTGCATGATTGTTGGACATGCAAATGATGTATTTCTACCAGACTAGAATGAATATCTGGAAGTCATGAAGATATTGAAGGATAGACGGTCGACCATCACAAGGAATTCAGCTAGGGTCGTGTGTGCAGACGACATGGAGGGCACACTACGGGCATTCTGCTTCACCATTTACAACAATCAGAATATATTTTGCCTGTTTCTTTGCTGTATTTAATACAAGTACTCAACCTCCATTCAACATTATTTATTTGTTCTTCTGTAATTCTTTCATTAACGTACTTCTTGAGCATATATACCTGTAAATGGAATAATGCATTGGTTGATGAACCTATCTATGTATATATAAAAAGCTATTCCCTACTTTCAAATGCAAATTCTCTACAATTTTAAATTGTAGTGATTAATAATAATAATAAAATGCTCTACGGGTCATTACACCGTGCACGGTTTGTAAGTCTCAACGTTTGTCATATACCTCAAGATCCGACACGTTTCACAAATAGAAAACATGTGCGACCAGGGACACAGTTGGAGTTTGCGAACTATGTGTGATTTCAGATAATATAGCAAACGGCGCAACCGAATGCAACGTTGGTGATACAATCTGTGTCGCACACAGTTTAAAATGATGAAATGTTTGTGATGTAGTATGCATCACAAATGTTGGACCACAAAATGGCGTGTGCGATACTTATCATGTCAGGCGCAAGTACAACATTTCTTAAACCTGTCCGATACTTGTACGATGGTTAAATTATAGTCATAGTTAAATATCGCTAATGATTCATCCAATGTAAGTGTTTGTGATATACCCCTTATCATACATGCTTCATTATTATGAACTGTTTGTGATTTGGTGCACATCGTAAACGGTGAGCCGCAGAATAACGTGTGCGATGTTAGTGTGTTCTCACACGAATTGCAAGGATGGGTCGTATGGGAAGTCCACCATATCTCAAACGATTGACTAGTGACTCTCGTTTGTGATAGATGCGATCATCCCATACACTTAGTTTTGCCAAACACTTGCGTTCGTTGGACACCATAGCTGACAGGTTTGCCATGTCATGTGGGATGGACCCCCCTATCGCCCACACCTACAAGGCGATGGTTTGGAACTACATCACCGAAAGGGGTTAAAAATAGTTTGTATAGCACATCGCTGCACCAATGGGTTGATTCGGAATGAGAGACGGATTTACCTACGTCCTACTTTGGTGTCAATGTTGATGGTGATCTTGATTACACGGGTGCGGAATCTCTAACCTAGCCTTCGAGGGTTTCTAACTTAGGTTTATTGGCCTCAGGGGCTTGCCTTTCTATACAGGTCGAGGCCCTGGGTTTTACAATAGTACTGGCCATGTTATGACTAGTGACCTATTACATATCTACCTTATCTTATCTCTCAAATCAGGAAAGTTTCTAGCATGTTTTGCCCCATGGGCCTTGAGTCGCCATCTTCACATGTTGGGACGCTAGGCAGCTTATTTGGTAAGTCATCATACTTGCCTTATTATCGATAGCGTGACCCATCTTTAGTATAATTCTTAAGCTGCCAGTACGCTGACCTGGCCCAATAGGCGGGTTACATCGTAGGGTTATATCCCTGATATTAGGCCCAGGTTGATTGAATTTATTCACGTCAATCTCCCTTATCTTTACCAGGCTGCTTATATCTGTGTCTTCTCTGTATCTCCAAATTACGGCTTATGCTATTTCCAGGGAATTCATAATGACATCACAACGAATCTTTGCACATATCTATATATCCCAAAAATCGAGGCGTCACCTTCTCCAATATTTACTACGTCTCCTTGTTTCCTAGGCCTGCCAGTTGCCTCTTCAGGTATTTACCCTATAAATATTCATGGAGAGGTCTGTTACTCACTTTGCACTTCTTCTTGCACATGCTTCTCTTCTTAGTCAGGAACCACTGGAGTTCGAGGACGTCACCGAGGCTTTCTAACTGTACTCTTCACGCCACCAAATATCCTCATAGTTGCTAGATGGAGCGTTGCCGCCTCCATTTTGCTTCCAACAAGATCCGATACACTTCGTCCCCCATTTAGGGTTTGATTCTACAAGTGTTCATACCATGTTCTTCGTGTTCGTCGAAGCCATTGCTGGTAGATCCATAGTCTTCTCATTCTTTTAACATCCGTAGCCTAGTTGTATTCTCCGCATCGTATTGCTTGCAAATAGATCTAAAAATGATGCTTTGAATGATACTTTCAAATGCCCCAGTTTGGCTCGTCCTCCGCCTAGAACGTATTTACCTTTCCTTTCTCACATTTATTTAGATCCATCGTAGCAACCATCTCGGTAGAAACTTGTTTGTGCATGATTTTTGCTAATTCCTATGAAGATATGATATGCCTTCGTGCTCCTTTACATGATTCTTAGCGGCTTAAACTTCTTTCTGCTGATCATTGCCGGCTTGAATATCTCTTTCGTTGAAACTGTAATTTATCTCATCTCTAAACAACCATAATTTGGTGGCTTATGTTGTGCATCGACTTATCTTCCTTATCCTCTTGGTAATTGACTTGTAACTCTCCATGGCCCCTAAGAACATCAAAGTCTGTAACTGGGTTAGATCCAAGAATCCAAACTCACCTTGGAGAATCTTGTGAGCCAAGGGTTCCTACCGACTCAAAAGGAATTAGAGTGGCATTCCCCAAAGGAAGAGCCTTATCCCCAGCCTCGTCAAGGGGAAATCATCGTCTTTGCCAACCACCTACGTAGGGGCTTTCGACCCCCCCAGCTCATAGTTCTTCAGAGACCTGATGTATTTCTTCAACCTCCATCCTTACGATATTTCTCCTAATTCAATTGCCAATATCTATCAATTCCATATTTTGTGCAAAGTTTATCTACACATAGAGCCGTCTGTAAACCTTTTTAGGGAATTTTTCTGTCGAAATTGCCAGACCGAGACAAAGAATGGACCCGCTTGCGAACTTTGTGGGATTTCCATTCAGAAAAGAAAGAACAACCTCTTTCCTGATTGCAAGTTGGCTAGTCATCCAAATGGGTGGAATAAAACTTGGTTCTATTGCAAAAACAACGCCCCCGTAGGAGAAAATTCCCTTCCGAGTTATAGGATGGAGCGTCTTTGTAGCAATATCAAGCTTCCGGGTTGGCCCTCAGCTGAAGAGAGGGATCGGATGGTGCCTCTTCGTACCAAATTAGGGGCCCTGATTGCACATGGATTGACTGGGATCAACTTGATCCATTGCTGGTGGAAATGGCGGATCCAACCCATTAGCGTGAGAGGCGGCTCGATGTGTAAGTACTCGGGTGATTCATCTGATGCTCAACGTTTTTACAATGAGGACTTACCGGACGAAGCCCTTAACAAGGAAACAAAAAGATTCTTTGCTTTCAAAGGAAAAATGCGATGTCACCGGCTTCGGTCCGTTCCATCTGCAGAATCGGGCTCCTCTGGTATTTGATCTTTCTTGTCCTGTATATTTTCTTCATTCATCAATTTCATTTAACCCGCCTTTCCTATCTTATGCTTTATATTGCTACATGAGGGTTCTATTTTCTGTAATGTCACACATCAGGCCCTTGTTTCATCAACAGGATAAAAGGATGATCTGCTTCTCGAGTCATCTTCAGGGGAGCATTCTAAGGTAAGACTTGTCTCTCCTTTTTGTTTGTTTACCGAACTTTGTTGACACGCCTTATTGTTAGGGCGACTCAGAATCCAATCTAGCCACCGTCATTGGGGTAATTCCAATCTCTTCCAGTTCCTCAGAGATGTTCGTCCCAAGAAAACCTAGGCGAACCATTTGGAATTTTAAGATATCACATCGAAAAGCTTACTTAGCTCACGATTTTATTTTGAAGAAGACTCAATTTGCTGGCGAGTCAAAACACAAGACCCGAAGTGTTTCCGGCAACTTAGTCCCTGGCCTGCCTCACCTTGAGGTACCAAATAATCCAGCCAATTTTCATTCTAGAGCTGTATTGAAAACGACCTTGTAGTCTATCAAACTTACTTTATTAGGAATCTTCGTCATGTTTGGGCCTCTCATCTGCAATACAGCTTCCTTCTTTTAATGTTAATCGCAGGTTAATGTTTCAAATTTGCACAAATTTTTGCATACTTGACCATTGGGTTATTTGTGAGTATAATCATATGATTTCTGACAACTATAGGGCAAAAGCTTTTTTGTCAAACCGTGCTGCTGGCTCAACCTCAGGCACTACAAACCAAGATGCTCCGAACCCCCTCCTGAGAGGACAACCGTTAAAGTTGATCTTCCAAGAAACAATGATCTTGATGCCACAGTTGAACCTGGAACTGATGTTGAGGCGCCCAAGTTGGATGAGCTGGTTTTGATGGAAGTGACAATAAATTTCAATGGCACCTTGGTTGACTTATCTGCTCGTCCACCCAGTCTAGCGCATCCCCCCAATTTAACTACTTGTGTTGATGACTCCAATCCAGTGGCTCAGAGCGATCAAGATGTTGTAATTGTTAAGGAGGCTTTCCAAATTCCTGGTGTTTCCACCTCCTTAGCAAAAGTTGTGGCCAAGAATGAGTCGGTTGATTTGGAAAAGGGGAAAACCAATCTAGAAGTCCCAAGCTTGTCTACACTTGGAGTTGACGACATTCTTCACTAGTACTTGACACAGGTGTCTCAAAACCATCAACTTGAGATTCATTTGATAAATGCCCTTAAGGAAAAATATGAGGTAACATTCTTGTTTTATTGTTTGGTCATTATAGCTTGCCTTTAGCCCTCAAGGACCATCTTACTATGGAAATGGTAAGTTGGTTCTTCAAAATAAACATATTGGAATCGGGCTATAGCTATAGACCGAAGGACCGACTTGTTATGATCATGAGTAGTTTGTAGTTTATGCTTTAAAGTAGATAATATAGAACAATGATGTAGCCCCCAAGGGCTGGCTTATCTCTTTGAGTTAGCCGGGTCTTCTATTGACTTTGAAGAACTCGACCTTCATTATATCTTGCCTTTAGCCCTCAAGGACCATCTTACTATGGAAATGGTAAGTTGATTCTTCAAAATAAACATATTGGAATCGGGCTATAGCTATAGACCGAAGGACCAAGTTGTTATGAGCATGAGTAGTTGGTACTTTATGCTTTAAAGTAGATAATATAGAACAATGATGTAGCCCCCAAGGGCCGTCTTATCTCTTTGAGTTAGCCAGGTCTTCTATTGACTTTGAAGAAATTGACCTGTAGCCCCCAAGGGCCGACTCACCTTCTTGAGATGAATCTGGTCTTTAGTAACTTCGAGGAAAATCGACCTGTAGCCCCCAAGGGCCAGCTGATCTTCTTGAGATGAGTCGGGTCTTGTAAAGATGTGTTGATATGAAATTTGACACACTAGACCCCAAGTGTCATGTGGATTGTTTACAACCTCATGGGACATTGGATAATATAAGTTGGAAATGCGATAGCCCCCGAGGACAAGTCACCTTTTGTAAGGTGGCTTGAGGATTTTGTAAGAATAATTATTTGTAAAAAAATTAACGCCTATCGAGGATATGTTGAAGATGTTGAATCTGTTGCTGAAAAACTACACAAACATCTTGAATAAGTGAAGTTGAAAGTTTAAGCTGGTCTTGCGGTGGCTCATTATGAACAATCTGTGCGTGAGGCGCGTGACCATCTTGATCAAGCCATAAAAAAGTTTGAACAAGAGAAAGCCGTCCTCTTGAAGCATGCTGAAAAAGCTGAGGGTGAACTTGGCCCCTTGAAGGAAAATTATACCACTTTGGTGAAGGAGATGTGTGAGATGTTGACAACCATCTTCGGTATGTACTTGTAACTCTTTTCATTTGAATTGCCGGTTCGTGATCGTATGACCACTCATTATCACAATTTCCTTTGTATGTAGGACGAAGAGAGCATACCCTTGTGGAGTTGCCTATTGTGAAATTGAAGGCAATCTTCACATATGAAGAGCAATTATTCACAGGATCTGTCTACTCCATTATGGCAGTAAAGAACCTAAAACACCCGGCCAAGATATCAAGGGTATACTTAAACAACTATCTACTTTGCCTCAATGGGTTCCAGTGACTCACTACAGGAATCTGAGAATTTGCTGTCTGCTATGGCTGACGGCAAAGGGGGGGAACACGGACGGCAAAGGCTTTGCCGTCAGTCCATTGACGGCAAACTAGACGGCAAAAAAATATTCGGTGAAGAGGTAATTTGCCGTCTGCTTTTTGTACGGCGGAAGGCAAAGAATCTTTGCCATGAGGGGCCAGACAACAAATAAAATGGGATGGCAGATCAACAGGCTGTCCCGTTAAGTGCTAACGGCAGGCTTCTCCTCTTTGCCGTCTGCCCTTACCCCCCTTTGCCGTCTGCCCCCTCATGGCAAAGGGGGCACCCAGCCCCTCTCCCTCACCCCTTTGTCGTCTGCCCTCACGCCTTTGCCGTCTGCCCCCTCATGGCAAAGGGGGCATCCAGCCTTTCTCCCTCACCCCTTTGCCATCTGCCGTCACCCCTTTGCCGTCTGCCCCCTCATGGCAAAGGCTCAAAACAGCCCCCTCACCTATTTTATTTTCTATTATATCCAGCAATTTTCACAATAATCAGGATATATATATATATTTATATATTTGACAAAAATAAATTTGTTTTCGTACTCATAACCATATTAAAATAACTTTCATCCATAGTACATGCATATTATTCAAGTTGCATCCGTACCAAACCATATATTACACCAGTTTCATCCATATGCATACAAAGTTTCATATATATCCATATACTACAATAGTTTCAATACAATCTTCCGTGAAGCCATGGTACAAGAAATCGTATTCAAGCATTCCATCAATATAATCCAAGCTTCCCGTGAAGTGAATGTAATCTGCAAAATGACAAATAAGAAAGTTAGAAGAAGAATACTAGATGAAGAAGAGAAGTATATATAGGTTATTTCGGAGAGAACTTAGCTAAGTATAGGCCCTTTAATAGCTAAGTTAGGTGGAATAGGTCATCTTGGAGCTACATAGCCTTATTATGTCATTTAGGAGAGAACTTAGCTAGGTATAGGTCATTCTAGAGCTAACTTGGATAAAATATGTCATTTTGTAGCCAACTATGATTATTAAATCCATCTTGACCTTATTATCTCATTTTGGAGCTAAAATAGTCATTTTAATGAGCTAACCAAGGTTCTTATGATGTTTTTACCTAATTATGCTAATTATGTCATTTTGGAGGATAATTAGCTAAGTATGTTTTTGTTGGGGAAAATAACCTACGTAGAAGAAGAAAGATAAGAAGCAAGAAGAGAAGAAGCAAGAAGAGAAGAAGCAAGAAGAGAAGAAGCAAGAAGAGAAGAAGAAGGAGAAGAAGAAGGAGAGGGAGAAGGAAGAGGATAAGAAGAAGAAAAGAAGAAGGTCAAGAATAAGGAGAAGAAGAAGAAGAAGAAGGAGAAGGAGCTTCTCTCCTCCTTCTCCTCCTTATCCTTCTTCTCCCTCTTCTTCCTCCTTCTCCTTCTCCTTCTTCTTCTCTTCTTCTTCTTCTTCCTTCTTTTCATTTTTCCTCTTTCTTCTCCTCTTGTCCCCTTCTTCGGGATAAATTAGCTAATTATGCCTTTTTGGAGCTAATCATGTCATTTTGGAGGATAATTAGCTAAGTATAGGTCATTTTTATTAAATAGGCCATTTTGGAGCTAACTAAGCTAATTATTTCATTTTTTGGATAATTAGCCAATTTAGTCTTTGTTGGATGAGTCTAAGCTACGTAGAAGAAGAGAAAGAGAAGAAGCAAGAAGAGAAGAAGAAGGAGAAGTAAAAGAAGTAGGAGGAGGAGAAGGAGAAGGAGAAGGAGAAGGAAGAGGAGAAGAAGAAGAAAAGAAGAAGGACAAGAAGAAGGAGAAGAAGCTTCCCTCCTCCTTCTTCTCCTTCTTCTCCTTCTTCTTCCTCCTTCTCCTTCTCCTTCTTCTTCTCTTCTTCTTCTTCTTCCTTTTTTTCATTTTTCCTCTTTCTTCTCCTCTTGTCCTCTTCTTCGGGCTAAATTAGCTAATTATGCCTTTTTGCAGCTAATTATTTCATTTTGGAGGATAAATAGCTAAGTATAGGTAATTTATTATTAAATACGCCATTTTGGAGCTAACTAAGCTAATTCTGTCATTTAGGTGGAAGCCAAGCTAAGTATAGGCCATTCTAGAGCTAACTTGGGTAAAATATGTAATTTTGGAGCCAACTATGATTATTAAGGCATTTTGGAGTTAAATTGGCTAATTATGTCATTTAGGTGGAAGCCAAGCTAAGTATATAATATTCATGAGCTAACCAAGGTTCTTATGCCATTCTGAGCTTATTATTTCATTTTCGAGCTAAATTAGTCATTTTAATGAGCTAACCAAGGTTCTCATGATGTTTTCACCTAACTAAGCTAATTATGTCATCTTGTTGGATAATTAGCCAACTTAGCCTTTGTTGGATGAGTCTAAGCTATGTAGAAGAAGAGAAAGATAAGAAGCAAGAAGAGAAGAAGAAGGAGAAGTAAAAGAAGTAGGAGGAGGAGAAGGAGAAGGAGAAGGAGAAGGAAGAGGAGAAGAAGAAGAAAAGAAGAAGGACAAGAAGAAGGAGAAGAAGCTACTCTCCTCCTTCTTCTCCTTCTTCTCCTTCTTCTTCCTCCTTCTCCTTCTCCTTCTTCTTCTCTTCTTCTTCTTCCTTTTTTCCATTTTTCCTCTTTCCTCTCCTCTTGTCCTCTTCTTCGGGCTAAATTAGCTAATTATGCCTTTTTGGAGCTAATTATTTCATTTTGGAGGATAAATAGCTAAGTATAGGTCATTTATTATTAAATAGGCCATTTATGAGCTAACCAAGTTAATTCTGTCATTTAGGTGGAAGCCAAGCTAAGTATGGGTGAGAAGCACCATCGATTTTGAACGGCCCCCCCAATGTTGCCTCGGTCGGGAGATGCAAAATTAAATGCTACATTGGATTAAAGAAGCCTGGTGGAAAGATCTTTTCTAATTTGCAGATCAACTCCGGCTCGATTGTCAAGATGAACATGACCATCATTGTTCATCTAGATGACAAACTACTCTGAGTGAGGGCCTCGCCTAGAGTCGGGGGCTTAGCCGCGACTTCGCATCGCCTAAGTTAACGAATCACTCGGAGTGAAGGTCTCACCAACACTCAAGGGATTATTCGCGATCCCGCATCGTCTAAGTTAAAAAACTCTTTGAGTGGGACCTTCTCTACAATCGATTGTCAATATGAACAGGACCATCATTGTTCATCTAGATGACAAACTACTTCGAGTGAGAGCCTCGCCTGCACTCGGAGGCTTAGCTACGACTCCGTGTCGCCTAAGTTAACGAATCAATCCGAGTGAAGGTCTTACTGACACTTGGGAACTTAGCCGCGATCCCGCATCGCTTAAGTAAAAACTCTTCGAGTGGGACATTCTCCGCACTCGATTGTGAAGATGAACAAGACCATCATTGTTCATCTAGATGACAAACTACTCTGAGTGAGGGCCCCGCCTGCACTCAGGGACTTAGCTATGACTCCGTGTTGCCTAAGTTAACGAATCACACCGAGTAAAGGTCTTACTAACACTCGGGGGCTTAGCTGCGATCCCGCATCGTCTAAGATAGTAAACTTCTCCGCATGTAGGTCTTACCAACATTCGGATGATTAGTCGCGATTCCACATCGCCTAAGTTATAATTCACTTCAATTGCAAACATTCAAAACATCAGGAAAATATAAAGCATATAAGAACTACATTGTTCAAGCTAAAAGTACGGACGATAGGAGCCTCAGGCTCATTTAAAAGTCTTACTATTGGAGATATGCCCTAGAGGCAATCATGTATGATGATATTTCATATGTGTTCATGAATAAAGATAGTCCTTGGACATTATTATTGATGTGTATTAACAAGTATGTGACTTGTTTGTGAGACTATGCATTGTATGATAACTGTCCTAAATGGTCCCGTGTTAAAAGGGTTGTGTGGACGCGCATCCAGTTAGACTAGCATATGACACGGTGGATGGTTCGATCTCACTGACCATGTAGCATTCGATGCTAGAGGGATAATATGGACTCAAAAAGGACTGGTCGGATTCGACTATCGGATTCGACATAGTCGAATCCGAGTGAAGATAATCTCTTAGTTGGATAGACCCAACTATGAGATGCAGCGATAGGTCATCGGTGAGTCTCTAGTACAACATATGTTCTATGTCCTAAGACCTGAGCTCGCGCATGTAGTCGGGATGGTGATAGCCCTGCTTTGGGCCGACCAAATGCTACTCCATGACTGGGTAGTTACAAAGGTATGTTTCAGGCTTTTCCAAACCCATGCTGCGAGACATGGTCGAGCAAGATGGGATTTGCCCCTCCAATCAGGAGAGATATACTCTTGGCCCCTCGGGTGAGCCGACCTAGATAAGCATGGCCATGCGATGAGGATTATAAGATAATCCAAACTGTTGGTCAGATTCACCAGAACGAGAAAGAGGTCATGCCGCAACAACGATGACCATATCGCCTTGTCCATGACAACACATATCATCTGGCAAAGGGAACAGATGTGTGAAGTACATGTTCGCCTAACCAGCTTCATCGTACACTTGGATTTAGCATGTCTTGCTAGAGGCCGCTACCGACGAGACCAAGTGGACAAGAACCTAAAGGATCACACACTTAAGGGAAGGAACACGTGGGCTTTACGATCTGTGCGAGGCCCAAGAGTTGAGCCCGCGCCAGATGCCTATATATAAGGGAGGTGCGGCACACCCATCCAGTTAATCCCTTCAGCACTGTCATTAGGGCTTTGCAAGAGTTCCAACTAGCCACCTCCACTTGTCGCCGCCAACCGTGTGATCGGACCTAGCAGTCCGCCACACGGGTGTTCCTCCTGCACGCATGGATACCGTTAGAGGCGGTGCAGTTGCGCTGCTCCGGCGAACCTGTACGTGGGATCCGGCAACCGTATCTTCGAGGGAGATGGGAACGGCTCTTCGAGGGAGATCGAACGAGGAGGAGACGGACCACACGAATGCGCTGCCCCAACTATGCTTCCCCTGCATGGCACTGCATGTCTAATGGTAAGGATCTGTGATCCACCTCCATAGCATGTTCTTGGATGTTCTGCGTGTAGATTTTTTTTTAATTCACATGCAATGCACCTACGGTAGATCCCAACAGTGATGTCAGAGCCTCTGCTATAGGTTTTGGTTTCAGATTAGTAGCATATGTGATATGTACCAACGGCAGATGTGATCTCTTGTCGTTCATGAGATCTACTATGTGCACGGTTGATGAGATCAATTGCACATCGGGATCGTTGAGGCTATGTTTTTTGTCAATCAGAATCGATGAGGTCGTGACACAACCTACCCCTACCGGTCGGTATCTGCCATCGGGGTTAACCATGAAACGTAAATCCGAATCGGGTTCATGATGATCGATGAGATTGGTCAGATCAAAACATTCGGCGTGATCGGAGTGCAGATGCGATCTGTGATTTCCGAAAATGTCGGGACCGCCGTGTTCGTAGTGCCTTCTATTTCGTACACGATCACACAAACCGGTTGAATGTGATTCTATGCATAAGTTTGTTTTGTAGGTTTGATGTGAATAGTATGGCTCATGTGTATGTGAGGCATATGTGTAACTTAACATAACCTGCATGTCATGATTGTTAGCCGATAGGAGCCAAAGTGTTTTCATTATATTGTATAACGACCTGCCTGTCCACTTGTGATTCTCTATACATTCATTACTAGTTGTAGTAGTTGGATGACAGAGATCATGTTCGAGGGTTTGGCGTCCTGGCAGGACGGACAAGGTGGAGTTCCGCCTTGGTCATTGGAGTAGGAGCCGTCCATGGAAGGATGCCCATGAAGGAGCCATACTATTTCACATATTTATGTTTATATGTGATTGATATTGCTTCTTGTTTCTATGCATGTTAGTATTGTAGAAAGATCCCTCATTAATATCAAGCACATTGCCATTCCATATGTTGCACCTTCGCACGTCAAGTATGTCTAGTCGTGGGCTCATAAAATTTAGGTGCTACTGGGAGTCCTTGAACTGGAGGGTTCGTGTCGGACACGGACATGCACTGCATCAGGTTAACTTGACAAGGCTATCAAAAAGGGTTTGGGCCTTGTGGCAATGAAGGTTGGGAGCCGGGGTATAACATACCTACCCAACTAACATGAGTCGTATAGAGATACGATTAGAAAGGAGTTGCTTACCGAATAGGCAAGTTGGCTAGCAGTGATGCTAAAGCTCACTAGTCGCTCGCACTAGACGGGTCCTGAGTCACTGTGAGTTTGCGGAGGGATGTTGACTTCAGTGGGAGTAGTTTTGTTTAAGGCTTGAATTACTCTACATAAACACATTACTTGGTGATTGCATATTATCTATTGTAGATCAATGGCACCACTTGCTCAAAAATTTGCATTGAAATCAATTTTGGAAAAGGATAAACTGAATGGAACAAACTTTACCACTTGGTATAGAAATCTGAGAATTGTTCTCAAGCACGATAAACTGGAACATGTTCTAGAGGATCCACTTCCAGAGGCACCTGCCGATAATGCTAATGCCACAACCAAGAATGCCTACCAGAAACTCGTTGATGAATTGAATGAGATCAGCTGCCTCATGCTGGCTTGTATGGAGCCCGATTTGCAACATCATTTCGAACACATTGTGGCTTTCGATATGATCAAGGGTCTCAAGAGCATGTTTCAGGTGTAGGCTAGGACCAAAAGGTTCAATGTCTGATCATCCTTGATGGATTGTAAGCCGAAGGAAGGTGATCCACTGAGCCAACATGTGATCAAAATGATCGGATATGTGCAAGCTTTGGATCGGTTGGGTTTCCCACTCTTGGATGAGCTGGCGACTGATGCAGTTCTGGGTCCTCTTCCAGCTAGCTATGGGACATTCATCTTGAACTATCATATGCATGACACGTATATGAAGCTCACTGAATTGCATGGGATGCTCACGGTGGCAGAGCAGGATATTAAGAAAGGAACGCATCAATTGTTGATGGTGCAGAACTCGGCAAAGTTCAAGAAGAATTGGTCAAAGAAAAAGGGTAAGGCAAAGGGCACGGAGAAGGCTGTCTCCGTCGGTGAGCCAAAGTCTGGACCTGTCGGGACCCCGATCCTAAGTCATATGAATCCAGACTGTAACATATCACATCACTTTGTGGCCTCACGCACGGTAAGCTCCACGGCTGCAGCCTTACCTTAGCCGGGACCGTTTGCGTCTTTTGGCTCACGTATGTGAACATGTCGCTGGCAATCAAACGACAGAGAACCCAGGCCGACATGACTAGTCATAGAACCCAAGTGGCATATCCGTACGGAAACAGGCATGCGTAACCCAACAATGCAGGTGTCGGCCTCTAGCGTGTGGAGACAAGTCATAGCAAGCTATAAGGACTCCATTACGTCGTGAGACATAAATGCCATCACTACACATAGACGAGTCATAGCACGCTATAGGGACTCCATTACAAAGTGAGACATTTCCCCGAAGGAACATCCACAGCAGCAAAGAAGGATACATGCCGGTCGATCTATGTGTCCGGAGCAGTAGCAAGCTACCATGGCTCGGTGGAAGCACAAAGAGGGAGTTTCCCGCAAAGAGTACTACTAAAGGCACACGACTAGGTGTCGGATCCCATACATACCGTTGCACGTCACACGGACGCATGACATGCCCGATATGCATAGATACAACCATGGCATCACAACGTAACCATACAACAACTTTTATTTAAGGGGCTCAGACGAGCCTTGCATAACATGTTCTTACAGATAGGGGTCACCTGACCCGACACTCAAGTCATACAAACAAGTTCATACAAACCAAGCGGAAGCATACGTTGTCTTAGTACAGATAGATGAAAGGGTAAAAAAAGGCACATGGCCTGACTATCTAGAGCCCGCCACAAGGCATAGGGTCGTAGCTGGGACACCGGCTATTCGGCATTGTAAACATTTAGAAAGAACCCACCTGATGGGTCCTGGGTCTCATCTGCAACAATTATTAAGCAAACATGAGTACAAACATAGTCAGCAAGTCTTTAAAGCGGACCTAGACTATTAATGCTCATGTATCAACAAGGGGGGGGGGAGTTTATGCAGCAATGCTAGCTTTGACTCATGGCTAACCTACACTATACAGTTTTAACTCTTTGTTTACATTTGAGATATCGCACATGAGTCCACTAACTCCATGACAATACACCACCATGGATTCACTTACCTCTCCTAGGAGAGTGCCATCCACGATACCCACACTTGTGTTGATATTTTTATGAGTATCCATTTGATTATCTATGAACAACATAAGTTATCCAAGTAGTCCATATCTGAGGACGCGGCTATTCAAATAGTTTCACACCCTGCAGGGGTGTACTTCTTCACACACACTCTCGCCACTTATCGCCGTCTGCTCTTAAAACCAGGCACCTCGGCGACCTTCAAGCGGAAGCCCAGTGAGGGAGTCGGCCACGACCGTCAATCACATAAGACGTCTAGTCCAGGCTATCGCATATTTGAGACTCAACCGGCACGGAAGTCCTGCCAATGTTTCCGCTACGGCCCCAAAATGTGTGCATAGGGTTCCCAAGCCCACCATTCGGGTGACCCTTGGTACACCGTGCCACTGCCTACTGCGTCATAGCACACCCCTAGGGTTAGTGCCATGCCCGGCCTCCAGCATGCTATAAACACCAGAAACTACTTGCAACTCCTGGACTAAGGACTAAGCGACTGATAAGTCGAGCGGGGTCATATTTCACGGCCCAGCATGTGGTAGTATCTAGTCTTGGATCACAAACACGGAACTCAGTTCCTAAGAACGGTCCCAGTGAGACAACACGCTATGTACTCCTACATAGCCTCTCATCGCTACCTTTACCAAATCAAGTTCATCATAAGCTTATCACATCAGAACAACATGGTTTCACTCCAGTTCATCACCCAGATGAAACAGACCTGACACAACTCTAAGCATAGCAATCATAGCAGGCAAAGTAAGCTAAGCACATCACGGCACAAGCATCTACTAGGTATGCTAGGTTGCAAGGTTTAGCTATTTACTGTGACAATAACAGGTCATGCAGAAGAATAGGTTCATCTACCGTGTATGACAGACATGTGAACGGTTATCCTATTGCAATAAACAAGAGCAGGATCGAGAGAGTGGGATGTTATCGGAAATTATCAAGGGGATTGCTCGCCTTGCTGGGTAGTAGGAAGGTTCTCTCCTTCGTTGGAATACTTGGGGGTATCCTCAGAAGCAGGGCCTACCGTAATGTAGATAAATAGCAATCAATACACGCAAGTGCAACAATATGATGCATGATCATGACATGGCAGGATGTATGGATGAGCTAATGCAGCTATTGTCCAAGTTAATTTGAAGTGAGTTTGAATATAGGTTCAAAATCGTTGTTCATTTCAAATTCCATCTTTTAACCTATTAGCAAATGTCAATGTTCTTCTACATAGGTTGCTCTAACATGCTTGATAATAGCATCATTAGATTCATTGCATTTTTCTGATAAATTTCTATATACAAATTATTTTCATCTGAGTTACAGATTAATTCATATGAATTTTTGAAGTTTTAAACATTTTCTGGAATTATTTAAAAACTAGAAATTCCTTTTATTGCATCAGCCTGACGTCATCATGGCGTCAGCTGGTCAGCTGACCAGGCCAGGTCAAACCTGACGGGATGGGGCCTTCATGTTAATGACTCAATCACTTAACTAGAGAATTAAAACAAATCCTAATTAGCTAGGGATGTGACAACTCACCCACACTCAAAAGAATCTCGTCCCGAGATTTTGAGGTCGTCGGGAAGAGCGCGGGGTACTCTAGGCGAAGATGATCTTCTCTTTCCCATGTGGCCTCCTTTTCAAAATGGTGTGACCACTGAACCTTGAGAAACTTGATGTTCCATCGCCGAGTGGGACGCTCAACTTGATCAAGAATACGAACAGGGTATTCTTGATATGTAAGGTTATCTTGGAGATCAAGCGCTTTGTGGTCTACTTCACAAACAGGGTCCGAGAAGCAACGCCTGAGTTAAGAGACGTGGAAGACATCATGAACCTTGGAAAGATGCGTCGGAAGTTCCAATTGGTGGGAAACCTCCTCTCGTTTAGCAAGAATGCGAAAAGGTCCAATGTAACATGGAGCCAACTTGCCCTTGATACCGAATTGATGGGTACCCTTCATAGGTGTAACCCGAAGGTAAGCCTTCTCGTCAACTTCATAGGTCACAGCCTTATGATGGCGATCATATTGGCTCTTTTCACGAGATTGGGCTGTTTTCAACTTTTCACGAATAATGCGAACTTGCTCCTCTGCATCCTGGATCATATCCGGGCCAAAGAGTTGCCTCTCTCCGGTTTCCGACCAGTTAAGAGGTGTTTGACACCTTCGTCCATAGTGAACTTCAAAAGGGGCTTTGCCCAAGCTTGATTGATAACTATTGTTATATGCAAATTCGACAAATGGAATACATTTCTCCCAATTCATACCAAAGGATATAACACAAGTTCGGAGCATGTCTTCGAGAATTTGATTGACTCGCTCAACTTGACCACTTGATTGCGGGTAGAAAGCAGTGCTAGAGGATAGATGAGTCCCCATAGCGGTTTGGAAACTTTCCCAGAATCAGGAAGTAAAGATACTTCCACGGTCGGAGTTCATCTCCAAAGGAACACCATGAAGAAAAACTATTCAAGAAACATATAACTCCGCTAGCTGGCTAGCAGTTATACTCTCCCGAACAGGAAGAAAATGAGCCGCTTTGGAATGGCGGTCAATGACCACAAAGATAGCAGTATTCCCTCTCTTGGTCCTGGGAAATCCGGTAATGAAATCTATACCGACCTTATCCCATTTCCATTCGGGAATAGCTAAAGGTTGAAGGGTGACAGCAGACCTTTGATGTTCTGCATTCATGCGACGACAAACGTCACAATTAGCAACGAACTAGGCAATATCTCTCTTCATCCTAGTCCACCAGAACATCTAGCGTAGGTCCTGATACATCTTGGTACCACCTGGATGAATTGTGAGATGAGAATCATGAGCCTCCTTAAGAATCATCTAATGAAGATGTTGGTTCTTGGGAACCACCAAACGGTTCTAAAAGAACACCACAGCTTGATCATCAATAGAGAAATCTTTAGCGATACCGCTAACGAGGATCTCTTTGATCCGGGAAATACCCTTATCATGCTTCTGGCCAGCTATAATTTGATCCTTAAGAGTAGGTTTCGCCACCAAGTTGGACAGGGATCCTTGAGGCACAATGTGAAGGTTTAACTTCCAAAATTCCTCATGGATAAGTGGTTGACCTTGTTGTAATGTCAGGTTGTTACAATAAGACTTATGACTTAGTGCATCAGCCATAACATTGGCTTTCCCCGGGGTGTAAGTTATCCCTAAGTCGTAGTCTGTAATCAACTCAACCCACCATCTTTGCTTGAGATTCCAATCCGGCTGGGTGAAAATATATTTCAGACTCTGGTGATCAGTGTAAATTTCGCAACGATTACCCAGAAGGTAATGTCGTGTGGTTTTCAGTGCATGAACCACAGCTACAAGCTCAATATCATGTGTTGGATAATTGTCCTCATGTGGACGCAACTGCCAGGATGCGTATGCAATCACATGACGATCTTGCATGAGAATGCAACCTAATCCTTGTCGCGAGGCGTCGCAATAGATAACAAAGTCCTTAGAGAAGTCTGGTGCAACTAGAACGGGAGCAGAGGTCAGTCATCTTTTCAACTCCTGAAAACTGTGCTCGCATTATGGAGTCCACTCGAACATTTTATCTTTCTTGAGGAGTTTAGTGAGAGGTTTCACAACCTTGGAGAAATTCTCGACAAAGCGGCGACAATAGCTCGCTAAGCCAAGGAAACTCCGAACTTGCTTAACCGATTCAGGTTGAGTCCAATCAAGGACGACCTGAACTCTCTCAGGATTGACAACAATACCTTTACCAAAGATCACGTGTCCTAGATTGGTAACTTCTGGCAACCAAAATTCACACTTGGAGAATTTTGCATACAAACGGTGCTCACGAAGTTTCATCAATACCAGCCTTACATGCTCGACATGTTCCTATTCGTTCTTCCAGTAGATGAGTATGTCGTCGAGGTAAACCGTGACGAATTTATCCAAATACTCCATGAAGATCGAATTCATCAAGCGAGAGAAGGTGGCTGGGGCATTGGTTAAACCAAAGGACATAACGGTGTACTTGTATTGGCCATAACGAGTAACAAAAGCCGTTTTTGGAATGTCCCCGTTCCTGATTCTGATTTGATGGTATCCCAACCTCAAATCCATTTTGGAAAAGACAGAGGATCCAGCGAGTTGATCATACAAATCATTGATCCTGGGGAGCGGATACTTGTTCTTTATGGTGACCAGATTCACTGGCCGATAATCCACAACCATCCGATCCGATCCATCCTTCTACTTGACAAAGAGAACGGGACAAGCCCAAGGAGAAGAACTAGGACGGATGAAACCTTTCTTCAAAGCCTCATCGAGTTGGATCTTAAGCTCGGCTAGTTCTAAGGGTGCCATCTTATAGGGTCTTCTGGCTATTGGGACATTTCCTGGAATGAGCTCAATCACAAACTCAACATCTCTGACAGGTGGAATTCCTGGCAGTTCTTCTGGAAAGACATCCGGAAAGTCACGGACTACAGAATATCTTATAGTTCTGGAAGAGGGCTAGCATTGAGGGAATAGAGTTGGCGCTTGGTTGTACGAGTAGAGACATTAACTATCTCACCCGATTGATGTCTAAGTTGAACATTCCTTGTACGAGTATCAATCTTAGCATAGTGGGCTTTCATCCAATCCATGCCTAAGATGATATTGATGTCCGAAGACTTGAGGGCTATCAAAGATGCTAGGAAGACTAGCCTATCCACCAGAATCTCATTATCATGGCTCACTATAGAAGTTTGCCACTTTGAACTAGGAGTCTGAACTACTAAAGGAGTAGGCATATCACAAAAGCACATGTTATGCAACTGTGCATAACTTTCTGAGATGAAAGAATGGGATGCCCCAGTATCAAATAGAACAGAAGCTGGATGACAATTGACAAGGAGCATACCTAGGATAACATCAGGATCCTCAATGGCTTCCTCAGCAGAAACATAGTACACTCTTCCACGAGCAGGAGCTGGATTCACATAGAAAGCTTTTCCTGGCTTCCCACGTCCAGCCGGCATAGCATTGCTCTAAGGACAATCACGAGAGTAGTGTCCTGGTTCCCCACATTTGTAGCAGACCACGGTGGCACGGGGGGCAACATTGGAGGCGGACCTCCAAATGGCCTAACTGGAGGGTTGGGCTGAGCTGGGCGATGCGCCTGGAAGGATGGCCTCGGAGTGTATCTTGGCGGTAGAGCTGCATTGGGCACCCACACCTGGCGTTTGTTGGAGCCCGAGCCAGATGCGGGGCTGAAGTCACGGTTGTGCTTTCTCGTGGCCTCATAGTCAGTCTATCCAGACTCGGCATTGATAGCCTTGTTGACGAGAGCCTCGAAGGTTGTCCACTCATGCAGGCATAGATCTTGACGGAGCTCAGGATTGAGTCCCTTGCGGAACCTAGCCTACTTCTTAGCATCGGTTAAGACTTCCTCCGGAGCATAGCGAGCAAGATTCCTGAACTCACGGCTATAGATATCCACGGACAGTCTGCCCTAGGTGAAAGAACAAAATTCCTCCCTCTTGCGATCCATTAGACCTTCCGGGATATGATGGGTACGAAATGTTGCACTGAATTCTTCCCAAGTTGGTGCGGGGCCTGCAGGATGCAGGGCCTCATAATTTTCCCACCACAGATTGGCGGGTCCTTCCAGAAAGTAGGTAGCAAAGGTCACCTTGTTGGCCTCGGATACATTGGCAGCCCGGATCTTGTGGAACATGCTGGTCAGCGAATCATCCGCATTGAGTGGGTCAATCAAATGATGATACTTGCATGGGCACAGCTTGACGAAGTCACCGAGGAACACACCATCATTGTGATCATTGCGGGGAGTACGCATTGTGTTCTGCTCAATTCATTCCAGCAATCTGTTGGTCTCTCTCTTGTTCCTTTCAGCTTCAAGCATCACTTCTGCCAAAAAAGGCGCATGTGGCAGGTCCTCTTGCCTTGGTTGGCTTCCCTCATCCTGCTCGGGGGCAGGCACGGGGTTATTCCTAGTTGCCACCATCCTGGGAAAACAAACCCACAGCTTAGCTATAGAGGACATCATCTGAAAGACATGAGATAAAGTATGTACTGGACAACATGGCATGCAGGGTAAATACCCAAACAACATGGTAATAAAAACTGCCATATGAACACCATGATTCATACACACCATGACAAAGTTTAGTACAAGCCCAAGATGAATACAAACTACAGAGAGATGACACAACTCATCGGAGGCATTACAAGCTTCCTATACATTATCTATCTACACCTCCGGAACTCAACTCTCAACCTCGGTCATATCCCACAAGACACGCAGGACTGTGGCGATACGACTACTACCATACTAGTACTAACATCCACGTACTCAAGCATCACCGCAGAATGCCTCATATAGGTTACCCCCGTGACCTGGGAGCTGAACCTGAGGATCTAGAAACACTCTAGCCCGTGATCCCTGGAAACCGTAAGGACACGGATGTGGCCTTGGTCCCGTTGTTGGCAGCAACAGCGGTCCTCGAAGTGGGGTGATGCCTCAAACATCGGGCCAGTCTACGTGTGCTGGCAGATGAGTCCACGATGGGGTCAGAATCTCCAAATCTCCATAGCCTGTCTACACGATAGGTGCCAACTGCGCCAGGGTTGTCCAAAGACGTGCACGGGTGGCATAGAGCTCCATGCGAAGGGCACATGTATCACGATCCCTGTTCTCCAACATCTGAGCGGTCAGCTGCAGCCTAGGATCCTCATGGGAATGATCACAGTAGGCTGCGCTAATATAACCATCCTCTCCTCCCATGGAAGCAGGAACATAGCAGAACTCCGTGTTCTGAAGCAGACCATGGTGAAACCTCATGGTAGTCAGCATGGTGTAGGTGGCCTCCTGAACTGCCATATCCATGGTGACACCTAATCCATAAGTCTAGTGAAGAGGCTTTGCGGCTCCAGGATATGAAGGGTATATCTTAACAGTACACAGATACTGACTCTGGTTGAAATCTCGATGTTGTTCCTCCACTATGTACTCTGGGTACCAATGGTGGCCAACCTCCATCATACCTCTAACCAACATGGACGTGTGACCCGGTACATCGATGCACCTGGTCAGACGTACCACCTGACGGGAAGGACGAGGGGGCATCTAAAACAAAGAATGATGCAAAGACATTAGAGACTCTAGCAAAAATTGGACAGCATAACGGCTGTAATTGCTCAAAAAGGATTTTGAGACAACTACAAAAGATTGGAAAAGCATAACCACTCGACTTTCTAGACTCAAATCTCTTCTCCATCTGCTTGTCACACCAACAATACTCTAGTACCGACATTCACTTGCAAACAAGCTAGCTAGTTGTCCATGGTTAGTAACTCGTCATCCTAAGCAATAGATGAGAAGCCTAGTTCTTATTCGCATAGAAAAGATGAGAAACATTCAACATAGAATAACTTGGGAAGAGGAGTAAAAAGAGCCTTACGTTTCCTTTCCACAATGAATTCCCCTACTTTTCTATAGTGTTTCTAGACTCAACTTCGACCGGTTTGGCTTGGTAGTCCTACAGTCAGTCAGGCTCTGATACCAATGCTGTCGGGACCCTGATCCTAAGTCATATGAATCCAGACTGTAACATATCACATCACTTTGCACCTCACGCGCTGTAAGCTCCACGGCTGTAGCCTTACCATAGTCGGGATTGTTTGCGTCTTTTGGCTCACGTATGTGAACATGTCGCTGGCAATCAAACGATAGAGAAACCGGGCTGACATGACTAGTCATCGAACCCAAGTGGCACATCCGTATGGAAACAGGCATACGTAACCCAGCAATGCAGGTGTCAGCCTCAAGCGTGTGTAGACGAGTCATAGCAAACTACAAGGACTCCATTATGTCGTGAGACATAAATGCCATCACTGCATGTAGACGAATCATAGCAGGCTATAGGAACTCCATTACACAACGAGACATTTCCCCGAAGGAACAGACACAGCAGCAAAGAAGGATACACGCCGGCCGATCAATGTGTCCGCAGCAGTAGCAAGCTACCATGGCTCGGTGGAAGCACAAAGAGGCAGTTTCCCATAAAGATTACTACTAAAGGCACACGACTAGGTATCGGGTCCCATACATACCATTGCACGTCACACGTATGGACGACATGCCTGATATGCATAGATACAACCATGGCATCACAACATAACCATACAACAACTTTTATTTAAGGGGCTCAAATGAGCCTTGCATAGCATGTTCTTATAGATAGGGGTCACCTGACCCTACACTCAAGTCATACAAACAAGTTCATACAAACCAAGACGAAGCATACACTGTCTGAGTACAGACACATGAAAGGGTAAAAAAAGGCACATGGCCTGACTATCTATAGCCTACCACAGGGCGTAGGGTCATAGCTGGGACACCAGCTATTCGGCATCGTCAACATCTAGAAAGAACCCACCTAATGGGTCCTGGGTCTCATCTGCAACATTTATTAAGCAAACATGAGTACCAACGTATTCAGTAAGTCTTTAAAGCGGATCTAGACTATTCATGCTCATGTATCAACAAGGGGGTGTGGAGTTTATGCAGCAATGCCAGCTTTGACTCATGGCTAACCTACACTACATAGTTTTAACTCTTTGTTTACATTTTAGATATCACACACGAGTCCACTAACTCCATGACAATACACCACCATCGATTAACTTACCTCTCCTGGGAGAGTGCCATCCACGATACCCACACTTGTCTTGATATTTTTATGAGTATCCATTTGATTATCTATGAACAACCTAAGTTATCCACGTAGTACATATCCGATGATGTTGCTATTCAAATAGTTTCATACCCTACACGGGTGTACTTCTTCACACACGCTCTCGCCACTTATCACCGTGTGCTCTTAAAACAATGCACCTCGGCGACCTTCAAGCGGAAGCCCAGCGAGGGAGTCGGCCACGACCGTCAATCACATAATACCTCTTGTCCAGGCTATCACCTATTTGATACTGAACCCGCACGGATGTCCGGCCGAAGTTTCCGCTATGGCCCCAAACGATGTGCGCAGGGTTCCCAAGCCCACCATTCGAGTGACCCTTGGTACACCGTGCCACTGCCTACTGCGTCATAGCACACCCCTAGGGTCAGCGCCATGCACGACCTCCAGCATGCTATAAACACCAGAAACTACTTGCAACTCCTAGACTAAGGACTAAGCGACTGATTAGTCGAGCACGGTCATATTTCAGGGCCCAACATGTGGTCGTATCTAGTCTTGGATCACAAACACGGAACTCAGTTCCTAAGAACGGTCCACATGAGACAACCCGCTATGTACTCCTACATAGCCTCTCATCTCTACCTTTACCAAATCAAGTTCATCATAATCTTATCACATCAGAACAACATGGTTTCACTCCAGTTCATCACCCAGATGAAACAAACCTGACACAACTCTAAGCATAGCAAGCATAGCAGCTAAAGTAAGCTAAGCACATCATGGCACAAGCATCTACCAGGTATGCTAGTTTGCAAGGTTTAGCTATTTACTGTGACAATGACAGGTCATGCAGAAGAATAGGTTCATCTTGCGTGTATGACAGACATGTGAACGATTGTCCTATTGCAATAAACAAGAGCAGGATCGAGAGAGTGGGATGTTATCGGAATGATCAAGGGGGTTGCTTGCCTTGCTGGGTAACGGGAAGGTTCTCTCCTTCGTTGGAATACTCGGGGGTATCCTCAGAAGCAGGGCCTACCGTAATGCAGATAAATAGCAATCAATACACGCAAGTGCAACAATATGATGCATGATCATGACATCGCAGGATGTATGGATGAGCTAATGCAGCTATTGTCCAAGTTAATTTGAAGTGAGTTTGAATATAGGTTCAAAATCGTTCTTCATTTCATATTCCATATTTTAACCTATTAGCAAATGTCAATGTTCTTCTACCTAGGTTTCTCTAACATGCATGATAATAGCATCATTAGATTCATTGGATTTTTCTGATAAATTTCTATATATAAATTATTTTCATTTTAGTTACAGATTAATTTATATGAATTTTTGAAGTTTTAAACATTTTCTAGAATTATTTAAAAACTAGAAATTCCTTTTATTGCATCAGCCTGACATCATCATGGCGGCACCTGGTCAGCTGACCAGGCCAGGTCAAACCTGACAGGGTGGGGCCTTCATGTCAGTGACTCAATCACTTAACTAGAGAATTAAAATAAATCCTAATTACTTAATAAACACTAGGCCCACTGGTCAGCGACTAATTAGTTAATTAATTTTATTAATTAATTTATGTCTTATTCTAATTATAATTGAATGGCCGGGCCCACTTGCTAGTTCACCTGGGGGTCAAACCCCGTGGTCAGTGCTAGTTGACTCGCCGACGTTGAGCCGCCGGCAATGTCATGGACGGCGGAGGGGGTCGGGATTGCTCCTTCGGCGACCAAACGGACGACAAAGGGCACCAAACTACTCTGCTTGCTTGCGCGAGTCGAGACCGACACTTCCCAGCGGCTAGGATGGCCGGAATCGGCACCGGCGATGAGCACGGCGGCTGCCGGAGCTCGAACGAGCACGGGCTCGTTGAACCAGGGCGCGACACGACCGGAACTTGGCACCTACAAGCACTATGCTGCCTCACGAGTTCGATGGTGGTATCTAATGGACCAACTGGTCACCGGAGCATCACCGGCGATGAGCTCGTGCGGCGGCTCATTCGGGAGCCGGCGCAATCAGGGCCTATAGAGGGGGAAAAGGTCGGGAAAGAGAGGGGAAAGAGTGGGAAGCTCACTGCGGGGTCGAAGCCGTTGAAAGCTTGCTCGGGGAGGGCTCAGAGACGATGATTCAACGTCGACGAAGATCGGGTCCGAGGACGAAGACGAGCTCAGGGATCATGCTTCGGGGCTCCTGGCAATGAGAGGCTCGGCGAGAAGGGAGAAGGCGATGAGACAGAGCGATCGGAGGGCTCAGAAGCATGGAGGAGCGGCTAGAACTACGGCGGCGAGCTAACGACACCGTCGGCTATGGCGGAGTAGAGGAGGAAGAGAGCAGAGGGGGCAAATTCAAGGGGAAGAGAGGGATGGGGACGCAACGTTGTCCACATCCTCTCGCCAGCGCAGTAGGGGGGACGTAGACACGCAAAGAGGTGCGTGGCAGCTCCGGCATGCGTGCGCAACGAGCACACGCGCGTCCTCGTGGCCGCGAGCAGGACGACGATGGAGCTAGGCCAGCTGGGTCGGCCCAGCTTCATCCTTCCTTTGCTTTTTATTTTATTTTCTTCTTTATATTAATTTATGATATTTGTTTAATTTATGTTTGGGCCAAATGCTATCATAAAATATCCCCAATTAATTTATAGGATTAAGTTTGAATATTTCAAACTCCTATAAAAAGTTTCAGGATATTTTGATAAATAAAATAATGATAATGCTTTATTTGGCATTTTCAAAGGATTTGTTATTATTTTTAAATTTCTATAATTGTTCAAATATTTAAAATGGCCCCTATTATAATCACGTCCATATTTATTAGACATAGGTAACATTTTGTAAGGGCATTTTGAATTTGTTGAGTTTTCACAACTTTGAATTAATTTGATTGAAATATGAGCTTGGGATTTCTTTTAGTCCCCATTTCATGTTGATGCAAAATTGTAACATGATGCACAGACATGCTATCCTATGACATCTAGCTAGGGATGTGACAGAACGGAACTCAAAGACCATTTTCTTTCACTACAAGGAAGCTGGTCACTGGAAGAGGAACTGTAGCAAGTTGCTTGCTGAGCACGGCAAGAAGGCCGGAGATGCTTCTTCAGGCAAAGGTACACTTGTTACATATGTTATAGACATTTACCTTGCTGACATACCTAGTAGATCTTGGGTATTTGATACCAGATCGGTTGTTCATATTTGCAACTCAATGCAGGGCTGGTAAGAACTAGACATGTGGCACAAGGGGAGATTGACATCAGGGTCGGCAACAAAGCAAGAGTTTCTGCGTTGGAGGTCCGCACGATGCATCTCAAGCTTCCTTCTGGATTTATTTTGGAATTGAATAATTGTTATTACATTCCCGCACTTAGTCGGAACATTATTGCTGCATCATGCTTGATGAGTCAAGGTTATGAATTCAATATAAAGGACAATGGTTGCTCATTTTATTTGAATGGAATGTTCCATGGTTTTGCTCCCATTCTAGATGGGTTATTTATCTTGAATCTAGAAACGGAGCCAGTCTATAATGTGAATGTCAAGAGGCGTAAGCCTAATGCGATAAATTTGACATACTTCTGGCATTGTCGGCTTGGACACATTAGTCTGAAATGCATGAAGAAGCTCCATGATGATGGACTCCTAACTTCGTCAGACATCGGGTCGTTCGAGACATGCGAATCATGCTTGCTAGGCAACATGACTAAGTCTCCTTTTCCAAAGAGTTGGGAGAGGGCGTCCGAGATGTTGGAGCTTATACACAACTATGTGTGTGGTCCAATGAGCACAACGGCCAGAGGTGGCTATCAGTACTTCGTGACTTTTCCAGATGACTTGAGTTGATATGGATATATCTATTTGATGAGGCACAAGTCGAAAACTGTTGAAAAAGTTCAAAGAGTTTCAGAACAAGGTTGAGAATTAGCTCGGCAAGACGATAAAACTTCTACGATCAGATCGTGGAGGTCAGTACATCAGCCAGGAGTTTCATAACCATCTGAAACGCCGAGGTATAGTACCTCATCTCACACCTCCGGGTATGCCGCAGAGAAACGGTGTGTCAGAACAGAGAAACCGAACCTTGTTGGACATGGTTCGGTCGATGATGAGCAAATCGGATTTACCCTAGTCATTCTGGGGATACGCTCTAGAAACTGCAACTTTCACACTTAATCGGGTACCATCTAAAATCCCTTGACAAGACAGCACATGAGATGTGGACTGGGAAGACTCCTAGTTTTTCTTTTCTAAAGATTTGGGTTTGTGAAGCATTTGTTAAGCAAATCATGTCGGACAAGCTTACAGCCAAGTCGGATAAATGCATACTCGTGGGATATCCGAGGGAAACCTTGGGATACAGCTTCTACAACCTTGGGTTTTTCCTAGAGGAAGAGTTTCTCAATCGGGATGCCACTGGGAGAACTGTACGACTTGAAGAAATTCGAAAGCCACTCGGGGACGACTCGGCTGGTGATGATATCATACCGCTGTTGATCCGGGAACCCGTAGTGGAGTCGGCACTGGTGAGACGGAGGTCGTAAATATTGCGTAGAGTGTGCGATGTATTGTTGCTTGAAAGCAAGAAGTCGGCCACATATGTGGAAGCAATGGTGAGCCCAGATTCTGAGGCCTGATCGAGGCCATGAGATCCTAGTTAAAGTCCATGGATGACAATCAAGTCTGGGACATGGTTGATCCGCCACCTGGCATAGTAGCCATTGGTTGTAAATGGGTGTTTAAGAAGAAAACCGATGTGGATGGAAATGTTCAGATCCACAAAGCTCGGCTTGTCACTAAAGGTTATGGACAAGTTCAAGGAATTGACTACGACAAGACCTACTCGTCGGTAGCGATGCCAAAGTCGGTGAGGATCATACTAGCTATAGCTAAATATTTCGATTATGAGATATGGCAGATGGATGTCAAAACAGCTTTTCTTCATGGAAATTTAAAAGAGGATGTATACATGATACAGCCTGAAAGTTTTGTCGATCCAACTAACGCTGGTAAAATATGCAAGCTCAAGAGATCCATTTATGGATTGAGAAAAATAGCTCGGAGTTGGAACATTTGTTTTGTTGAAGTCATTGCTGACCTTGGTTTCATCAAGAACAAATAGGACTATTGTTTATACAAGAAGTCTAGTGGGAGCTCAGTAGTATTTTTGATCTTGTATGTGGATGACATACTGCTGATCAGAAATGATGTTTCGATGCTGAACTCAGTCAAGGAATCATTGAATGGCAAGTTTTCGATGAAAGACCTGGGAGAGGCAGTGTACATTTTAGGCATAAATATCTATAGAAATAGATCAAGGAGGCTGCTTGGCTTAAGCAAGAGGACAAACATAGACAATGTGTTGAAGAGGTTCAACATGAGTGAGGCCAAGAAAGGGTTCTTTCCCGTCTCACATGGTGTAAGGCTAAGCAATATTAGAGTCCTACGACTTCTAATTAGTGAAACCGGATGAGTAGGATTCCATATGCCTCGGCAATTGGATCCATCATGTCTGCCATGCTATGTACATGGCCTGATGTTGCCTATGCAATAAGCTTAACAAGCAGATACTAGGCCGACCCAGGTAAGAGTCACTAGGCAGCGGTGAAAACTATGTTGAAGTACTTGGAAAGGACTAAAGCGATGTTCCTAGTTTATGGAGGTGAGGAGGAGCTATGCGTAAAGAGTTACGCTGATGCTAGTTTCCAAACCGACAGGGATGATTGTCGAACGCAAACTAGATTCGTGTATGTCATGAATGGAGGAGCAGTGAGCTGGACGAGTTCTAAGAAAGATACGATGGCCGACTCCACAACAGAGGCCGAATACAATGTGGCTTGTGAAGCTGCAAAGGAAGGTGTTTGGATTCGGAAGTTCCTGGAAGATGTTAGTAAACTTCTCCGCATGTAGGTCTTACCAACATTCGTATGATTAGTCACGATTCAGCCTCGCCTAAGTTATGATTCACTTCAATTGCAAACATTCAAAACATCAGGCACATATAAAGCAGATAAGAGCTACATTGTTCAAACTAAAAGTACGGACGATAGGAGCCTCAGGCTCGTTTACAAGTCTTACTGTTGGAGATATGGCCTAGAGGCAGTCATGTATAGTGATATTTCCTATGTGTTTATGAATAAATATAGACCTTGGGCATTATCATCGATGTGTATTAACAAGTATGTGACTTGTTTGTGAGACTATGCGTTGTATGATGACTATCCTAAATGATCCCTTGTTGAAAGGGTTGTGTGGATGCGCCGCCAGTTAGACTAGCATATGACATGGTGGATGGTCCGGTCTCACTGACCATGTAGCATTGGATGCTAGCCGGATAATATGGACTCGGAAAGGAGTGGTCGAATTCGACATAGGCGAATCCGAGTCAAGATAAGGTCTGAGTTGGACATACCCAACTATGAGACGCAGCGATAGGTCATATGTGAGCCTCTAGTACAACATGCGTCCTATGTCCTAAGACCAGAGTTGGCGCATGTACTCGGGATGGTGGCAAACTTGCTTTGGGTCGACCGTACGCTACTCCATGACTGGGTAGTTACAAAGGTATGTTTCGGGCTTGTCTAGGCCCATGCTACGAGACATGGTTGAGCAAGATGGTATTTTCCCCTCCAATCAGGAGAGACATACTCTGGGCTCCTCGGGTGATCCAACTTGGATAAGCATGGCCATGCGATGAGGATTATGAGATAATCCGAAGTGTTTCTCGGATTCACCGGAATGAGAAAGAGGTCGTGCCGCAACAAGGATGACCATATCGCCTTGTGCACGTCAACATATATCATGTGGCAAAGGGAACAGAAGTGTGAAGTACAGGTTCACCTAACCAGGTTCATCTGACACTTGGAGTCAGCATGTCTTGCTAGAGGCCACTACCGACCGGTCAAGTCGGATGTCATCTGACTCATGACCAAGTGGGCGAGAACCTAAAGGGTCGCGCGGTTAAGGGAAGGAACACGTGGGCTTTAGTATCCGTGCTAGGTCCAAGAGTTGACACCGTGCCGGACGCCTATATATAGTGGAGGTGCGGTACACCCATCCTATCGATCGCTTCGGTGCCGTCATTCGGGCTTTGCATGTGTTGCAACTAGCCACCTCCACTCGCCACCGCCGACCGTGTGATTGGACCTAGCAGTCCGCCGCACGGGTGCTCCTCCTGCACATGCGGATACCGTTAGAGGCGGTGCACTTGCGTTACTCGGTATGCGATGCACCTACGATAGATCCCAACACTTACAGGTACCACTCGGCATTCAGAGGCAAATGATTAAATATGTTTTTGTTAACCCGACGATCACTCGGGGTTAGGCACTACTTCAAGGAACGTGTCCAGGTCTAGGCTTTCTGCGATTCGCGTGGTGGCCTCCATGAACATCTCCATGAAGTCTTCAATTCTGGCAATTTTCTGATTGGTGACCTCCAAAGACTTCAGTTTCTTCTCTTCCACTGCCTTGCAATGGACTCGAAACAGTGAAAGAGCAATGTCGGCCCCAGCTCGGGCTGCTGATTTCTTCCATATCTTCACTCGGTGTGGCACGTCTCTCACCCGGTTCAGTGTGGATTCCAGATCCTTCGTAGGTTCTTCATCGGAGAGGAGCGCCTTTTCAATGTCCATGTTGCCAAGGTGGAGCCTCCTGAAATATGAAACTGTCTCATCAATGCGTTCTTGCAGTCGGTGATAGGCCATGGCCGCTCTATCCTTGAGGATCTCTCACGACAGATCCAGCTCCCTCTCGATCTTCTTGGTCTACTCGGTAACGTCAAAGCAGTTCTGAATTCTGTCGAATGGAAAGAAGAATCAGATTCAAACAAACTTCATTCATTCAATCAAAATATACACACATCATCCGAGAATGCTTACCTTTGAGCTTTTCGCTCACGATGTCGCCGAACTCATTGACGAACCGCTCTAGCTTGGACTTCTTGGCAGTAATGTGCTCGAATTTGGCTTTCCACTTGGTGATATCCTCCTTGGTCTTCTTCGCAGCAGCTTCATGGGATTTTTTGTCCTCCTCCAGCTTCCCGACTGATTTAAGCTTCTCCTCAGCCTCCTTGGCCTTTCCATTGGGCTCCTTCGGAGCCTTTGCTAGCTCAGTGTCCTTCTTCTCGAGGGTCGTCTTCACAATTACTAAAGAAACATAATTCTTCAGTGTCTGGACAAGATTACGATTTTCTCCATGAAGATTTGGTGAGGTGGACTCAGTCGGACAGGGTGAAATAAGAACAACCATAGAAGTCGGATAAGAAATGCAATACCCTCCATCGCTTACTTCTCCTACTCCAGTCAGATGCTCTTGGCTTTCTCAGCCTCCAGATCAAGGCGCAGGGCCAGCACCTCCTCCTTTAGAGCATTGTAGTGGCTTCCGAGCTCACAGACAAACTACAAACAATGAATGGGAAGGAACATTTCAGTCACACAAAACATATGATTCATCAATCGGATATGACATTCAGATCACTCGGTCAGGATTCAAAACTCTAAGACTCCCGCCGACTGCTTCAGTCGACGGTAGTCTCGGGTACTACACCTAGTGGGTGCGCTCAGCGCACCCCCACTAGAAAATTCAAGTCCAAGATAATCCTATGCTATTAAGACTACCGTCGATTGCTTCAGTCCATGGCAGCCTCGGGGATTACACCCAGTGTGTGCGCTCAACGCGCCCCGTTGGAAACATAACATCCAGTGGGTGTGCCCAGAAGCAAACCCACTCGGGATCTAAACTACTGACAGATCAACCAAGATACCGAATGCAGAAGGTACTTATGAGAGTACATACTCGGACATTCTTCTACAACGCTGTGCTAGCATCATACACCGTCTTCAGCTTGTCACACATCAGGTCTAGCTGGATTAATGCTTCCTTCCTCGCTCTCGTTTGGTCCTCTGGGACATGGTGCAGCGAGAAGATGCTGGTCTCATGAGGAACCGGCATAAGGGTTGATGTACCAGTTGAGGGAGTCCTGGATTAGGGGGTCATTGGATAGCCAACCTAATGTTTATGGGACGGACTGTATGGGCTACAAAGAGGACATCGGATGATCGAAGACCACCTATGCCAGATGGAAGCCTCGAGGAGCCAGGAAGTATTCTCCAAGTTATTAATTGTAGTTAGGCATGTTTATCTCTTCAGCATGTAACCGACCATGTGTAAACCTAGGACACCCTCGGCGTCTATATAAGCCAGAGGGTTGAGGGGTATAGCGAACAACTCATCTAGGGTTAGACATATGATCACGAGGTAGATCAACTCCATAACCCCTTACACCATCAATACAGTCAAGCAGGACATATGGTATTACCTCCATTGGAGGGCCCGAACCTTGGTAAACTCGTGTCCCCTTCGTCTCCTATTACCGTCGATCCTAGTCTCACAGTTCAGGACCCCCTATCCGAGATCCGCCGGATTCAACACCGACACCAGTCCCTAGTGCAACTCCAACGCCCGAGCTGGTCCCCGGTGACGTTGCCAAAGCACCAGCAAGATATGCCTCTGGCATGACACCTTCCACGTTTGCAGAGGGATTAGGAGTAGCAGCTTTGTCGACCACATCGACATCAATCACGTTAGTCGGGGCTACGAGAATTCAAAAATCATTCGGATATGAGCTCGAAGCAAAGTCACAAGCATATATTAGAAATGTCTCGAAATTTTATCCTTTGAGGATGCCACATCTACTTCGGCTCGCTCCTTCTCCGGTGTTGGAAGCTCTGCAAAGTCGTTGAAGTGTCGGCACTACACAAGGAAACATTAGGAATCTTCAAGCTCACTCGGATGGACATAAACAATAACATTCGAACGGAATTTCCTACGCTGAAGCAACGGGGATGGTCGTCTTGATCTTCGGAATGATAATTGCATTCTGAGCTTGGCGGTGATAACCTTGGCTTGCTTCGCGGCCTGCTTAGGCGAGGAGACCAGCTCCGCATGACCACGTTTCGTACTCCGGGTAGGGAGCAGTAGTAGTCGGCTTGACAACACTCGACTTTGGACTACTACCAACAACCCCTGGGTCATGGCATGACTTGGAGCGGGACTCGGGCACACGGCCTTCCGAGCGCGAGGACTCCACCTCACCACTCTTGCTCGAGTCCTCCTCGTCATCCTCATCTTCATTGTCATCGTGTTCTTCCTCTTCTCCCACTCTGGTGGAATCCACCACGGCATCAATATCGCCACGTCAATCGGATCCGGATTCACAATCGGAATCTCGCTAATCAAGCCCACAAAGGCCTGCCGAGTGGACAATCAGCATGTCAAAATAATACAAACTCAAGCATAGCAATGACATTCAGATTTCGAGTCTCTGTAAGTTACCTTATTCGGTTTATTCTATCGCAAGAACAGAGGCACCAGTGTACTCCCCCTGGGGTTGTCACATGCCACAATGATCGCCTTGATCATGTTCCTAACTGACTCTTTTTCAAGCTGCTCAGGGTGCGTCCGAATGACATAATCAGCTCCGGTGTACTCCCACATATGGTGGATCCTCGCCTGAAGTGGCTAAATTCTACTCTTAAAGAAGACTTCGAGTAGGTTCAGACCGTTGACACCCTTATGCACCAGGGCCACGAGGACGATCACCAGCATGTCTACATCCAGCATTTCTTCCTTGCTCACAGTTAACTTGCGAAGCAACCGAATGCGCTCTGATATGTACAAAGGTAGCCACGGGTGGTTGTCCCCGACTGACACGTCTTGGCACTAGAACCAGTTCTCCTGCCATCCTTTCACCAAATTAGGAAAGGTAATTGCTCAGAAACAACCCTTACCTCTCAACTGGATGCCTAACCCCCCGTAGAGCTGTGTTATGTTGGTCTTGTCCTTCGACCGAGTGGGATTCTTCACCGTCATCACTCGTCAGTTGAACCAATTCTTAAACAGGCCCCAATGAGGATGGCAGCCCAAGAAGTTTTCGCATAAAGACACGAAGGCAGCTAAATACACCATGGCGTTGGGTGCAATATGATTCAGCTGGGCACCGAAGAATTCAAGGAAGCGGCATAAAAATGGATGAGTCAGAAGGGAAATACCTCGTTCGAGTTGGGTCACCAGGAGCACACGCTCGTTCCCCAACGGAGAAGGTTCCTCCTCGCCCGCCTCCACAGCCTCCAACTCCCTCTGCCCAGGAGTCCCTGGTCCCCCATCTCATGCAGCCTGGTCTTGGTGACCCGCGACACCATCTAGTCGCCTTGGGTCCACCCCGTCGGTGTGCCAACACTATAGGAGGTGCCGCACGAACCCCTCTTCGCTCACTCATCTTTCACGGTCGCAGTGCGGTTCATCTCCGGTGAGGTCCGGCTTAGGGTGGAGTGCTTCGTGAGGTGGGGTGGCTGGCATCGGAGAAGTCGAGGGGAGCAAGAGAAAGTGAGATCTATTCCCCCCACGCACAAAGTGGCCTTGTCATTTATAGCAAGAGTGCGGGGACCCCGACTCATAAGTCGAGATCACCGAATGCACATGTACAGTGATCCCAGAGATCAATGCTCACTGAACACACAGAAGCTGAATAAAAGAGTCTTACATCCACACTTAATGTCTTACACAAATGATGACGACGAAGGTCTCAGTCTTACAAGGATAGGGCCACTCGGGCCAAACACTTAGTCTAGAATAAGCAGCAGAAATCTTCGTCGAAAGCGTGAACCCATGCCATCTGCCTTAACCTACAGGCACTCTGACTGGGAAGCGTCCTAGTTCGCATGTTCGTCTCCAATGAAATCTTTGAAATATTCTTGTTCTTCCATGCCTGGCCAATTAAATAACCACTGGCAAGCCAATGAGTACTTTGAATGTACTCGCAAGCAACCCAATAGTGGAACGAGGCAATAATGGTGCATGATATAGCACTATGGGTAATTTGCGGAAAGCTGATTTTGTATGCAAGCGACATGATCATGTAATAGTAAGTATGCATCAACAACTAACCAAGTATTCATGGTAACACATTGTCGATACCGTCACGGTATCAGTTGAACACATCATGTTCACGCTAAGTCATCGGACTTAGTTCATTTCTCATGCCAAGTCATCGGACTTGACTCAGGTGACCACTTGTCACTAACACACCCATACTCACACCAATATTTCACGAAAACATTTGGACGTAGTCTAAGAAGGACCTCCAACTGTCCATGATTGCGGACACGGCTATTCGAATAGTTTTACACTCTGGAGAGGTTGCACACTTTACCCACAAGACTCGGGGAACTTTCGTGTCATCCATGACTCGCGGTATATACATACCCGAGGTAAGCACCTAAACAATGCCTTTCCCTCGGCGATACTAAACAAAGAGTCCACTTGATTGGTACCCAGCCCTCATGACGTACATCACACGAGGCTTGCTCAAACCGTACCATCCATGAGGGGACCAACAGTGTGCCTGGTGCCTGTAAAGACAACGCATGATCGTACATCCGGTACGACCCCATATCGAGAGTGACCACGCCACTCCCGCCACTAGTAGTGGGATCCTTGCCAGTACCCACCAAGGTAATCAACAAAGCCTCGTCCCATAAGGGGTATCGTGGTTGCGCATGTAATGTTGGGACGGTCAGCAGACCTTAAATCTAATCCGTTTTTGAAAACACACACCCATTTGTTCTGGTACACCACTTCTTTCTCAAGTGGTCACCCAACTCATCATCCTCTCCCTCGGGCATTAGTGACACCCGACGGAGTTTTCGAAAGAGTATTGAAAACACACACCTTTCGGTCCACTGAAGGGGAAACCACCACATCATATGATCGATAACGCGGAGTAAAGTGCTATATGACATGCAAGTTAAAATAGTTTCTTGATATGGTCAAAGGGCTGCTTGCCTGGCTCAACAAAGTCTCCGAGGTCTTCGAGGTCTTCGAGTCCAACTTCTTCGTCTACGACGCAATCTATAATCGCGGAATAAACGATAATAATAAGCAACACAATGAAAACAGAGCACAAAAGCCTCTACTAAAATGTTCACCTACTCTCTTAAATACCTAAAGTCATATTAAAAATATCTACAATAAATTTATCTATGAAAACCATTTTAGAAACAAAATAACAGAGGCTAAAAAGGTGTGTTTAATAGGTTTTAAAATAAAATAGTGATAAAAACCTTTGCAAACATTTTTATAAATGATACTATTAAATCCTAAAGATTATTCTAAGATTTATGGTGGAGAAAATATTTTAATGGGGAAAATATTCAGCCCTGTGAAATTTTTACAAATCCCACAAAATTTAGAAAAAGAAAAGGGCTCCAGATCCTGTGCCAGGGGCGGCGAGGAGCTGGGCCGGCCCATCTGGCCAGCCAGCCAGCCGCGCGCACGGTCAGATTCAAATCTGACGCGCGGGGCCCGGCTGCCAGCGGCTCAGCCGAGAGGGGAGAGAGCGCGGAAGGGTAAAGAGAGACCGATCGGTGGGCCCCACCTGTCGGGTCCTTCTTCCTCCTCGCGATAGGGAGGAGGGGAAGCTCACCAGCGATGGAGGGGAGCACGGCGAGGAGGTCTAGAGGCAGGAATGGGCTCAGGGTCGACCCACCAGTCCACTAGAGGTGGAAGGAGTGCCGGAGGTGGACGGAGTCGCCAGCGGCGACAACCCGCGGCAGAGGGAGGTTCGGGAGGCGGTCGACGGAGGGGTTTCAGGCCTTGAAACGAGCGGGAGAGAGAGGGGAAATGACCTGGGGACGGCTACAGGCCCAAAGGAGGCGTGGGGATCGCCTGACCGGGCCTGTGTCCCAAGATCGACGGAGCTCCGCCGCGGCGGTGCCTCGGTCGATCTCGAGCACTGGTGCTCGGGAGGCTCAAGTGGGGGTTCAGGGAGGATTCTTGGGAGGAGAGAGAGACTAGAGGGGAGAGAGGGGCTCGGGTGCCCTTTATATAGGTGGGGGCAAGTCCACCGGATCCGAGTGCGCTGGTAGGGACGTGGCCATCGCCAGGGGCCACGAGAGAGGGAGAGAGGGAGTCGGGGGTGTTCCTGCGGTTAGTCCAGGCCAGGGGGAAGAGAGGACGGAGGCAGGGGAGGTCGCGTGCTCAGGCTTGAGGATTGGCCGAGCTGGGCGGTGGCGGGCACGCGCGGAGGAGGGAGAAGGAGAGAGAGGAAGGAGGGGCCGACGGCCTGCAAGGCTACAGACGTCGAGGCCGACCACACGGACAGGTAGGGGCGGCCCAATGCTGCCTTGTGGTGCCGGGCAGGGGCGGCAACTGTGCGGGAGCGCACTATAGCGCGCTCTAGAGCGCCCTTATGGCATGCAGGGGCATTCTTTAAGCCCCCCTGCATGTCTTCTGTTGTCCAGAGGCATAAGGAGATGCCCCAACGGCTAGGAGAGGCTAGGGGGGTCTATGGGGTAGCCCTGGGGTAGAAGAAATGGAGAGTAGAGGTCATAAAGGATGTTGTCAGGTAGAAAATAGGGGTTTTTACCCCATCTCACCATGGCTAGAGTGCTTAGGATTTTTACTGGAGGTGCAAGGCACCTACCAGAGGCTGTGGTAAAAAGGGGAGGCCAAGGGTAAAAAGTGAAAGGGTGGAAATGCCATTTTTACATTTCTGGCAGAAGGTGTTTGATGTTGATTTGGGTGATCAAATGAACCTGGATTACCTTGAGATTTGATACAGTCAAGAGGTGATGAAAGGCAAGTGAGATCACCAAGTTTGAGAGGGGTTGCAGAAAGTTCATAATGGGACTTAGGGAAAACCTAGAAGTAGACATAATCTGTTTTCTATAGATTCAAAGGGGTTAGGCATTAACCCTTGATGCACCACTTAGTGTATCATCACTAATTTGTCATTAGAGCATGCTCACAAAGTTTGAGGCCAAGGGAATACACTTCACAATGTAAAGTTGTCAAAATTTGAATCTGGACAAAAATGGATTTGGGTTGGTTTCATGAAGCAAACCAACTTGGATTGAGATGAAACTTTGCAAGATCATCACCTATGATAGTATTTACTTGCTACAATTTTCTTGGAATTTATTGAGAATATCTCTTGCAGAAACATTCCAAAAGTTTGATCTGATCAGGAAGGGTTTTGAGGGGTTTTGCCCATGTTATGATCAAGCCGTTGTGTTGAAACTCATATATATGGAAAATATATGTCCATTGAGTCTCTCTAAATTTTCTTAAATACTTTCAAAGCATTTAAATAATTTTCCCGTAGGAAAATCCACTTCTGTTCTTCAGAAAAAGCCTTTAAATAAAATATGAAAATAATCTTTAATAATAATATTTTGTGGGATTGAGAAGTCGTATATATAGTAGTTTTCAAATAAAGCATTTGGGAAGAAAAGATCCACCTAAATTGAGGACTTGTAGTTCAAACCTCAATTCAGGGGTTTTAGTGAACTTAACTTGAATAAATCCTTTTTCATGAAAATAAATTTTGATAAAAATATTTTTGAGCTATATTCACATGGCATGATCATAGGGCAAGGAATTTGGATCAAGGAAGATGAAGGTGGAGTGGAGTAGAACCTAATAGTGCCAAACTTGAACACTCAAGCAATTCAAACAAGCATCACATCAAACAAGCATGCACTCAAAAAGTTTTAGTTGGCTCCAAATTTTTATAAAACCAAACACAACAATGTGCAAAAATACAGGGTGTGACAAAGTGTCTGGCATCATCTCTGGCCGTTAATTCCTGGACGGAGCAAGAACTGCGAATCCAACATACATGCTATCGTGGGCACGTGGAGGAATCTATGGCACGGTTACGGGGGCATCGCACCCACTACCCCACGAATTCAGCGAGATAACTGCTCTGTCACACATCTAGGCGCGCCCTCCGTAGGTTAAAATGTACATAAGCCCCGTCGTGTTTCACAAACAAGAGATCTCGATGCACCGAGTCGACTGATGATTCGTTCGCAAATCGAACGACTGATTTGCCATAATGAAGCACTCGAGCACGACAATAGAGCATTCAGAACAAACCCTCAAAGAATCATCGGAAATGCAAACTCGAACATTCGGCTTATGACTGTTAATCCTGAAGCCGTCGAGGCATGGACCAGAGTGGGAATTGGTGCAAGTCATTTCCTATGAAACCTTCGAGGTGTCATTGGTGCTCCCGAGTGACGACCGCTAGGCCTCTCATACCTCGTGGATTCGGGGGCTATTGATGAGGTTGTCTATTATGGGTAGGGTCACGGGCCTGACCCATAGGCCCATCTACAGACCCTCATTGACATTGAAGTTCAAGAAGAGAAAGCCCATTCAGACATGTCTCCAGAGCCACTTAGATGTGTCCCCAGAAGCAGTCAGACGTTCCCTCGTGGTCACTCGGATGGTTTGATGATACATACGGCTACAGGAGAGCAACAGCCCCGAAGGCGCAGCGCCAAAGGAACCTGAAGAGACGTCCATTCCAACCATCATTATATGTTACCAGTAACGGCACAATTAGGGTGACAATTTCTGTATCGCTGCCTTAATTGCCATTATTGCGGCGCTCAATCGGTGGTGGCACACTCTATATAAGCCACCTCCGGGAGCCATAACCATTTTCGGACACTTGTATTCCTCTATTCCACCATATGCAGAGCAAACCAACCTCTGGGATCAAAACGTAGGGTCTTTATGTCACACCCTGTGTTTGTATCACCTTGTTATGCTTGGATTTACAAAATTTGGAGCCAATCAAAACTTTTTCAGCTCTTGTGCTTGTTTGAATTGTTGCTTGTTTGGTTGTTGTGTATGGCACTCTTAGATTGTATCCCTCTCCATATTCATCTTCCTTGACCCGAACTTCTTGCCCAATGATCATGCCATGTGAATAGTGCCCAAAACTATTTTTATCAAATATTGTTTTGACCAAAAGGGATTTATTCAAATTAGGTTTTCAAAAACCCCTGAGTTGAGGTTTGCACTTCAAGTCCTCAAATTGGGTGGATCGTTTTTCCCGAAAGGCTTTGAAGCCTACTATATTTATGACTTATCAAAACCACCACATATTAATTTTAAAGATTATTTTAATATTTTATTTAAAGGCTTTTTCTTAAGACCAAAAATTATTTTTTGTCGGGAAAATTAATTAAATGCTTTCAAAATATTTTAGAAAATTTAGGGAAACTCAGTGGACATAAATTTTCCATATATATGTGTTTTAACACATGGTCATATTCAAAATCATGGGAAAAACCCCTCAAAACCATTTCTGTCAAAATCAAGTTTTTGAAATATTTGTTTAAGAAATATTCTCAATAATTTCCAAGAAAATTCCAGCAAGTAAAGATTGTCATAGGTGATGATCTTGCAAAGTTTCGTCTCAATCAAAATTATTTTGGTTCATCAAACTATTCCAAAACCCTACGTGTCCAGGTTCAAATTTGAGCAACTTTACATTGTGAAGTTTCTACCCTTGACGCCAAACTTTGTGGACATGTTCTAATCAGTAAATAATGATACTATGCTAAGTGGTGCATCAAGGGGATTAGATTAGCAAGACTAGATCTACAGAAATCAGATTCTGTTAATTTCTAGGGTTTCACAAAGTTACATTGTGAACTTTATTCAATAAGGCTCAAACTTGGTGGTCAGGACTAATTCTAATCCCCATTTGACCCTGTCAATTCCTATGGGAAGCAAAGCCCATTTGCTTGCCCTAATCCCCATCAAACACCTTCGGCCAGATTGGCAAAAACCTTGTTTGGCCCCCTTCCTCTAATTCCCTTGCCTCCAAAATTCTACCAGAACTATCTAGTATTGCATTTCACCTCCTGTATATTTCTCTAGCCAAGACTCAATGGGTAAGTGGGGTAGAACCCACATTTACCTCTCAGGATAGCTAGGACAACAACATTGGAACCTCTCCCCTGCTCCATTTCTTCACCCTTGCCTATCCCCTAGATCTTTGTAGCTCATGGGCATCTTTGGAACCTCCAAGACACAAATGGACACATAGGTGCCCATTTTTTATGCCACTACTGGTCATATGGGTACTCTAGAGCGTGCTATAGTGCGCTCCCGCACTGTAGCCGCCCCCATCCCGAGCCCGCCGACCACCTATGGATGAGGGAGCATGTTCCCCGGCCACCCCTTGACGTCTTCAAAAAGCCAGGAGGTCGGGCCCCTCCTCCCTCCTCCTCTTCTGTCCCCCTTCGCTCGCGCACGACACCGATAGAGAGACCCAATGGCCGAGCTCAGACGTGTGTGCCTCTGCCCCCCCTAGATGCCCTCCTCCTTTCCATGGGCGCGGACCGAGTCCACGACCACCGTAGAAACAGCCCAGGGCGGCCCCGAGGCCCATGGCGACGCCCCTAAGCTCGCCATGCGCCGTGCCCAAGGTGACCTTCGGCCACCTCTATTTAAAGGTCCCCGTGCCTCCCTTTCGCTTCGGGTAGCCCCTACCTCCTTCCAAACGTGCCTCCGAAGCTCCAGCTCGACCTCCCCAACATCAAGCGATTGGGATCGAACCGGTCGCCGCCGCATCAGGCCATCGGCGTTTGTGAGGTAAACGGCCGGAACCCCGCTCCTTCTTTACCTGTTTCCCCCTCGTCCCCATCCCTTTTGCAGCACGGAGCGGCCGCGGCGATCTCCTCCCGAAGCCCTCCACCGCAGCCTTCTCGCTGCCTCAGGCGCTCCTTCGACCTCCAGGGGACCGACGACCACGACCCCGAGTCCCCGTGCCCTATAGCCGCCAGTGAGCCCTCATGCCCTTCCCTGGCCCAAGGAAGGTGATGACAAGCAGGCCCCACTTCTCATTCTCCCCAGGCCTATTATCCAGGTTGAGTTCGGCCAGTTGAGTTCGGCCCCACTTGATTCGGCCAGTTGAGTTCGGCCCATTTTCCCGAGCCATTTTTCTTTTTCTTTTTCCTTCAAGACCCCAAAAATTACGTACGATAAATTATTTGTCCTCTTGAGATAATTCCAACCCCACAAATCCTAGAATATTCCATAGAATTTCATAGTGCCATTTGTGAAAATTGTTGAAGCCTTTTCTGCATTAATTTATTTTAAAACCTACTTTTGGCATCTTTTGACCTCTGTTTAATAATTTTCAAAAATGTTTTTATAGCAAGACCCTAGAAATGTTTTTAGTATAGTGTTTAGTATTTATCAGAAGAGGGTAGCATTTTGATAGTAGCTTTGTGTGCTCTATTTTTGGTGTGATGCTTATTATTACCATTATTTATCACAACGATAGATTGCACTATTGACGATGGAATTGGACCGAAGACTTTGAAGAACCCAAAGACTTTGTTGAGCCAGGCAAGCAGCCCTTTGACCATGACTAAGAACCCTTTTATTTGCATGGCATATAGTACTTGTTTCCGTGATGTTGATCATGTTGATATGGTGACCACTTTGGTGGGATGCCCCTGTTACTTTTACCATTGATACTTGGATGACCCTACCATCCCTATGAGGGTTGTGCGGGTGGGAGTAGTTAGGATGCTAGTACTTGCTACGCCAATGGGATGGGAATATGCATGGTGATGGAAATAAAAAGACGATTTCAAAGACTTTTCGAAAACCCCGTCGGGTGCCACTAATGCTCGAGGGAGATGATGATGAGTTGTTGGGTGATCACTTGAGAAAGAAGTGGTGTACCGGAACAAGTTGAGGGTGTTTTTTCAAAACCGGAGAGTTTTAAGGTCTGCTGGTTGTCCCAACCTTACATGCGCAACTACGATACCGGTTATGGGAGGGGCTCTGTTGATTACTTTGGTGGGTACTGGCAAGGAGCCCACATTAATAGTGGTGGGAGTGGCGTGGTCATTCTCGATACGGGGTCGTGCCGGTATGGACGATCATGCGCTGGCTCCACAGGCTACGGGCACACCGTTGGTCCCTCCATGGATGTTACGAGTGATGTACATCTGGTAGGATGGGTACCAATCGAGTGGACTATTTGTTTAGTATAGCCAGGGGAAAGGCATTGTTCGGGTGCTTACCTCGGGTATGTTATATACCGCAAGTCAAGGATGAGACGGAAGTTTGCCGAGTCTTGTGGGTAAAATGTGCAACCTCTGCAGAGTGTAAAACTATTCGAATAGCCGTGTCCGCGGTCATGGACAGTTGGAGGTCCTCCTTAAACTACATCCAAATGTTTTCGCAAACTTGGTATGTGTGTGTGTGGAATACAGAAGCATGATACTTGAGACACGTCTGAAGATTTGATGTGATGTATGAACATGAGATGTTCAACCCCTGCGTATGATGATATATGTAACTTGTTCATATGGATATGCGCCAACTGTTCATGTATGCTTACACATAGTTAGTTGATCATGACATTGCATTCAAAATTAGCTTTTTGCAAACTACCTACTTAGTGCTACACCATGCATCATTACACCTTGGTCCACAACTAGGGTTGCTTGCGAGTACATTGAAAGTACTCATTGTCTTGCCACTGGTTATTCAATTGGCTAGGCATGGAAGAACAGGAGTACGGTGAAGAGTTCATTGGTGACGAACATGTGAACTAGGACGCTTCCGAGTCAGAATGCATGTAGGTGTAAGTCAGATGGCATGGGTTCATGCTTTCGACGAAGATTTCTGCTGCTTGATAACTTTAATTATTTGGCCCCTGTGGCCCTATCTATGTAAGACTAGGCCTTCATGGTCTTTATTTGTGTAAGATGCTAAATGTGGATGTAAGACTCTTATTATTCAGCTTCTGTGTGTTCAGTGAGCATTGATCTCTGGGATCACTATACACGTGCATTCGGTGACCACGACTTATGAGTCGGGGTCCCCACAGAGATGGTATTAGAGCCATCCTGACTGTAGGAAGCCGTTAGTTAGCATGGACGTTCGTTAGGATAAAACCGTTTTGAAAACTGCACCTAGCACCTGTACTGAGGAAGTCTACACTATTTACCTCTTCTATTCTACACACAACACTCTCCTGACTCTCCTCCCTTCATACCTTTGTAGATGGTCATCGTACCCGAAGCCCTCCTAGCATCCGGATTTCCCTTACTCCTTGTGGATAGCCTAGAGAAGTGCCAGTTTTGTCGACCACCTGTTTTCCTCTACCACGAGCACTGGGTCGATGCCGTCACGAAGGAGTACCACGTGGTCGTGGCCGTGAAGGCAAACGACTCCCCAACTAGTTGGTTCTTGGAAGGACCACAGATGGAGACCATGGCACTAGCAGTCGAGAAAGTTGCACGGAAGGCACTCATCCACCTTCGAGGGATAATTCCAGAGAGGGCTGACGAACCAACTACTCGCTATCTACCCTTCAGGAAGGATTATATTGGCGAGAGTTGGACGTTGGTTTCATCCAAGGAGGATGAGACACCACTCAGATTCGAGACCTACTTGAGCCTCTCTGCCAATAGTCTGGCTCACCACTTGATTAAGGAATCCTTAAAGCTCTGCAAGGAACTTCACCACACCCGGGAGCTACTTCGACAAGCCAAGAAGAATCCAAACAGGATCAAGGAGGATGGAGCCCCCAAGGGATGACCAACTGTCGCTTATCAAGGAGGAGTATCCCCGGCTAGAGATGCATCCACACGTCATCAGCGCATGAGTGCGAAGGAGTATCGTGAGCTCTTCTCTGACCCACCAACGAAGCGTTATCGGGATGGACCTCCTCATTCTCTGACCCCTTCGACCGGAAATGATGCCCATTCAGATGATGAACAAGAGGAAGACCTAGAAGAGTGTGACTACGAGACCGAGCACTCGACCACCTGAGTCCGAGAACCCCTAGGGTAGGATCAGTCCTGTACCCCTCATGAGACGTCAAGTCCGTGTAATGGTTCATATGAAACCATGTGTGCTAGTTGATTGTTTTTCTGTTTGCGTTCTGGTGCAGGGCATGCTTTTCCTTTAGGCAACATGTAAGCGACTCCATCATCTATCTTATCTTAATATATGTGTTGGTCCTTCGATCCTTGTTTCAACACACTTGCACTCCACCAACCCCCTTAGGCACATCTTTCTATTGTTGCCTTCCCTCTCATCTATCCCGATTGTTTGACTTGGCTGCTCCAAACAAGATGTTGACTGCTACCCGCAACAGATCCTTCGCCAACCCTGAAGCCGCCAACTCATGCCAGCAACAGGGAACTAGTGGGACAGCTCATGCTGGAGGATACAAGGACCAGCCACAAGGCGACGTTCCCCCGCCACCACCTCCACCGGAGAACAAGACCATATCTTAGTTTCTCCATGTTCTCCGGGAGGAACACCAAGCCAACAATGTTGCTATTTAGCAAATGGCTCATTACCTTGTGAACAACCAGTAGCAAGGTAGGAATGGCAATGGCCGCTCCACTCTGTCTAAGTTCATGAGGAATTCGCCCCAAGACATTACTGTTCACTCAATGATGTCACAATAAAGAAGTACCCACTCCCCAAGATTGTAGACCTATTCGATCAGTTGAACGGATCCAAGGTGTTTTCCAAGATTGACCTCTGTTCAAGGTAGTACCAGCTGAAGATCATACCCCAAGACATTCCAAAGATGACATTTGTAACCCGGTATGGCCTGTATGAATACACGGTCATGTCATTTGGGTTAACCAATGCCCCTGCCTACTTCATGCACCTCATGAATAAAGTCTTCATGGAGTACTTGGACAAGTTCGTTGTCGTCTTCATTGATGACATACTCATCTTCTCCAAGTCTAAAGAACAGAATGAGCAACACTTGAGATTGGTCCTGGACAAGCTCCGACAGCACGAGCTTTACGCCAACTTCAGCATGTTTGAATTCTGGCTACATGAAGTTGGGTTCTTGGGTCATGTGTTGACTGCACAAGGATTGTTAGTGGATCCTGTCAAGATTGAAGCCGTGACTGAATGTCAATCCCCAACCACCGTGAAGGAAGTCAGGAGCTTCCACGGACTCGCAGGGTATTACCGCAAATTCATGGAAGGATTCTCGAGCATTGCCCGACCCATGACTCAACTTTTGAAGAAGGACAAGAAGTTTGAGTGGACAGCTAAGTGCGATGAAAGCTTCTAGGAGCTAAAGAAGAGATTAACCACAACCCCAGTTTTGGCCACCCCCGATATTCATAAGGAGTTTGTGATATATTGTGATGAATCGAGAACCAGGCTTGGAGGTGTTCTGATGCAAGAAGGCAGAATCATAGTATATCTATCCCGATAGCTACATCCTCATGAAGAGAACTACGCTACTCATGATCTTGAGTTGGCAGCCGTGGTTCATGCCTTGACGACATGGCGACATTAACTTCTGGGGAAGCGATGTGAGATATACACAGACCACAAGAGTTTGAAGTATATTTTCACCCAGAGGGAATTGAACATGAGGCAGCAAAGATGGTTGGAGTTGATCAAGGAATATGATCTCAGTGTTCAATACCATCCAGAAAAGGCCAACGTGGTAGCAGATGCCTTAAGCAGAAAGGCTTGTTCCTTGAATTCCATGATTAAGGAAAGGCTTCCCGCCCTATATGAAGAGCTTGAAAGCTCCGGCTTGGAACTAGTTGCACCTAGAGTCCTCGCCAACCTCGAAGCAAAGCATACCTTGATTGATGATATTAAGGAAGATCACAAGGGACACAAGAGCATTGAAGGCATCAAGCAGAAGATCAAGGCAGGCAAAGCCCCATGATTCTGAGTGGATGAGCAAGCAGTTGTATGGTTCGGGAACTGCGTCTGCGTGCGCAACAAAGAGGAGCTCGAGAACCTGATCTTGCACGAATCTCATGACACTCCATACTCCATCCATCATAGAGGAACCAAGATGTATCAAGACCTCAAGACAATATTCTGGTGGCATGGCATGAAACGGGAGATAGGCACCTTTTTTGCCAAGTGTGATATATGCCAGAGAGTCAAAGCTGAGCACCAGCGACCTGTTGGTCTATTGCAACCTCTCAAAGTGCCTAAATGGAAGTGGGAAAAAGTCGCGATGGATTTCATCACTGGATTACCAAGGTCAAGCAAAGGACATGATTCTATTTGGGTCATTGTCGACCACCTGCCCAAGGTAGCCCATTTCATTCCCGTCAAGATGACCTATGACGGTAACAAGCTAGTCAGCCTCTACATCGAGCGTATCATGAGCCTTCACGGAATTCCTAAGTAGATTGTGTCAGACCAAGACACCGGTTCACCTCGAGGTTCTGGAAGATGTTTCCAGGAGCCATGGGCACCAAGCTCTGCTTCAGCACTCCTTTTCATCCCCAGACCGATGGATAGCCAGAACGAGTAAATCAGATACTTGAAGATATGCTCCGTGCTTGTGTTTTGGCACATAGAGCTAGGTGGGAAGATTGTCTGCCGTTTGTTGAGTTCTCCTACAGCAACGGCCACCATTTGAGTCTTTAGATGGCACCATTTGAGGTGTTGTATGGACGCAAGTGTCGCACTCCCCTCAACTTGTGAGAGAGCGGAGAAGGGTTAGTTTTTGGCCCAGATATCATCCCCGAAGCAGAAGAGCAAGTTCAACTCGTCCGAGAGCACCTTGAGACTGCCAAGTCAAGCAAGAAGAGTTGCACTGACTCCCGCCACCGAGAAGTGAACTTCTGTGTCGGTGACCATGCTTACCTTCGAGTCACTCCTCTCAAAGGAACCAAGCGTTTGTATGTCAAGGGGAAGCTTGCACCAAGATACAATGACCCCTTCAAGATCACCGCTACGCGCTGAGAAGTTGCCTATCAGCTAGAGCTACCTTTCGAGCTATCAGATGTCCACAACGTCTTTCACGTGTCACAGCTTTGGAAGTGTCTCCAAGTTCACAACGTCTTCGGAAGTGTCACAACTTCGGATGGGCATCGATCTTCAGCCAGACCTCACTTATCGTGAGAGGCCAGTTCGCATTTTGGATGAAGCAGAGCATTGCACCTGAAGCCATACCATCAAGTACTTCAAGGTCCAATGGAGCAACCACTCTCAAGCGGAAGCAACCTGGATAGTTTTAGCGCTTAGCCTTGGTGGTCAGGACTAATTCTAATCCCCATTTGACCCTGTCAATTCCTGTGGGAAGCAAAGCCCATTTGCTTGCCCTAATCCCCATCAAACACCTTCGGCCAGATTGGCAAAAACCTTGTTTGGCCCCCTTCCTCTAATTCCCTTGCCTCCAAAATTCTACCAGAACTATCTAGTATTGCATTTCACCTCCTGTATTTTTCTCTAGCCAAGACTCAATGGGTAAGTGGGGTAGAACCCACATTTACCTCTCAGGATAGCTAGGACAACAACATTTCAACCTCTCCCCTGCTCCATTTCTTCACCCTTGCCTATCCCCTACATCTTTGTAGCTCATGGGCATCTTTGGAACCTCCAAGACACAAATGGACACATAGGTGCCCATTTTTTACGCCACTACTGGTCATATGGGTACTCTAGAGCGTGCTATAGTGCGCTCCCGCACTGTAGCCGCCCCCATCCCGAGCCCCCCGACCACCTATGGATGAGGGAGCATGTTCCCCGGCCACCCCTTGACGTCTGCAAAGCGCCAGGAGGTCGGGCCCCTCCTCCCTCCTCCTCTTCTGTCCCCCTTCGCTCGCGCATGACACCGATAGAGAGACCCAATGGCCAAGCTCACACGTGTGTGCCTCTGCCCCCCTAGCTTCCCTCCTCCTTTCCACGGGCGCGAACCGAGTCCACGACCACCATAGACACAGCCCAGGGCGGCCCCGAGGCCCATGGCGATGCCCCTAAGCTCGCCATGCGCCGTGCCCAAGGTGACCTTCGGCCACCTCTGTTTAAAGGTCCCCGTGCCTCCCTTTCGCTTTGGGTCGCCCCTACCTCCTTCCGAACGCGCCTCTGAAGCTCCAGCTCGACCTCCCCAACATCAAGAGATTGGGGTCGAACCGGTCGCCGCCGCATCAGGCCATCGGCGTTTGTGAGGTAAACGGCCTCCTCCGCCTCCGTTTGGCCTCGATTTGGAACCCCGCTCCTTCTTTACCTGTTTCCCCCTCGTCCCCGTCCCTTTTGCAGCACGGGGCGGCCGCGGTGATCTCCTCCTGAAGCCCTCCACCGCAGCCTTCTCGCTGCCTCAGGCGCTCCTTCGACCTCTAGGGGACCGACGACCACGACCCCGAGTCCCCGTGCCCTATAGCCGCCAGTGAGCCCTCATGCCCTTCCCTGGCCCGAGGAAGGTGATGACAAGCAGGCCCCACTTGTCATTCTCCCCAGGCCTCCCACCCCCCTCTCTCTTGCTCACTAGCCTGGCCCACTATTCAGGTTTGAAGCTGCTCGCGTGTGCACCAAGCTCGTGCGGGCCGGCTCTATCGGCTGGGCCGATTCGGCCAGTTGATTTCGGCCCATTTTCCCGAGCCATTTTTCTTTTTCTTTTTCCTTCAAGACCCCAAAAATTACGCACGATAAATTATTTGTCCTATTGAGATAATTCCAACCCCACAAATCCTAGAATATTCCATAGAATTTCATAGTGCCATTTGTGAAAAATGTTGAAAACTTTTCTGCATTGTTTTATTTTAAAACCTACTTTTGGCATGTTTTTACCTCTGTTTAATAATTTTCAAAAATGTTTTTATAGCAAGACCCTAGAAATGTTTTTAGTATAGTGTTTAGTATTTATCAGAATAGGGTAGCATTTTTATAGTAGCTTTGTGTGCTCTATTTTTGGTGTGATGCTTATTATTACCATTATTTATCACAACGATAGATTGCACTATTGACGAGGGAATTGGACCGAAGACTTTGAAGACCCCAAAGACTTTGTTGAGCCAGGCAAGTAGCCCTTCGACCATGACTAAGAACCCTTTTATTTGCATGGCATATAGCACTTGTTTCCATGATGTTGATCATGTTGATATGGTGACCACTTTGGTGGGATGCCCCTGTTACTTTTACCATTGATACTTGCATGACCCTACCATCCCAATGAGGGTTGTGCGGGTGGGAGTAGTTAGGATGCTAGTACTTGCTACGCCAATGGGATGGGAATATGCATGGTGATGGAAATAAAAAGACGATTTCAAAGACTTTTCGAAAACCCCGTCGGGTGCCACTAATGCTCGAGGGAGATGATGATGAGTTGTTGGGTGATCACTTGAGAAAGAAGTGGTGTACCGGAACAAGTTGAGGGTGTTTTTTCAAAAACGAAGAGTTTTAAGGTCTGCTGGTTGTCCCAACCTTACATGCGCAACTACGATACCGGTTATGGGAGGGGCTCTGTTGATTACTTTGGTGGGTACTGGCAAGGAGCCCACATTAATAGTGGTGGGAGTGGCGTGGTCATTCTCGATACGGGGTCGTGCCGGTATGGACGATCATGCGCTGGCTCCACAGGCTACGGGCACACCGTTGGTCCCTCCATGGATGTTACGAGTGATGTACATCTGGTAGGATGGGTACCAATCGAGTGGACTATTTGTTTAGTATAGTCAGGGGAAAGGCATTGTTCGGGTGCTTACCTCGGGTATGTTATATACTGCAAATCAAGGATGAGACGGAAGTTTGCCGAGTCTTGTGGGTAAAATGTGCAACCTCTGCAGAGTGTAAAACTATTCGAATAGCCGTGTCCGCGGTCATGGACAGTTGGAGGTCCTCCTTAAACTACGTCCAGATGTTTTCGCAAACTTGGTATGTGTGTGTGTGGAATACAGAAGGATGATACTTGAGACACGTCTGAAGACTTGATGTGATGTATGAACGTGAGATGTTCAACCCCTGCGTATGATGATATATGTAACTTGTTCATATGGATATGCGCCAACTGTTCATGTATGCTTACACATAGTTAGTTGATCATGACATTGCATTCAAAATCAGCTTTTTGCAAACTACCTACTTAGTGCTACACCATGCATCATTACACCTTGGTCCACAACTAGGGTTGCTTGCGAGTACATTGAAAGTACTCATTGTCTTGCCACTGGTTATTCAATTGGCTAGGCATGGAAGAATAGGAGTACGGTGAAGAGTTCATTGGTGACGAACATGCGAACTAGGACGCTTCCGAGTCAGAATGCATGTAGGTGTAAGTCAGATGGCATGGGTTCATGCTTTCGACGAAGATTTCTGCTGCTTGATAACTTTAATTGTTTGGCCCCTGTGGCCCTATCTATGTAAGACTAGGCCTTCATGGTCTTTATTTGTGTAAGATGCTAAATGTGGATGTAAGACTCTTATTATTCAGCTTATGTGTGTTCAGTGAGCATTGATCTCTGGGATCACTATACACGTGCATTCTGTGACCACGACTTATGAGTCGGGGAGCCCACAGAGATGGTATTAGAGCCATCCTGACTGTAGGAAGCCGTTAGTTAGCATGGACGTTCGTTAGGATAAAACCGTTTTGAAAACTGCACCTAGCACCCGTACTGAGGAAGTCTACACTATTTACCTCTTCTATTCTACACACAACACTCTCTTGACTCTCCTCCCTTAAAACCTTTGTAGATGGTCATCGTACCCGAAGCCCTCCTAGCATCCGACTTTCCCTTACTCCTTGTGGATAGCCTAGAGAAGTGCCAGTTTTGTCGACCACCTGTTTTCCTCTACCACGAGCACTGGGTCGATGCCGTCACGAAGGAGTACCACGTGGGCGTGGCCGTGAAGGCAAACGACTCCCCAACTAGTTGGTTCTTGGAAGGACCACATATGGAGACCATGGCATTAGCAGTCGAGAAAGTTGCACGGAAGGCACTCATCTACCTTCGAGGGATAATTCCAGAGAGGGCTGACGAACCAACTACTCGCTATCTACCCTTCAGGAAGGATTATATTGGCGAGAGTTGGACGTTGGTTTCATCCAAGGAGGATGATACACCACTCAGATTCGAGACCTACTTGAGCCTCTCTGCCAATAGTCTGGATCACCACTTGATTAAGGAATCCTTGAAGCTCTGCAAGGAACTTCACCACACCCGGGAGCTACTTCGACAAGCCAAGACGAATCCAAACAGGATCAAGGAGGATGGAGCCCCCAAGGGATGACCAACTGTCGCTTATCAAGGAGGAGTATCCCCGGCTAGAGATGCATCCACACGTCATCATCACATGAGTGCGAAGGAGTATCGTGAGCTTTTCTCCGACCCACCAACGAAGCGTTATCGGGATGGACCTCCTCGTTCTCTGACCCCTTCGACCGGAAATGATGCCCATTCACATGATGAACAAGAGGAAGACCTAGAAGAGTGTGACTACGAGACCGAGCACTCCACCACCTGAGTCCGAGAACCCCTAGGGTAGGATCAGTCATGTACCCCTCATGAGACGTCAAGTCCGTGTAATTGTTCATATGAAACCATGTGTTCTAGTTGATTGTTTTGCTGTTTGTGTTCTGGTGCAGGGCATGCTTTTCCTTTAGGCAACATGTAAGCGACTCCATCATCTATCTTATCTTAATATATGTGTTGGTCCTTCAATCCTTGTTTCAACACACTTGCACTCCACCAACCCCCTTAGGCACATCTTTCTATTGTTGCCTTCACTCTCATCTATCCCGATTGTTTGACTTGGCTGCTCCAAACAAGATGTTGACTGCTACCCACAACAGATCCTTCGCCAACCCTGAAGCCGCCAACTCATGCCAGCAACAGGGAACTAGTGGGACAGCTCATGCTGGAGGATACAAGGACCAGCCACAAGGCGACGTTCCCCCGCCACCACCTCCACCGGAGAACAAGACCATATCTTAGTTTCTCCATGTTCTCCGGGAGGAACGCCAAGCCAACAATGCTGCTATTTAGCAAATGGCTCAGGCCCTTGTGAACAACCAGTAGCAAGGCAGGAATGGCAATGGCCGCTCCACTCTGTCTAAGTTCATGAGGAATTCGCCCCAAGACATTACTGTTCACTCAATGATGTCACAATAAAGAAGTACCCACTCCCCAAGATTGTAGACCTATTCGATCAGTTGAACGGATCCAAGGTGTTTTCCAAGATTGACCTCTGTTCAAGGTAGTACCAGCTGAAGATCATACCCCAAGACATTCCAAAGATGACATTTGTAACCCGGTATGGCCTGTATGAATACACGGTCATGTCATTTGGGTTAACCAATGCCCCTGCCTACTTCATGTACCTCATGAATAAAGTCTTCATGGAGTACTTGGACAAGTTCGTTGTCGTCTTCATTGATGACATACTCATCTTCTCCAAGTCTAAAGAACAGAATGAGCAACACTTGAGATTGGTCCTGGACAAGCTTCGACAGCACGAGCTTTACGCCAACTTCAGCATGTTTGAATTCTGGCTACATGAAGTTGGGTTCTTGGGTCATGTGTTGACTGCACAAGGATTGTTAGTGGATCCTGTCAAGATTGAAGCCGTGACTGAATGTCAATCCCCAACCACCGTGAAGGAAGTCAGGAGCTTCCACGGACTCGTAGGGTATTACCGCAAATTCATGGAAGGATTCTCGAGCATTGCCCGACCCATGACTCAACTTTTGAAGAAGGACAAGAAGTTTGAGTGGACAGCTAAGTGCGAGGAAAGCTTCTAGGAGCTAAAGAAGAGATTGACCACACTCCATACTCCATCCATCCTAGAGGAACCAAGATGTATCAAGACCCCAAGACAATATTCTGGTGGCATGGCATGAAACGATAGATAGGCACCTTTTTTGCCAAGTGTGATATATGCCAGAGAGTCAAAGCTGAGCACCAGCGACCTGTTGGGCTATTGCAAGCTCTCAAAGTGCCTAAATGGAAGTGGGAAAAAGTCGCGATGGATTTCATCACTGGATTACCAAGGTCAAGCAAAGGACATGATTCTATTTGGGTCATTGTCGACCACCTGCCCAAGGTAGCCCATTTCATTCCCGTCAAGATGACCTATGACGGTAACAAGCTAGTCAGCCTCTACATCGAGCGTATCATGAGCCTTCACGGAATTCCTAAGTAGATTGTGTAAGACCAAGACACCGGTTCGCCTCGAGGTTCTGGAAGATGTTTCCAGGAGCCATGGGCACCAAGCTCTGCTTCAGCACTCCTTTTCATCCCCAGACCGATGGACAGCCAGAACGAGTAAATCAGATACTTGAAGATATGCTCCGCGCTTGTGTTTTGGCACACAGAGCTAGGTGGGAAGATTGTTTGCCGTTTGTTGAGTTCTCCTACAGCAACGGCCACCATTTGAGTCTTTAGATGGCACCATTTGAGGTGTTGTATGGACGCAAGTGTCGCACTCCCCTCAACTTGTGAGAGAGCGGAGAAGGGTTTGTCTTTGGCCCAGATATCCTCCCCGAAGCAGAAGAGCAAGTTCAACTCGTCCGAGAGCACCTTGAGACTACCAAGTCAAGAAAGAAGAGTTGCACTGACTCCCGCCATTGAGAAGTGAACTTCTGTGTCGGTGACCATGCTTACCTTCGAGTCACTCCTCTCAAAGGAACGAAGCGTTTGCATGTCAAGGGGAAGCTTGCACCAAGATACAATGACCCCTTCAAGATCACCGCTATGTGCAGAGAAGTTGCCTATCAGCTAGAGCTACCTTTCGAGCTATCAGATGTCCACAACGTCTTTCACGTGTCACAACTTTGGAAGTGTCTCCAAGTTCACAACGTCTTCGGAAGTGTCACAACTTCGGATGGGCATCGATCTTCAGCCAGACCTCACTTATCGTGAGAGGCCAGTTCGCATTTTGGATGAAGCAGAGCATTGCACCTGAAGCCATACCATCAAGTACTTCAAGGTCCAATGGAGCAACCACTCTCAAGCCGAAGCAACCTGGATAGTTTTAGCGCTTAGCCTTGGAATCTCGGGGACGAGATTCTTGTAAGGGGGTAGCTCTGTCACACCCTGTGTTTGTATCACCTTGTTATTCTTGGTTTTACGAAATTTGGAGCCAATTAAAACTTTTTCAATGCCGGTGCTTGTCTGAATTGTTGCTTGTTTGCTTGTTGGGTTGTTGTGTATGGCACTCTTAGATTCTATCCCTCTCCATATTCATCTTCCTTGACCCAAACTTCTTGCCCAATGATCATGCCATGTGAACATTTCCCAAAAATATTTTTATCAAATATTATTTTGACCAAAAGGGATTTATTCAAATTAGGTTTTCAAAAACCCCTGAGTTGAGGTTTGCACTTCAAGTCCTCAAATTGGGTTTGAGAAGTCGTATATATAGTAGTTTTCAAATAAAGCATTTGGGAAGAAAAGATCCACCTAAATTGAGGATTGGTAGTTCAAACCTCAATTCAGGGGTTTTAGTGAACTTAAATTGAATAAATCCTTTTTCGTGAAAATAAATTTTGATAAAAATATTGATGCTACACTAAATGGTGCATCGAGGGGATTAGATTAGCATGACTAGATCTACAGAAACCAGATTCTGTTGATTTCTAGGGTTTCAAAAAGTTACATTGTTAACTTTATTCAATCAATCTCAAACTTGGTGGTCAGGCCTAATTCTAATCACCATTTGACCCTCTCAATTCCTATGGCAAGCAAAGCCCATCTGCTAGCCCTAATCTCCATCAAACACCTTCTGCCAGAATGGTGAAAACCTTGTTTGGCCCCTTCCACTAATACCCTTGCCTCTAAAATTCTACCACAACTATATAGTATTGCATTTCACCTCCAGTAATTTTCTCTGGCCAAGACTCAATGGTAAGTGGGGTAAAACCCACATTTACCGCTCTGGACACCTAGGGCAGCAACATTTCAACCTCTCCCCTACTCCATTTCTTCATTCTTACCTATCCAATAGCTCTCTCTAGCTCATGGGCATCTTTGGAACCTCCAAGACACAAATCGACACGCACGTGCCCATTTTTTATGCCACTACCGGTCACATGGGCGCTTTGGAGCGCGTTACAAGGCGCTCCCGCACTGTAGCCCCCCCCCATTCCGAGTCCCCCGACCACCTAGGGATGAGGGAGCATGTCCCCTGGCCGCCCCTCGACGTCCGTAAAGTGCCAGGAGGTTGGGCCCCTCCTCCCTCCTCCTCTTCTGTCCCCCTTCGCTCGCACAAGGCACCGGCCAAGAGCCCCAATGGCTGAGCTCACACGCGCGCGCCTCTGCCCCCACTGGGTGCCATCCTCCGATCCGCGGGCGTGGACCGAGTCCATGACCACCACAGACACAGCCCAGGGTGCCCCCCGAGGCCCGTGGTGACGCCCCCGATCTCACCATGCGATGTGCCCACGGTGAGCTTCGGCCACCTATATTTAAAGGTCCACGTGCCTCCCTTTGTTTTGGGTCGCCCTTACCTCCTTCAAAACGTGCCTTCGTAGCCCCAGCTCGACCTCCCTGAGCTCAAGCGCTCGGGATCGAACCGGTCTCTGCCGCATCTAGCAACCGGCATTCATGAGGTAAACGGCCTCCTTCGCCCCCATTTGGCATCGATCTGGAATCCTTGTTCCTTGCTTACTTGTTTCACCCTTGTCCCCGTCCCTTTTGCAACAAGGGACGGCCCCAATGATCTCCTCCCGAAGCCCTCTGCCATGGCCTTCCCGCCACCGGCGACTCCAGCCGCCTCTAGTGATCCTTCGACCTCCAAGGAACCGATGACTCGACCCCAAGCCCATCCCCGCACTCGCCCGTTGTCTCTGTGTCCTTTAGTCGCCGTTGAGCCTTCATGCCCTTCCCTGGCCTAATGAAGGTGATGACACGCGGGCCCCACTTTTCATCCTCCCCAGGCCACCCTCCCTTCTCTCTCTCGCTGACCAACCTGGCCAACTGGTCAGGTTTGAAGCAGCGCATGCGCGCAAGGCTCGCGCGGGTCGGCTCCGCCTACTAGGCCAATTCGGCCAGCTACTTTTGGTCCATTTTCCCAAGCCGTTCTTCTTTTTCTTTTTCCTTCAAGACCCAAAAAATAACTCAGGGCAAATTATTTGTCCTATTGAGATAATTCCAACTCCACAAATCCTAGAATATTCCATAGAATTTAATACTGCCATTTGTGAAAAATGTTGAACACTTTTATGCACTGTTTTATTTTAAAACCTACTTTTGGCATCTTCTTGCCTCTGTTTAATAGTTTTCAAAAATGGTTTTATAGCAGGACCGTAAAAACTATATTTAGTATATGTTTAGTATTTATCAGAATAGTGTAGCATTTTGATAGTAGCTTTGTGTGCTGTGTTTTTGGTGTGATGCTTATTATTACCATTATTTATCACGATGATAGATTGCGCTATTGATGAGGGAATTGGACCCGAAGACTTTGAAGACCCTGAACACTTTGTTGAGCCAGGCAAGCAGCCCTTTGACCATGTCTAAGAACCCTTTTATTTGCATGGGATATAGCACTTGTTTTTGTGATGTTGATCATGTTGATGTGGCGACCACTTTGGTGGGATTCCCCCGTTACTTTTACCGTTAATACTTGCATCGTGCATGACCCTACCATCCCTTTGAGGGTTGTATGGGTGGGAGTAGTTAGGATGCTATTAGTTGCTAGGCCAATGGGATGGGAATATGCATGTTGATGAATATAAAAAGGCGATTTCAAAGACTTTTCGAAAACCCCATCGGGTGCCACTAATCCCCGAGGGAGATGATGATGAGTTGTTGGGTAACCACTTGAGAAAGAAGTGGTGTACTGGAATAAGTTGAGGGTGTATTTTCAAAAACGGAGAGTTTTAAGTTCTGCTGACTGTCCCAACCTTACATGCGCCACCATGATACCCCTTATGGCACGGGGCTCTATTGATTACTTTGGTGGGTACTGGCAAGGAGCCCGCATTACTAGTGGCTGGAGTGGCATGGTCACTCTCGATATGGGGTCGTGCCGGTATGGACGATCATGCGTTGTCTTCATAGGAACCAGGCACACCGTTGGTCCCTGCATGGATGTTACGAATGATGTACAACATGTGGACTTGGTACCAATCGAGTGGACTCTTTGTTTACTATTGCCAAGGGAAAGTCATTGTTTGGATGCTTACCACGGGTATGTTATATACCGTGATTCATGGATGACACGGAAGTTCCCCAACTCTTCTGGGTAAAGTGTGCAACCTCTACTGAGTGTAAAACTATTCGAATAGCCGTGTCCGTGGTTACAACAGTTGGAGGTCCTTCTTAAACTACGTCCAGATGTTTTCGCAAACTTGGTGTCTGTGTGTGTGCAGAAGACAGAAGGATGATACTTGAGACAAGTCTGAAGACTTAATGTGATGAAGGAACATGAGATGTTCAACCTCTGCTAATGATTATATCTGTAACTTGTTCATATGGATATCTGCCAACAGTTGATGCATGCTTACACATAGTTACTTGATCATGTCATCGCATTCAAAATTAGCTTTCTGCAAACTACCTACTTTGTGCTACACCATCCATCATTATACCTTGTTCCACAACTAGGGTTGCTTGCGAGCACATTCAAAGTACTCATTGCATTGCCACTGGTTATTTAATTGGCCAGGCATGGAAGAACAGGAGTACGGTGAAGAGTTCGTTGGTGATGAACATGTGAACTAGGATGCTTCCAAGTCAGAATGCCTATTGGTGTAAAGAGGATGGCATGGGTTCACGCTTTCGACCAAGATTTCCGCTGCTTGTTAAGTTTAAGTGTTTGGCCCTTGTGGCCCTATCTATGTAAAACTAGGCCTTCATGGTCTTTATTTGTGTAAGATGCTAAATGTGTATATAAGACTCTTGTTATTCAGCTTTTGTGTGTTCAGTGAGCATCGATCTCTAGGATCACTATACACGTGTTTCGTGGTTTCGTCACGGCAGATGCCATAGCTAAGCTTATCGAGAAGGGTCGAAGGACGCTGGCGGGCTCCGGGAGCGGGATTAGGGACAAGCAGTGGCTGACACATGATGTACCCAGGTTCGGGGCCCTCCATGGGAGGTAATACCCCTAGTCCTACTCAGTCTAGTTAAGACGACGGTCGGGTTGCAGTGGTGCTCCTTGAGCTGTATGGAACGAGGAGGAAGAAGGAGCTAGCCTGCTCTTCCGCCTCTCTACGTGTGTGTGTGTATGTAGTGGATGTGGAGGGAACTCCCAGAGAGCAGCTGATCAATCCCCCTTAGCATGGGGGTGGCCCGGGGGGTTTATAGGCCAACCCCCTAGAATACAATACAAGTAGAAGGCCAAAGGGGGGCCCAGCCGGCAGCCTCTCTGGCCGGCTGCGTGGGCCCGGCCGGGGGGCTTGTCACCGGTAGGTCCCTCCGACTGAAGAGTCCCGTCAGGAACCGGTGGTCACATCACGGCATGGGCCGCGCCTTGTGGCGTCGTCTTGCGGCGGCCGTCCACCCTGTAGCCACGCCGGGGCACAGAACGGAGTGGTTGAAGGCGTGCCGGCACTGTTGGAAACCCGGTCGCCATCCGCCAGGGTCAGAGGCCCTGATGTCTTCGCTGTACCCATATCGGCGCTCACCCTCGATGAGATGGGGTCCACTATTGCCACGCACGCCCTGCAGACGGTATATAATGCCCAGCCGGCTGGGCGCAGCCAGCGGACCACCTCCGACAGGGCGTAGTCGGACTGCAGGGGGAGGCGGCCCACCCTTTAGTGAAAGGAGCGCTTGAGGCTACCCCGAGGTCGTCCCCCCGTCAACGTGCATTTAGTGACCACAACTTATGAGTCAGGGTTCCGACACTTTACCACTCCCGAGTGGGGCCCGAACCCATAAACATCCGTGTGACACACCTGAGTCATAGCTATACTTCGCCCCTCCTTTCGTACCCCTGGTAGTACTGTTAGATTCCCATGACAGCAGGCCATAGCACTTTTATCATACTCTTCATGACCTTCCGAGACTGCTCATGAAGGGCGAATAGTTCATTCAGAAGGCTTCCTCGCTAGAATCCGATCTCTTCTTCATGTTGTCTGGTTAGGAGACCTATACATGAGACAAGGAATATCCATTACTCCTAACATATGAAAGGTATCCTAGGATGTTATAATCGCACTTACCGAACATGCCCCTCTATAATTTTTGGTTCACGTCTTGGGTTTGGGCCAATTGAGTTTTTAAACTCCCAATCTCTTTGGCATGTGGCTTGTTCTCCGCCTGGATGTGTTTCTTCTATTCCAGGTTTCGTTGCAACGAAAGGCAGCCGGCCTCATATTGGGACTCGGCGTATCTCTGAGATTCTCGTGCTGCATCTAAATATTTTTGCAACTTCCGTATTGATTCAGCTGCTACAAAGTACCCTTGTGTCAGTATGGGATTATATACTAAGATCAGCATAATAGATATACACACCAGGCGCCTCCCGGGCAAAATTCTTCACTTGATCAAGTTCGGCCTTCACGGTTTCCACATATGTTCGGCTCGCCTCCAGTTCCTTGGCCAGTTGCTCGTTTTGCTGCCTTTACGCCTGCATCATTAGTAAAAAAATATGCGGATTCGGTCGTTCCGACCAATTCAAGGCTCGGCGGGCTACTGGGTTTACATGTGTGTTCGGATTCTTATAGCCGATCACTCACCTGCAGGCTGGACGTTATCAATATCCTGGCTTCCCTGAACCCAGCTCATGCACCTCCGATGTGTGCATTAGCTGAGCGTAGAGCATTGAACTCTTGTTCGGAGAATGTTGGGTCACACTGGGCTTCTCGTCGCGGCCGGTGATTGATCGCGCTCTCTACCTCAGATTTAGTAACTGATACCGCGTCCCTTGAGTCTTCAGGGACCTTCGTAGTGGGTTCAACATGAGTAGAAGATCTGGAATCGTGAGCATTGCCGGGCACCCTGGCATAATCCTCGGCAGGAGATGGTTGAACTTGTTGCGTGGATCAGAACTGATCCTACGGTACCGCTATTGAGTTATCCACCAGATGTTTCAACCATCGTGACGTCGACTCCAACTGGACTACCTCAGACTACTTCGATTGTCCCAGCCACAAAGTCGATCCCGCCAGTGACTGCCTTTCCTCTGCACCGCGTTCTGGAAGATCAGACAGGAACCAGAAAGGAGGCCATGATCCAAGCGGAATAGATTATGTTGCACACCAAGGAGACGTACGAGGCCAGCAAGTTAGATTACGATGCCAGGACAACGCTTCGCACCAATGTCCGAGTAAGTTTGGTTGTAAGTATATTTCTGATTGAATTCCTATCTTCTTTGATTGTACAACTAGTGGGTGTTTTCCACCTGTATGATATTTGTAAGTTCTCCACTCGAATAGATCATGTCTTAATTGAGTAAATTTTGGTCTAGTGGGGGCACACTGAGTGCACCCACTAGGTGTAGTCCCCGAGACCGCTGTGGAGTGCTTGCACTGGCAGGGGTCTTTGAGTTCGTCATATGCGGAATACGTTTGCTACTCGACATGTCGAGCGAAGTTCTTGTCCTGGCCGCACCATGACATGATTCCTTGTAGGTTTGATGGATATAATTTCATCAACCATGACATGATGCTACTTCAAAGGTGCGGGGTGGGGTGGCGGATCACTAGACAGATCGAGGGTTAGTAGGTCAAGTGGGGGCACTCTGAGTGAACCCACCGGGTGTAGTCCCCGAGACTGCTGGCGAGTGCTTGCACTAGAAGGGGTCTTATAAGATACAATATTCATATGCTTACACACATTTTTTTTATTCTCGGCCACTCGACAGATCGAGAGTTAGCAGATCCAGTGGGGGCATGCTGAGTGCACCCACTAGGTGTAGTCCCCGAGACCGTCGTCGAGTGCTTGCACTGGCGGGGTTCTGATAGAGACCGTCGAATGCTCGGACAGGGCAGACCTTGTCAAATGTTTTAGGAACTAGTGGGGGCATGCTAAGTGCACCCACTGGGTATAGTCCTCGAGGCTACTGTTGATCGTAGACGATGAGCAATAGTCTTAAAAACTTGAACTCAAGACTTTTGTCGTATGCGGAGTACGCTTACCACTAGACTTGTCGAGTATACTTTTCTTTTCTTAGTCGTCCCAGACCGAAGTTGCCTTGTAGGTTTCATGGACATCGTTTCATCTACCATGATATGATGCTACTTCAAAGGTGCGGAGTGGGGTTGATGGGTCACTCAACAGATAGAGTGTTAACAGTTCCAGTGGGGGCACACTGAGTGCACCCACTAGGTGTAGTCCCCGAGACCACCGTCGAGTGCTTGCACTGGCGGGGGTCTGATAGAGACCATCTTGAACACATGGTTGTTTATGGTACGCGGAGTGCACGTGCCACTCGACGTGTCGGGTGGACTTTTTGCTTGAATTCTTCCTCTCCTGAATGCATGTTTCATCGATGTTATTTTCATCAACCATGATATGCCGCTATTTCAGGGTAGTGGGGTGGGGCGGGGAGTGCCATCCAGTCGACTGTTTTTGACCTCTTGCCCTCAGGAGTGAAGGTGTTTCCTGTCGACTAAAATTTTTCATTGTTGATTTCATAGAGCTTGCGAACTTGGCACATAGTACAATGACCTTGAGGAGGAAAGGAACCAGCTACGAGTCGACTTGGAGGTCTCCAACAGCAGTTTGGAGCGAGTGCGGACTGAAGTGAAAACTCTGGGAGGTAACTTATATCGACCCAATGCATTCTTATCCTCACTTTCCATGCTTTGAACCGAGCGTTTTTGCTCGAACAAATGTACGCAATGAAAATCGTCGACTTCAAGCGCGACTCAACAATGCTATTTCTTTAGATACCATGAAGAAGGTGCTGGAGGACAAAGACAAGGCGCTTGTTGATGCCCAATGGGTGGCAAGGGAGAAGACTAAAGTTGTTGACCAAAAACTTGCTGCCGTGAAGAAGATGGTGGTGGAAAACTCCAAGCTGAAGCTGGAACGGGTGGAACTCATCAAGAAGACTGAGCAGCTGGCCAAGAGGAGCAATGGCTTGGAGAAGCACTTGGGGCAGTTCGCAAGAAAGATGTACATCATGCTTGACGGTAACCATCATTATCGACTGAACTTCAAAAAATCCTTGATGAGTGTATTTAATTAAACCTCCTCCCATTCCTTCTTCCTAACAGAATTCTGTCAGGTCTTTGAAAAGGAAACTGAAGAAATTGAGAACAATTTGGATCCCACCAAGTCACCTGTTGGTGATGAAGTGGCCATGAACATGTTCTGAATCAACGTCATACTCCAGGGCGTTCAAGCATATGTCCGTCGACTGAAAGCTGTGATGGAGAAGATCGACAAAGAACTGTGGCGAAAAGTCACCTTTCATCTTGACCTTACATCCATGATGGAACGTCTTAATGACTTTCTTAGTCGAGTGCAGGCTTGGAAGAAATCTGCCGCCCGCAGCGGAGCCGATGTGGTGCTCTCCCTTGTAAGAGTCCATTGCAAAGAGGCAAGGGAGGACAAGTTGAAGAAGCTCCAATAAATGAATACGAAGAAGCTTTAGTTTGAAGACTTCATGGAGACCTTCATTGACGCAGCCACGAGGATCGTAGATGGGATTGACTGGGACATATTCGTTGATCCAGCAAGCCCGACGGGTGCTTGAAAAGCTTGATTCATTTGAAAACTTTATTTGCCTTGGTATGTCGAGTGGAAATGTATCAAGCTAAAAACTTCAATCAGGCCTTAAGCTTGAGCAGGTTTGCTCGCGTGTGAAACACTTATACGCGACAAAACCTCTGGATTTATCCGTATTTGGCTTTCAATGGTTTGTTCAACTAGTTTTGTTTTTGACTTAGGCAAAAACTGGTTCGCAGCTAAGCCCTCGAGTGGAGGATTGCTCAACACTCGGAATAGTTTCGAACTTAGGCAAAGACTGGTTTGCAGCTAAGGCGTCGAGTGAAAGGAACGCTATCCACTTGGCCAGGTTTTAATCTTAGGCGAAGGCATGTTTGCAGCTAAGCCAACGATTGTGAGGATTGCTCAACACTCGGAGTAGTCTTGAATTTAAGGGAAGACTGGTTGTTTTTAACTTAGGCGAAGACATATTCACAGCTAAGCCCCCAAGTGTGAAGATTACTCAACACTCGGAGCAGTTTTGAACTTAGGCGAAGACTGATTCGCAGCTAAGTCATCGAGTGAATGGACTGCTATCCACTCGGCAGGGTATTTAACTTAGGCGAATGCATGTTCGCAGATAAGCCCCCGAGTGTGAGGATTTCTCAACACTTGGAGCAGTTTTGAACTTAGGCAAAGACTGATTTGCAGCTAAGTCGTCGAGTGAATGCTCTGCTATCCACTCGGCAGGGTTTTTAACTTAGGCGAAAGCATGTTTGCAGCTAAGCCCCCTAGTGTGAGGATTGCTCAACAATCAGAGTGGTCCCAAGCGAGAAATTACTTCATCAGAATCAAGGAAAAGACTGCAAAAGTCAAACTTACATATATGACATGGTCCGAAATATTTTTATCACATCAAAACTACTCTGTTCCTAAGTGTAGAAACGCCAAAACAAATCTATGTTCCTGGCTCTCGGCTCGTCAATCTGGTTCTTGAGGTTGTCTAGGTTATAAGCTCCGTTGTTCAACACCTTGGTGACGACGAAGGTACCCGCCCGCGCAGGAGGGAGCTTGTGGTGTCGCTATCGATCGACTCGGGGCACCAAATCTCCCTCATGAAACGACCGACTCTTAACATTTTTCGCATGGAAGCGTCACAGATCTTGCTTATAAGTTGTGGTCCAGGTCAGAGCCATCTTTCGCTCTTCCTCCCGGAGGTCTACGCCATCTTATCTTGCTTGTTCAACTTCGGCTTCAGAATAAAGTTCCAGACAGGGAGAATTTTGAAACAAATCACTCGGTAGGACAGCTTTGGCTCCATAGACCAGGAAAAAAGGAGTTCGTCCAGTCGACCAATTAGGTGTTGTTCTTAGGCCCCATAAAACAGATGGCAATTCTGAAACCCAGGCTCCGGTAGCTTGATCCAAGTCGCGCATGAGGCGAGGCTTCAAAGCTTGTAGGATGAGGCCGCTAGCTCACTCAACTTGACCATTGGTTTGGGGGTGTGTATGGGAAGCATAATCCACCCGAGTGCCTTGGGAGGTGCAGAAGTATCTGAATTCTTCCGAGTCAAAGTTGGTGCCATTATCCGTGATGATGCTGTGGGGAACACCGTACAGGAAAATTATTCCTGTCATGAATGTGACCGATGTACGAGAGTTCAATTTATTTAGCGGCTTGGCCTCAATCCACTTTGTAAATTTGTTGACCGCAACGAGCAAATGAGTGAATCGTCCTTTTCTAGTCCGAAAGGGACCAACCATGACTAGGCCCCAAACAGCAAACGATCAGTCATGAGGGATTGTCTTCAGAGAAGACGCCGGCTTGTGAGATAAGTTTGCATAGAACTGGCAGCCTTCACAATGATCGACAATGTGTTTGGACATCTCATTAGCCCGTGGCCAGAAGAAATCAGCTCGGTACGCTTTAGCGATGATTTTCCATGAGGACGCATGATGGTCGTAAGTTCTCAAGTGGATTTTATCCAAGATCACTTGACCTTCTTCAGGGGAAATGCAACGCTGCGTCACACTGGTCGCGCTTTCTCTAAACAGCTGATCCCCGATCCCAGTAAAAGCTTTTGACCTGCGCAAGATATGTCGGGATTCTGTCTCGTCTTCAGGGAGTTCTTTTGTAAGGATATATGCAATATAAGGCACCGTCCAATCGGGAATGATGACTAGAACCTCCATGACTCAATCAATAACTGCAGGGACATCGACTTCAGTCAGATCGGTGAAGCTCGTAGCTTGCGGGGGCTCTTCAGTGAAAGGATCTTCCTGTATTGAAGGAGTATGGAGGTGTTCTAAAAACACATTGTTGGGGAGAGGTCGTGGAGTGGATCCAATCTTTGCTAGCTCATTAACTGCTTGATTCTTCACTCGGGGAACATGATGAAGTTCCAGACCTTCAAATTTCTTCTCGAGCTTTCTAACAGCACTACAGTATACAGCCATAGTGGGGTTTTGAATGTCCCACTCTTTCATCGCTTGATTGACCACCAAATCAGAGTTGCCATAAACCATAAGGTGCTTGACGCCGAGTGAGATAGCCATGCGCAACCCATATAAAAGTGGTTCATATTCTGCTTCATTGTAGGAGCAATCGAAGTGGATTTGCAAGACATAACTGAGTTTGTTGCCTTTCAGAGATACTAAGACAACGCTAGCACCGGACCCATTCGACATTTTAGAGCCATCGAGGAACATGGTCCAGTGTGCCGAGTGAACCTGGATTGGTTGTTGCTGTTCAATCCATTCGGCCATAAAATCTACAGGTGCCTGATGTTCAGAAACATTATCCACTGTATGATGGAGAGTGGACTAGCGCTGAATGTAATCCCTCCAGGTCTCATTGGGCATCTGAACACAATGCTACAAGTCAATCAGCCCGATAGGATGCTTGCAAGTGCAGTATCCAGCTTCTTCTCGAGCTTTCTAACAGCACTGCAGTATCCAGCCATAGTGGGGTTTTGAATGTCCCACTCTTTCATCGCTTGATTGACCACCAAATAAGAGTTGCCATAAACCATCAGGTGCTTGACGCTGAGTGAGATAGCCATGCGCAACCCATATAAAAGTGCTTCATATTCTGCTTCATTGTAGGAGGAATCGAAGTGGATTTGCAAGACATAACTAAGTTTGTCGCCTTTCGGAGATACTAAGACAATGCCAGCACCGGACCCATTCTACATTTTAGAGCCCTCGACGAACATGGTCCAGTGTGCCGAGTGAACCTGGATTGGCTGTTGTTGTTCAATCCATTCGGCCATAAATTCTGCAAGTGCTTGAGACTTGATCACTTTCTTGGCTTCGAACTTGATGTCAAAGTATAGGAGCTCGATTTCCCACTTAGCCACTCGACCAATTGCGTCTCGATTGTTGAGAATCTAGGATAATGGAGCATCACTAACAACTGAAATCGAGTGGTCCTGAAAATAGTGTGCCACCATCTTTGCTGACAGATAAATACCAGAAACCAACTTCTGGTAGTGAGGATATGTTTGTTTTGAAGGAGTCAATACTTTAGAAACGTAATAGACTGGATGTTTTACTTTGTAAGCCCTGGCCTCCTCTTATCGCTCGACAGTTAACACTATACTGACGAACTGATTAGTGGCCGCGATGTACGGGAGCAAGGGCCCTTTCCTGCGAGGAGCAGCAAGCACCGGCTGGGTGGAGAGCAGGGCTTTGAGCTGGACAAACGCTGCTTCAGCCTCTGGACTCCACTCGAACTTGTTCGACTTCTTCATCAGTTAGTACGAAGGCAATGCCTTCTCACCGACACGAGAAATGAATCAACTCAATGCTGCCAAGCAACCTATGAGCTTTTAAAGATCGTGCACTCGCATGGGAGTCTTCATTCGGGTAATGGCCCTGATTTTCTCCGGATTGACGTCGATCCCTTGTTCGGAAATGAGAAAAGCGAGTAACTTGCTGCCAGGGACACCGAAATTACACTTAGCCGGATTCAGCTTTATCATACCTCCTCCGATTGGCAAAAGTTTCAGCCAAGTCAGCCAGCAGGTCGAAACCTTTGTGGGACTTGACGACGATATCATCCATGTACGCATCGACATTCCGAGGGATCTGGTCGAGTAAACACTTCTAAATCATGGGCATGAAAGTAGCCGGCATTTTTCAAACCGAATGGCATGGTGATCTAGCAAAAACACCCTAAAGGGGTGATGAAGGCTGTTTTTATTTCATCCGAGCTAAACAGACGGATCTGATGGTACCTAGAGTAAGCATCTAGAAACGATAAAACGCTCGCATCCCATGGTCGAGTCAACAATTTGATCTATGCAGGAAGCGGAAAATGATCCTTTGGGTAGGCCCAATTAATATGCCTGAGTTAATACAAAACGTAGTGACTTGTCCGTATTGGGAACCATGACAACATCCGAGAGCCTCTCGGAGTGGTAAATCTCCCGAATGAACTTGGCTTGCAAGAGATGAGCCACCTCTTCACCGATTGCTTTATGCTTCTCTACCGCTGATTGACGCCAATGCTCCTTTACGGGCTTGGCCTTCGGGTCAACTCTTAGTCGGTGCTCAGCCAGCTCTCTGGGACCCCCCCCCCCGCATGTCACGGAGAAACTGGATGAGCTCGGCTTCCTATTTTCTGTCGAGTGGTTATGATATATTGGTCGGCACGATAGTTGAGTCTGTCGGGTGGATGTGTACTTTCTTCACTTCCCCTGCCGATTGGAATGCTAACTCCAAAGCAGGCTTCTTAGCACGCAGCAAATCAGCAGGGTCAACACACTTCTTGTATTCTTCCAGCTCAACCATAGCCATATGGTGATCGGCGATTTTGGAGCCTTTCTAGAGGTACTCCTCAGCCCGCTATGGATTGCCAGTAACCGGGATCACAACTTTTGGTCCTGGCATCTTCAACTTCAAATACACGTTAAAACTTCAGATACACGGGCCATGAAATGAGCATACGCGGGCCGATCCATAATGGCATGATAAGCGCTTTGGAAATCCGAATGTTTCCCTTCGAAAATTTCTATAAGTTCCAAATGTCACATCCACTGCAATCTGGCCGAGTGACTTGGCCTTCTTCCCTGGGATGACTCTGTGGAATTGCATGTTGCTCTCACTGAGTCAGGACATCGGAATGCCCATCCCTTCAAGGGTAGCTGCGTAAAGGATGTTTAGGCCGCTGCCACCGTCCATGAGTGCCCCCCACAACCGGATCAACCACCAAAGCCTGTGGACTGGGAGTGTCCACGTGAGCAGGATGATCTGACTGATCAAATGTCATGGCAGTCTGAGACCACTCGACGTAGGTGGGGGTGGTAGGTACGGCAATGTTGACCTCCCTGTTGATGACCTTCAATCGACTCTTGCTTTCAACATCAGCAAAAATCATCAGTGTAGCGGTGACATCAGGGAACGTTTCTTTGTCTTCATTATCCTTCTGAGGAGATTTCTCACTCGATGGAGTCTCTTTGAACTATTGAATGAGCACTCGACACTGTCGAGTGGTTTGCTTGGGCAATATAAAGTTGCCTTCTTCGTCTTTCCTCGTGTGGATTGCACATGGTAGATCCATCACATCAGTCCCTAAGTGATCCTTTCATTTCTTGGGGTTAAACTGTCCGTTGGACTTCCCCTTGTTCTTTCCTTGGGACGCCAAAGCGGCTGCCTCTACCTGGACAGGCCCATCAGCCTTTCGCTTCTGCTTCCGATTGGAATTGCCGCCGGCATCGTTATTGACAACTTTTCCTTTGCTGCTGCGGAGGCGGTCTTCTTCTTTGCCATTGGCGTACCAAGTGGAGGTTTCCATCATTTTACTCAGTGAGATGTCGCCTGTTCGGCCAAACTTCAAATAGAGCTCTCTATATTTCACTCCATCCTTGAAAGCACAAACAGCCTGATGTTCAGAAACATTATCCACTGTATGATGGAGAGTGGACTAGCGCTGAATGTAATCCCTCAAGGTCTCATTGGGCTTCTGAACACAATGCTGCAAGTCAATCAGCCCGACAGGATGCTTGCAAGTGCCCTCGAACGTTCTGACGAACACTCGGGCGAGATCCTCCGAGCTGTGTATGCTAGATGGAGCTAAGCGATTCAGCCATGCACGAGCCGAACCATCCAACATCAAGGACTAATGTTTCATCACGACGTTATCATTGCCACCAACAATCTAAATGGCCACTCGGTAGTCGTCCAACCAAGTCTTTGGCTTTGACTCGCCAGAAAACTTCCCGATCCCAGCCGCCAACCTGAAGTTGGGGGGAATCTCCATAGAACATATGGCCCTGCTAAAGCACTTGGGGCCAAAAATAATAGATGTGCTGCCACGTGGAAAATCTCTATCATGCCCATCTCTTTGGGCTCTGCCACTGTCGATCCGCCTTTGAGTGAGGAGATCACGAGCATCAAACCCTGTATTCCGCTCATCACCGAACGAACGCCTTTCGTCCTGGTGCCGGGGCCAAGGTTGTCAGAATCGTGATTTTGAAACAAATCGGAACTCCGATGGTAGGATCGCAAATCATAGGATCTTCACTACCAGGATCGTAGAAACGTAGATTATTTGAAATAAAATCGTAGAATCATATGGGATAGTTTGGATCGTAAAGTCATAGAATCGTATAACAAAATCACGATTCTGACAACCTTGTCCGGGGCACATGCGGATCACCCTGCGAAGGAGTGGGCACTTGAAGGTGGTCATCATGGTGAAACTGATCTCTGAACTAATCTTCATGAAAACCTCCGACGCTTCAGTGCAAGGGCGATCCAGGACTATGCGCTAACTGAACAATCTCTACCTTTGGTTAATTACTGTGAATCCAATTGCGCGACTACGAAACAACAGAATTCTAACGCTGCGCTATATCCAGCAATGCTCTAATATGCATCAACCCTCTACCAGCCTCTAACTATGACGACTGAAGGGAAACTGCTTTCCTAGCTGCAGCTGCAACGTTTAACACAGGAGTACGGTATACCTCAACATTGTTGCGAGATCCAGTCGGAAATAGTTGTCGCTGACGTAGACTAGAAACTAGTGGGCGCTGGCGAGCACGCTCGTCGAGTTCTCTCTGGAGCTCTTCAAGCCGTATGCATGTGACCTCCAAAGCCTGGGCCTTGGCGGTCGTCCCAACGATGGGAGTATGAAGGACTTCCCCATTGGGGCGTGGCTGTTTGCTCGACGGTACGCCAGCTTCCCGCTTGCCACAGCCGAAGCCTGGCGACGGGCTTTGATGGGGACCAGCCATAAGGACCTCCGCTGAAGGATCCCAGATCTCGCACTCGGAAGGAATGTTAGACTGATGGAGTCCGACACGAACACACCATAAAGGGACTTGGCGGGCTCGATCGCCGCAATCTACGGAGATGAAATTTGGCAGGCCGCTACATGCTCGACCCAGCGCTGGAGTCATGAGCGACTAGATCGCTTGTGACAACGAACAACGGGGAAAGCCGATCAGTATAGAGTTGACAGCGGCCGAAGAAGCACGCCACAGGAAATCGTGCGGAAGTGCGCAGCCCCGCGAACTGGGAGCGCCTCGACGCCAAGAGGCGCTTCTTGTAGCCATGTCGAATCGTCGGCAATGAAGGTGTGCGCTCCGAAACGGATCTCGTGGCCCAGAGCAAAAACACCTCCAAAAGACATGACGAAGGGAGAAAAATGCAACCTCACTGGAAGTCGCTTAGACGCCTGCCCCACGGTGGGCGCCAACTGTGTGAGAACGAGCCTGACAGTAGAAGGTAGGGGTACGAAAGGAGAGGGCAGAGTCCTAGCTATGACGACGATGTACACACGGATGTATGAGTTCAGGCCCATCTCGTGGAGGTAACAGCCCTACGCCTCAGTGCTCTGGAGCTTTGTCGTGTGGAGAATAGGGATTACAAAGGTTGTGAACCGTTGTCCTAGAGGGGAGGGCGGCTTATATAGAGTTTGCTGCCCCTCATAATTGCCAGGCATCCAAAGGTCCAATCGTGGATATAAAGACTAGCATTACTGGTAACGTACAACATAGTTGCTATTAATGGCGACTGGCTTAACGCCTGCCTGTTGGTCTCTCGGGGGCAACTTCTGGTCTCCTAGTGTCAACTAGAAGCGAGGTCGTCCGAGTGACAGGTGACTGTCGAGTGGAGGAAGAAGCTACTGAATGGATTGATTGTCGAGTGACTTGAACTCCATGGTGAATCCAGTCGGAATCACTCTTGTGGTCCTTAAGCCTTCCAATGTAGTGTCCTTAGGTAGAGTATATAGGTCAGGCCTAGGACCCTACCCTAGTTAATTATCCTCGTCATTGGGCATAGATTTCCTGGGAGGCTCAATAGTCATGGTGCCTCTAGAGCTCTCAGGTGCTCTCATAGTTTCTAAGGGGGCATACTCCTTCTTGACTGGCTTCTTTTTCTTGAAAGATGTAGCCTCAGTAGTGGGTTTCCTGACAGTCTAGTCCTGCTTGGACTTGGGAGGAACTTCATCACGTATGAAGTCCTCATCTTCCTCATCAGAATTGAGCTTTCTTCTTGTCCTAGTTGCATATCTGGTTATATCAGGTGAGCTAGGCACATCATCAAAAGAGGATGGGCTCTTGTTTGAACTAGTGCCAGAGCTCATGTCAACATTTTGCTCCTTCAAGTTCTGACTATCCTCAGAAGCATACATCTCTGACTCTGTGAAAAGAATATAGAGGAGTAGAGAGGTCGAGCATCACAAAAAAAGATTTCTATAAAAATTGAACAAGGAAAACATTAGCCTTAGCTTTCTGCAGAAGGTATTTTGGTGTCACCGAGTGGTATTTTTCGTAGTCACCAAGACTGACCATATGCATCTAGAGAGACTAGGCAGCCTTTTCGGTGGAACCGGAAGGATTGAATCGGTATCACTAATATGGTTCTCTGTAACCCTAAAACACAATGGTGGAACCCATTTTTGTGACTCTAACCCTAAAATTTTCACCATTCACTTGTCTACGAGATCTCTGGTGGATAGGGAGTATTGCATAAAATGGCTTATAGATAAGAACATCTCAATGTGCAAGAATTAGACGATGGTGCGCAAGATAAGATCATATCCGTACCCTACCTTGGTGAGAGTCCGCTACGACGAAGACGGCTACAAAGATCCCCGTTGATGACGAGAATCCCAGCGGCAGAGGAGCATGGGTAGGCAAGGGCGACGACCAGGGGGGCCTTTTTGGCAACTTAGGGTTTTGGAGCGCAATGGTTTGAAGAGTGGATTTCAAAGCATTGGGTCCACAACATATATACCCCTTGCTGTCGGTGACACCGATTCTAAGTTTTTGGTGTCACCGATTTTCTCAACTATGAGATGATAGGGAAACTCGGTGTAACCGACAAAATGGAATCTGTAGTACCAAGGTGAAAAAGCAGATCAACCCTAGGCAATTGGTGAAACCAAGAAATGTTCTTTGGCAACACCTAGTTGCACTTGGGGTTTTTTGGAGTGCAGCCCTTTTCAATACGAAACTCCGAGTGCATCTCACACAAAGGGATCGAGAAGTTCTTGTTCAAGTTTTGTGATGAAGCATGCATAGAACTTGATATGAGAAAACATAGATACCTAGAGGAGGTTCCTAAGCATTCTTTACCATCCAATTGGAAAAAGATAAATTAAGAACTAAATAGCAACAATTGGATGTCCTCGAATGTATAAAGAAATACAGACCAACATGCTCACATAATAAGATGTCAAATGAAATCATGGAAAACATGCACATCCATAACACAAAGGGATCAAGAAGTTCTTGTTCAAGTTTTGTGATGAAGCATGCATAGAACTTGATATGAGAAAACATAGATAGCTAGAGGAGGTTCCTAAGCATTCTTTACCATCCAATTGGAAAAAGATAAATTAAGAACTAAATAGCAACAATTGGATGTCCTCGAATGGATAAAGAAATACAGACCAACATGCTCACATAATAAGATGTCAAATGAAATCATGGAAAACTTGCACATCCATACTAGCATCTATCAAGCACTTTGGCGATGACGCAGTCATCTATATATGAGTAGATTGACATAGGGGCCAAGTAAGAATACATAGGTCATACTCATGGTTTAAGCACGAGTGGGGTTACCACTTTTACATAAAGCATTTAATGTTGTCACATACTATGAGATGCTTTGATTCAAGTATTAGAGTAAAGCTCTGTCACACCATATGTTTGTATCACCCTGATATGTTTTTGTTTATAAAATTTCGAGACAAATAAAACTTTTTCAAAGTGCTTGTGCTTGTTTGCTATGTTGTTTGCTTGCTTGACGATTGAGTCATATGGCACTCCTAGATTCCATTCCACTTCATATTAATCTCCCTTATCCCAAACCTCTTGCCAAATGGTCATGCCATGTGAATAGTGCCAAAAACTATTTTTATCAAATTTTTTTAACAAAAATGATTTATTCAAATTATGTTTTCAACACCCCCTGAAATGAGGTTTGCAGTACAAGTCCTCAAATTGGGTGGATCCTTCTTTCCCAAAGGCTTTATTTGAAACCTACTATATATAAGACTTCCCAAAACCACAAAATATTATTTTAATATTTTATTTAAAGGCTTTTTCTTAAGGATAGAAATGGTTTTTCACAGGGAAAAATTATTTAAATGCTTTAAAAATATTTGAGAAAATTTAGAGAAACTCAGTGGGCATATATTTTCCATATATATGAGTTTCAACTCAAGGGCCTGTTTAAATCATGGGCAAAACCCCTCAAAACCCTTTCTGTTCAAATCAAACTTTTGGAATATTTCTATAAGAAATATTCTCAATAAATGCGAGGAAAATTCCAGCAAGTCAACACTGTCATAGGTAATGCTCTTGCAAAGTCTCATCTTAATCCAAGTTGATTTGGTTCATTAAACCATCCCAAAACCATCCCTGTCCAGAATCAAATTTGAGCAACTTTACATTGTGAAGTGTCTCCCCTTGAACTCAAACTTTGTGGGCATGCTCTAATGACCAAATAGTGATGATGCACTAAGTGGTGCATCATGGTTAGAAGCCTAGCATCAATAGATCTACAGAAACCTAATTGTGCAAATTTCTAGGGTTTAAAAAATCTTTAGTGTCAACTTTCTCCCCTTGAGCTCAAACTTGGTGAATCCTCTCACTGTTACCTAGCCTTTGACCCTGGTAAGTATCTCAGTAAGGTGGTAAAGTCTTCTTGCCCAAAACACCATCAAACACCTTCTAGTGATTTAGTAAAATCACTATTTCTACCCCTTACTCTTTTACCCTGGCCCCAAAAAATTTACCACAGCCTCCTGTGGATACATTTCACCTCCAGCAAAAGTCTCATGGGCATAGCCCAAGTGCGATGTGGTCAAAACCCCAGTTACCCCCCTAGACAACTTCTTTTCTCTCTCTCTTCTATCTTCCTTCTACCCTAAGGCTTATCCAAACCTCTCCCTAGCACATCCTAGTCGTTGGGCATCTTCTAAAGCCCCAAGACACAAGAGGACACACAGTTGGCTTAAAAAAATGCCCAGGCATGACATTTGGGCGCTCTAGAGCGCGCTAAAGTGCGCTCCCGCACTATAGACACCCTGCCCCGTGCCGCCCGACATAATTGGGCCTCCCCCGCGTGTCCCCCCGGTTGGCCTTGATGTCCGCAACACGGCAGATGGTCGGCCCCCTCTCTTCCCTGTCTCTCCTCTCCTCCTTCACGCATGAATGGCACCGCCCGAACCGGCCAGTGGCCGCGCTCACACGCACGCACCACCGGGCCCCCCTCCTGGCTGCCTTACCTTCTCCTGGGTGCAGACCGCGTCCATGAAGCCCCTAGACATGGCCAGGCTCGCCCCCATGGCCCATGGCGACACCCTGGTCCTCACCAGTGCACCACGTCCACGGTGGACCGGTGCCCCCTATAAATAGGGCCTCCCTGAGCTCCTGCTCCTCTCTCCTCACTCGCCCCCTTCCTCCGCTCCCTCCCCGTGCCCAGCGCGCTCTCCCCCATGGTCGGGAGCCCTGTCCCGACACAAACACTCTCCGTTGTCGAGCTTCTCTCCCCTCACCGACGTTTCCCACTCCCACCAGCGACCCCGCGACCACCCACCAACGAGCGGGAGCCCCGCGGGCATGCCAGTGCCCTCCGTTCCCATAGCCGTGGCCTCGAGCCACCTCCGGTGAGCCCCCTCATCTCCTATCGCAACGAGAGGGATGACAGGTGAGGCCCACCTATCATCCCCTCAAGCCCCTCCTCTCTCTCTGGCAGGCCGGGCCTGCGGGCAGGTTTAAAAATAAACCTTCCGCGCGCGGCTCCTCTCCTGGGCTGGTTTTCTCCGCGGGCCGGTTCGACTGGAGGGTTCTGGCCCGAGAGAGCACAGTAGCCCTTTCTCTTTTCTTTTTCTGAATATCTTCCAAAAATTCCTCGGAATAGAATATTTCTCTAAATCCAATAATTCCTTCACCAAAATTCTTAGAATAATCCATAGAATTTATTAGTGCCATTTGTAAAAATGTTGGAAAATATTTTTTGTACTGTTTTATTTTAAAACCTATATTTGGGCACCTTTTTGCCTGTGTTAATTTATTTTCCAAAATATTTTTTAACAACCAAACCCTAGGGAAATAGTTTTAGTATGACATTTAGTATTTATCAGAGTAGGTTAACATTTTTTTATCGCTTTATTTCGCGACGATAGATTGCACGGTTGATGAAGAAGTTGGACCCGAAGACTTCGAAGACCCCAGAGACTTTGTTGAGCCAGGCAAGCAGCCCTTTGACCATGTTAAGAAATTTTTTCATGCATGTCATATAGCACTTGTTTTTTAAATGATTGATCATGTGTGGGGCTGCCCCTTCGGTTGGTTGCCTCCGATACATTTACCGTTGACACTTGCATCAGACATAACTATACCACCTTATGAGGGTTATGCGGGTGGGTGTGCTTAGGATGCTAGTAGATGCTACACAAGTGGGATCGGGATCTATGCATAGTGATGGAAGGAAAGTAATGATTTCAATGACTTTTTGAAAACCCCGTCGGGTGCGAGTAATGCCCGAGGGAGATGATGAGAAAATGGGTGACCACTTGAGAAAGAAGTGGTGTGCCGGAGCAAGTTAAGAATGTGTTTTCGAAAACGGATTAGTCTAAGATTTGTCGACCATCCCAACCTTACATGCGCAACCACGATAGCACGTATGGGACGGGACTGTGTTGATTACCTTGGTGGGTACTGGCATGGAGCCCAAATTACTAGTGGCGGGAGTGGCGTGGTCACTCTCGATACGGGATCGTACCGGTATGTATGATCATGCACTATCTTCACAGGCACCGGGCACACCATTGGTCCCCTCATGGATGGTACGATTAGAGCGAGGCTCGTGTGATGTACATCGTGAGGGCTGAGTACCAATAGAGTGGACTCTTTGTCTAGTATCGCTAGGGGAAAGGCATTGTTCGGGTGCTTACCTCGGGTATGTTATATACCGCAAGTCATGATGACGTGGAAGTTCCCCGAGTCTTGTGGGTAAAGTGTGCAACCTCTGCAGAGTGTAAAACTATTCGAGTAGCCTTGTCCATGGTCATGGACAGTTGGGTGGTGCTTCTTAGACTATGTCCGGATGTTTTCGTCAAACTTGGTGTGAGTATGGATTTGATGGTGACAAGAGGTCACATGAGCTAAGTCCGATGACTTAGTGTGGGTATTGAACTAAGCCCGATGACTTAGCATGATGACTGAACACGAGGTTTTCAACCCCTACTTATGATGATATTCGTAACTGTTCACATGGATATCGCCTATTGTTGACGCATGTTTACTTGTCACTTGATCATGCCATTGCATTTAAAATTAGCTTTCCGCAAACTACCTACTTAGTGTTGTATCATGCATCATTGTTACCTTGTTCCACAACTTCGGTTGCTTGCGAGTACATTCAAGGTACTCATTGGCTTGCCACTGGTTATTTAGTTGGCCAGGCATGCAAGAACATGAATATGTTGAAGAGTTCGTTGGTGACGAACATGCGAACTAGGACGCTTCCCAGTCAGAATGCCTGTACGTTTAGACAGATGGCATGGGTTCATGCTTTCGACTAAGATTTCCGTTGCTTGTTCTATTTAAGTGTTATACCCTCATGGACCTATCTATGTAAGACTAGACCTTCATGGTCTCTATTTGTGTAAGATGTTAAATGAGGATGTAAGACTCTTGTTATTGAGCTTCTATGTGTTCAGTGAGCATTGATCTTTGGGATCACTGTACACGTGCATTCGGTGATCACGACTTATGAGTCGGGGTCCCCATAGAGCTGGTATCAGAGCCATCCTGATTGTAGGAATCCCTTTAGTTAGAATGGATGTTAGTCAGGATAAAACAGTCTTCAAAACTACACCTAGCATCTATACGTAGGAGTTTTGCACTCTTTAACTCTTCTATTCTTCACACAACACTTTGCTGACTGTCCTCCTTTCAAACCTTTGTAGATGGCCGTCGTACCCGAAGCGTTCCTAAAATCCGGCTTTCCCTTACTCCTTGGAGCTAGTCTGGAGAAGTGCCAGTTTTGCCAACCACCCATTTTCCTCTACCACGAGCACTTGGTCGATGCCGTCACGAAGGAGTACGACGTGGATGTGGTCGTGAAGGCAAACGACTACCCGACTAGTTGGTTCTTTGAGGGACCATAGATGGAGACCATGATACTTGTGGTAGAGACAGCTGGACACAAGGCACTCCTACACCTTCGAGATATCATTCCAGGGATGTCTGACGAGCCGGCTACTCGCTACCTTCCCTTCAGGAGGGATGACCTTGGCGAGAGTTGGACGCTGATTCCGACCAAGGAGGATGGCACACCACTTAGGTTCCAGACCTACTTCAGTCTCTCTGCCAATAGCCTGGTTCATAACCTGATGAAGGAGTCCGTGAAGCTCCACGAGGAACTTCACCACACCCGAGAGCTACTTTGAGAAGCCAAGATGAAGCCAGACAAGATCAAGAAGGATGGAGGCCCCGAAGGACAACCAACTGTCGCTTATCGAGGAGGAGTACCCCCAGCTAGTGATGCACCTACACGTCGTCGTCGCAAGAGTACGAAGGAGTACCGTGACCTCTTCACCTACCCGCCTGAAAAGTGTCGTCGGGATGGACCTCCTTGTTCCCCGACCCCTTCGACCGGGAATGATGCCCGTTCAGATGATGAACAGGAGGAAGACCCACAGGAGCGTGACTATCAGACCGAGCACTCCACCACCCGAGTCCGACAACTCCTAGGGTAGGATCAGCCATGTACCCCTCATGCAAAGTCGAGTCCGTGTAATGGTTCATATGAAACCATGTGTGCTTGTTGGTTGTTTTGTTGTTTGTGTTCTGATGGAAGTCGCGCTTTTGCCTTAGGCAACTTGTAAGCGACTCCATCATCTATCTTAACATATGTTGGTCCTTCAACCTTTGTGTTAACACACTTTCACTCGACCAATCCGCTTAGGCGCGCTTTTCCATTGTTGCTTTTCCTCTCGTCTATCCCAGTTGTTTGACTTGGCTGCTCCAAATAGGATGGTGACTGCTACCCACAATAGCTGCTTCACCAACCCTGAAGCCAGCAACTCAAGCCAGCAGTAGGGAGCTGGAGGGGCTGCTCACACTGGAGGACACCAGGAGCAGCCACACGGCGATATTTCCCCGCCACCACCTCCACCGGAGAACATGACCATAGCTTAGTTTCTCCAAGTTCTCCGGGAGGAGCGCCAGGTCAACAATGTTGCTATCCAGCACATGGCTCAGGCCCTTGTGAACAACCAGCAGCAAGGCAGGAACGACAATGGTCGCTCCATGTTGTCTGAGTTCATGATGAATTCGCCGCCAACCTTCATTGAGACTGCTAAACCATTGGATGATGATGACTGGATCCGCACCATCGAGGACCTCCTTGCTTTGGTCAATTGCTACAAGGACCATGAGAAGGTGTATTATGCCTCTCACTGCCTCGGAGGTACCGCTCAAGCTTGGTTGGATGGATTCAAGGTCATGCAAGGAGAACACGTGATCACGTGGAATGACTTCAAGGAAGGATTCCACAATGCCCACATTCCTTCTGGGATCATGGCTATCAAGAAGAGAGAGTTCCGAGCGCTGAAGCAAGGAAGTGGCTCTGTCAAGGAGTACCTGCAGAAGTTCAACCTGCTATCAAGGTATGCACTTGAAGATGTCAGCATGGAGGCTGCCAAGAAGGAATGCTTCATGGAAGGACTTCAATAGGTCTCGCAGTACCAGCTCATCGTTTGAGACTGTCGTACCTTCTTCGAATTGGTGAACAAGGCCCTCATGCTGAAGACAAGCTTCGTGTCATAGACGACACACACAAGCGCAAGCTGATCAGCAAGGGTAGCTCAAGCAACCAGAAGCCTCACCCCTGGCAGCCAGCCCCAGCCAAGCCAACCTATCAGCCATAGCAGGCTAGACCTCCTGCGCCTCGTCCGAGCTACCAGCCTCAGCAGTATGCCAATCCCAGGTCAGCTTACAACAACAACCCCAATAACAGCAATGGTGGTAGGAACTTCAACAACAACCCTGCACAAGTCGCTTGCTTTTGATGTGGCCAGCCAGGACACATCTCTAGGCTGTGTCCCAACAAGAAGCCAGATGCCCCGCGACCCAATGCGCCAGCTCCAGGTCAAGCCCATGGAGCACCACCAAGGAACCCAGCTCCCCGCAACCATCCCAACAATGGCAAGGGTTTTGTGAATCACGTCACCGCAGAGGAAGCCCAGGAAGAGTCGGACATCATACTAGGTACGTTCCTCATCAACTCAACCCAAGCAACAGGACTGTTTGATTGTGGAGCTTTGCATTCTTTTGTCACCCAAAAGTTTGCACTAGAGAGTGGCATGAAGCCTAGGCCCCTGGGTAGTCGTGTGTTGATACAAATCTCGGGATTGCTTATGAAGTCTGGGATAGGTTGTAAGGGAGTTGAGATTAGCATCAACGGGGTAGATTTCTTAGCAGACCTCATCATCCTGAAGTCAGAAGGTTTGGATGTAATCCTAGGCATGGACTGGTTAACAAAGCACCAAGGCTTGTTAGACTGTGCTAAGAGGATTGTCACCATGACCAATAGCCAAGGAGTGGAAGTCAAGTATGTTCCCAACCCTGCCTCCACTCAAGCCCCTCAGGCTAACTGCATATCGGGAGTTGAGTTGGATCAAGTGCCAGTGGTATGTGAGTACCCGGATGTGTTTCCCGATGAGCTGCCCGGAATGCCTCCTGACCGCGACATTGAGTTCATCATTGAGCTTATGCCCGGGTCAAGGCCCATCTATATGAAGGCCTACAGGATGGGATCCCAAGAGTTGACTGAGTTGAAGAAGTAGCTAGCAGAGCAGCTCAGGAATGGATTTATTCGCCCTAGTGCCTCTCCTTGGGGATCGCCTGTTCTATTTGTGTCGAAGAGGGACGGAACTATAAGACTCTGTGTCGACTACCATTCTCTCAATGAAGTCACGATAATGAAAAAGTACCCACTCCCCAAGATTGAAGACCTTTTTGATCAGTTGAAGGAAGCCAAGGTGCTTTCCAAGATCGACCTTAGGTCTGGGTACTACCAGCTGAAGATCAGACCCAAAGACATTCCAAAGACGGTGTTTGTAACCCGGTATGGCATGTATGAATAGACGGTCGTGTCATTTGGGTTAACTAATGCCCCTGCCTACTTCATGAATAAGGTCTTCATGGAGTAGTCGGACAAGTTCGTTGTCGTCTTCATTGATGACATACTTGTCTTCCCCAAGTATGAAGAGGAACATGAGGAACACTTGAGATTAGTCCTAGAGAAGCTTCGAGAGCACTAAGTTTATGCCAAGTTTAGCAAGTGTGAATTCTGGTTGCATGAAGTTGGATTCTTGGGTCATGTGTTAACCGCTGAAGGATTGTTAGTGGATCCTGCCAAGATTGAAGCAATGACGGAATGCCAAACCCCAACCATCGTGAAGGAAGTCAGGAGCTTCCTCGGACTGGAGGGGTATTACCATACGTTCGTGGAAGGGTTCTCAGGCATTGCCCGACAATTGACCCAGATTTTGAAAAAGGACAAGAAATTCGATACAGCTAAGTGCGAGGAAAGCTTCCAGGAGCTCAAGAAGAGATTGAGCACAACCCTTGTTTTAGCCACCCCCGATATTCACAAGGAGTTTGTGATATATTGTGATGCATTGAGAACCGTACTTGGAGGTGTTTTGATGCAAGAAGGCAGAGTCATAGCATATCTATCCAGACAGCTACGTCCTCATGAAGAGAACTACGCAACTCATGGTCTCGAGTTGGTAGTCGTGGTTCAAGCCTTGAAGACATGGCGACATTACATTATGGGGAAGTGATGTGAGATATTCATAGAACACAAGAGTTTGAAGTATATCTTCACTCAAAGGGAATTGAACATGAGGCAGCGAAGATGCTTGGAGTTGATCAAGGATTACGACCTCAGTGTTCAATACCGCCCTGGAAAGGCCAACATGGTAGCAGACGCCTTAAGTAGAAGGGCATGTTCCTTGAATGCTATGATTAAGGAAAGGCTACCCGCCTTGTATGAAGAACTTGAGAGATTCGACCTGGAACTGGTTGCACCCGGATTCCTCGCGAACCTCGAAGCAAATCCTACCTTTATGGATGATATCAAAGAAGCTCAGAAGGGACACGAGAGCATTGAAGGCATCAAGAGGAAGATCAAGGCCTGCAAGGCCCCAAGATTCTCGGTGGATGAACAAGGAGTTTTATGGTTTGGGAATCACATATGCATACCCAACAAAGAGGAGCTCAAGAACCTGATCTTGCAAGAAGCTCATGACACTCCATACTAAATCCACCCTGGAGGAACCAAGATGTATCAAGACCTCAAGACAAGATTCTCGTGGCATGGCATGAAACGGGAGATAGGCGCATTCGTTGCTAAGTGTGACATATGCTAGAGAGTCAAAGCTGAGCATCAGCGACCCGTTGGTCTATTACAACCTCTCAAAGTGCCTGAATGGAAGTGGGACAAAGTCGGGATGGATTTCATCAATGGTTTACCAAGGTCAAGCAAAGGACATGTTTCCATTTGGGTCATTGTTGATCACCTGACCAAGCTAGCCCACTTCATTCCCGTCAGGACCACCTATGATGGGAGCCAGCTCGCAAACCTCTACATAAACCGCATCATGAGTCTTCATGGGGTTCCAAAGGATATCGTGTTGGAAGAAGTTTCACTTCAAGGTTCTGGAAGAAGTTTCAAGAAGTAATGGGAACCAAGCTCTCCTTCAGCACATCTTTTCATCCCCAGGCCGGTGGGAAAACAAAGCGAGTAAATCAGATACTCAAAGATATGCTCCGCGCTTGTGTTTTGGCATACGGAGCCAAGTGGGAAAATTTCCTACCATTCACCAAGTTCTCCTACAACAACAGTTATCAGTCGAGTCTTTAGATGGCACCATTTGAGGTGTTGTGTGGACGTAAGTGTTGTACTCCCCACAACTGGTCAGATACCGGCGAAGGATTAGTTTTTGGACCGGAAATCCTCCGCGAAGCAGAAAAGCAAGTTCAACTCGTCCGAGAACACCAGGAGGTCGCCAAATCAAGAGAGAAGAGTTGTGCCGACTCTCACCATCGAGATCTAAGCTTCAACAACGGAGATCACGTCTACCTCCGAGTCACACATCTCAAGGGAACTAAGCGTTTACACATCAAAGGGAAGCTCACACCTAGATACATCGGCCCCTTCAAGTTCACCGCAAGATGAGGAGAAGTTGCCTATCAGCTAGACCTACCTGCCGAACTGTCAGATGTGCACAACGTCTTTCATGTGTCACAACTCCGGAAGTGTCTGCAAGTTCCCAACCGCCCCGACCTCTACAAGGACATCGACCATCAAGCCTTCATTCCTGAGCCAGGCCTCACTAAGCGCTACACCCGAAGCCGCACCATCAAGTACTTCAAGGTCCAGTGGAGCAACCACACAGAAGCTGAAGCAACCTGGGACCGTGAAGATTATCTTAGATCTGAGTTCCCATATCTTTTTAGCGCTTAGCCTAGGAATCTCGGGGACGAGATTCTTGTAAGGGGGGAAGGTATGTCACACCCTGTGTTTGTATCACCTTGATATGTTTGGGTTTATAAAATTTGGAGCCAACTAAAACATTTTCAAAGTTCTTGTGCTTGTTTGCTATGTTGTTTACTTGCTTGATGATTGAGTTATATGGCACACCTAGATTCTATTCCACTTCATATTCATCTTCCTTATCCCAAACCTCTTGCCCAATGATCATGCCATGTGAATAGTGCCCAAAACTATTTTTATCAAAAAAAATTGACAAAAAATGATTTATTCAAATTAGGTTTTCAAAACCCCCTCAAATGAGGTTTGCACTGCAAGTCCTCAAATTGGATAGATCCTTCTTTACCAAAGGCTTTATTTCAAACCTACTTTATATAAGACTTTCCACAACCACAAATATTATTTTTAAAGATTATTTTCATATTTTATTTAAAGTCTTTTTCTTAAGGCCAGAAATGGTTTTTCATAGGGAAAAATAATTTAAATGCTTTAAAAATATTTGAGAAAATTTAGAGAAACTCAGTGGACATATATTTTACATATATATGAGTTTTAACTCAAGGGCATGTTCAAATAATGGGAAAAACCCGTAAAAACCCTTTCTGTTCAAATCAAACTTTTGGAATATTTCTATAAGAAATATTCTGAATGAATTCCAGGAAAATTCCAGCAAGTCAACTATATCATAGGTAATGTTGTTGCAAAGTCTCATATAAATCCAAGTTGATTTGGTTCATCAAACCATCCCAAAACCATCCTTATCCAGAATCAAATTTAAGCAACACTACTACAAAATAGGCTGTTAGTGGCGCACCCGTTTTTAATATTAATGGGGCACTACGGGTGTGCCACTATTAACACGCCAATAGTGACAAATAGTAATGGCGCACCTCTGGTGCGCCATTAGTATCCCAGATAATAGTGGCGCACCATAGAGTGCGCCATTACTATGTCCAATAGTGCGCCATTAATATGCCTCCTAGGGGGCCATATTTGCCTCCACCTATGCCCCCAGGTGCGCCATTACTATGCCCCATAATGCGCCACTGGTATTTGGCCTTGGTGTGCCACTAATGGTCAATATGGTGCGCCACTACTATGAATATTAGGAATTATTATTTTTTGCTTTTCTGGTATTTGCACAGTTTACAAAATACGTTACTGCACAAAATATAAACATCACACAATAGATTCATCATATTAGCCTCCAAATTCGAAATAGCGAACAAAGTTCAAACATTAGCCAAGTTTAGGTCTCGAGACAATAGCAAAGTTCATCGTATTAGCCGAGTTTATCGTCACATTACAAAGTCGATATCGATCATCTAAACTACCATCACATAGAAGAGAGCTGCGGTCATGATGAGCATCATTGCGATGAAACTGGTCTTCATCCGGTTCATCCTCCGCTCCTCCTCTCTCCCACTAGATAGCGCGCGTATCTAGCTTCCGCCTCCACCCTAGTGGTGTACCCTTTGTAACAGTTACCGCTAAAATGGTGAACCTGTCTCCGACACTCCTCCCAGTCGTCGTAGACTCCGGGAACCTTACCCTTGTACACGACATACGACGACATCTCTTTGCACTAGACAAACAAAACATTAGTAGCAATTCACAGATAATATATAAGCAGTATATACGTATGCAACAAAAGGATCGGAAGAGAAAAGCAACACATAAATAGCACGATTCATGGTCCTACTAATAAATAGCATCGATTACATACAAGTTGAACAACTGTCCAAACTAAAGGGACATACAAGTTCATTATAGTTTAATTACAACATGAGCTAAACTCTTCTTCCAGAACTACATAGCATCAATACTTTTGACTCGGCTTAGGGACCGAAGCATGGATGAAGCCGCCGTCTGTCGTGATGGTCATGAATGTGCGGTCGTTGTCAGCCTGCATTTGTAGCGTTGTTTCTATTTCACTATTGGACGGTTGATATTTAAGGTAGAACTTCCCCGAGGACATCTTGATAGATGATTTCCGCAATATCCGACTGGATGCGAAAGAATTCTTGTCTGATGTCCGCATCCTGGATTTCCGACAAGCGTGCGGCCCAATCTTTGAGATTACTTGGTAGCATAAGGTGATGAAGGTCCCGTACGATCGCCCGCATGTGTTGGAGGGCGTAGTAGGCATCCTTCTGACTGCCAGGCGGCTTCTTGACGCAGGGGAACGTCGTTACGTGGGTGAACACGTGCTTGCCATACCTATAAATTGGCCTCCTGAAGGTGCCTCCAGATTTGGCGTAGTCGGGGAGAACATCATCAAGAACTTTCTTGATATTTGTGTAGTCTTTCTTTGACTAACGGTCCGAGTTGAAATACGTGGCCGTGGAATATTTCGGGCTTAAGAGGATGAGTGTGCAATGTGTGTCACTGCAGAAAACACTAAATGTTAGAAAAAAAAGAACGATCAAAATCTAAGAAATCATATGTTACGGGGCGGTGAGGGGATGACTAACTCGGGAAAGTAAGGCACGAGGAAGTTATCCTTATCTGGGTTCGCCAGAATGACGCCTTCGAGGTACGAACTCGGGACTTGCCGGTCCCCAGTGCTGCACAAGATCTTGGCAGGCATGTAGAAGGGGTCGACTATCACGATGTCGGGGTCTTGTCTCTAATGATCTGCATCTCCATACTGAGCGAAAATAGCCGAACGAATGTGTAGTGAAGTGGATAAATGTTAAACATAGCGAAGATGTCATCAAACCGCAGGACGATCATACGCCCGACGATGCTCTCGACAAAGCCCTTTCCCTCTGGCACCTTGGCCACGAAAACCGGGTATGCCACATCATTCTTGGTGAGACGCCGCTTCTCCATAATAAGAACACCGTCATGCAGACTCCACATAGCTCCGGTTGCAGCATTGAGCTGATTAGTCAGTAGCATTGGCCGACCCACCCCATGCACCCTCCTTGAGATATCCTTAGGTATTGGTGGCCCGTCCTGAGCACGGATTGTACTCGGTGCCGGATGGCTCGCACCCTTGTTATTTTTTCTTTTCCGTGCCTTCTGCTTCTTCTGCTGTAATAGGATCGACTTCTGCTCAGAGACCACCTTCTTGAGTGTGTTGGGGCTGATAATATTTCGCACCTCGGCTGTTTGAGTCTCAGTGAAGGTGGCAGCTGGAGGCGTCTCCTAAGAACTGAACGGACGATGCCTGTTGCAATTGGGTTTCTCCATGGTACCAGCTAGATCTCGATCGTCTTTTGCAGGGTTGGGTTCTTGAGAAGGAGGCCACAAGAATTCGTTACTGTACCCATCTTCGTTGATGTACTTATCGACATTGGAAAATGTACCGTCGTCGTTGTCCGGATCCTGTGCCATATGCATGTCTGGATCAGCTGACGGCGGTAGCGTTGTGGCGGTCTTGCCATGGCTAATGTCTATATTAGCTATAGCCCTTTTCCTAGTAGTGCAACTTTACATTGTGACGTGTCTCCCCTTGACCCCAAACTTTGTGGGCATGCTCTAATGATGAAATAGTCATGATACACTAAGTGGTGCATCAAGGGTAAAAGCCTAGCATCAATAGATCTACACAAAACTTGATTTTGCAAATTTCTAGGGTTTAACAAATCTTCATTGTCAACTTTCTCCTCTTGAGCTCAAACTTGGTGAATCCACTCATTGTTACCTCGCCTTTAACCCTGGTAAGTATCTTAGTAAGGTGATAATTTCTTCTTGCCCAAAACACCATCAAACACCTTCTGGCGATTCAGTAAAATCACTATTTCTACACTTACCCTTTTACCCTTGCCCCCAAATTTTTACCACAACCTCCTGTGGCTACATTTCACCTCTAGTAAAAGTCTCATGGCCATAGCACAAGTGTGATGTGGTGAAAACCCCAATTACCCCCCTGGACAACATCTTTTCTCTCTCTCTTCCATCTTCCTTCTACCCTAAGGCTTCTCTAGAGCTCTTCCTACCACCTACTAGTCGTTGGGAATCTTCTAAAGCCCCAAGACACAAGAGGACATGCACTGGGCTTAAAAAAATGCACAGGCATGCCATTTGGGCGCTCTTGTGCATGCCACAGTGCGCTCCCCCACTATAGCCGCCCCTGCCCGGTGCCGCCCGACAACATTGGGCCTCCCCCGCATGTCCCCCCGGTCAACCTTGATGTCCGCAACGCGGCAGATGGTCGGCCCCCTCTCTCCCCTCTCTCTCCTCTCTTCCTTCACGCATTCACGGCACCGCCCGAACTGGCCAGTGGTCGTTCTCGTACGCGCGCACCACCGGGCCCCCTCCTGGATGCCCTCCCTTCTCCTAGGCGCGGACCACATCCATGAAGCCCCAAACATGGCCAGGCCCGCCCCCATGGCCCGTGGCGATGCCCTGGTCCTCACCGGCGCACCACGTCCACCATGGACCGGCAGCCCCCTATAAATAGGGCCTCCCCGAGCTCCTGCTCCTCTCTCCTCGCTCGCCCCCTTCCTTCGCTTCCTCCCCATGCCCAGCACACTCTCCCCCGTGGTCAGAAGCCCTCTCCCGACCCAAACCCTCTCCATCGTCGAGCTTCTCTCCCCTCGTCGGCGTTCCCCTCTCCCCCCGGCGACCCTGCGATCACCCACCAACACGCGGGGGCCCCGCGAGCACACCGGTGCCCTCCGTTCCAGCCGCCGTGGCCTGGAGCCACTTTTGGTGAGCCCCCTCCTTTCCTGTCGCAAGGAGAGGGATGACACGTGGGGCCCACCTATCATCCCCTTGCGCCCCTCCTCTCTCTCTGGTAGGTCGAGCCCGCGAGCAGGTTTAAAAACAAACCTGCCGCGTGCGGCTCCTTGCTTGTGCCGGTATTCCCCATGAGCCGGTTCGAGTGGAGGGTTCTAGCCTGAGAGAGCACAGTAGCCCTTTCTCTTTTCTTTTTCTGATTATCTTACAAAACTTCCTCAGAATAGAATATTTATCTCAATCTAATAATTCCTTCACCTAAATTCTTGCTTTCGTCTGTTATTTGTAAAATATTTTTAAAATATTAGTGCCATTTGTTAATGCCATTTGTAAAAATGTTCGAAAATATTCTTAGTACCGTTTTATTTTAAAACCTATATTTGGGCACTTTTTTTGCCTCTGTGAGTTTACTTTTTTAAATATTTTTAACAACCAAACCCTAGGGAAATAATTTTAGTACAAAATTTAGTATTTATCAGAGTAGGTTAACATTTTTGATAATAGTTTGTGTGCTCTGTTTTGGTGCATTGCTTATTTTTATCGCTTTATTTTGCGACGATAGATTGCGCGGTTGACGAAGAAGCTGGTCCTGAAGATTTCAAAGACCCCGGAGACTTTGTTGAGCCAGGCAAGCAGCCCCTTTAACCATGTTAAGAAACTTTTTCATGCATGTCATATAGCACTTGTTGTTTCGATGATTGATCATGTGTCGTGTTCCCCCTTGGGTGGGTTGCCTCCGATACTTTTACTGTTGACACTTGCATCGGACATAACCCTACCACCTTATGAGGGTTATGCGGGTGGGTGTAGTTAGGATGCTAGTAGATGCTACACAAATGGGATCGGGATCTATGCATAGTGATGGAAGGAAAGTAATGATTTCAAAGACTTCTTGAAAACCCCATCGGTTGCCACTAATGCCCGAGGGAGATTATGAGAAGATGGGTGACCACTTGAGAAGGAAGTGGTATGTCGGAGAAAGTTGAGAATGTGTTTTCGAAAATGGATTAGATTTAAGATTTTTCGACCATCCCAACCTTACATGCGCAACCATGATACCCCTTACGGGACGGGGCTTTGTTGATTACCTTGGTGCATACTGGCAAGGAGCCCGCATTACTAGTGGCTTGAGTGGCGTGGTCACTCTCAATATGGGGTCGTACTGGCATGTACGATCATGCGCTGTCTTCACAGGCACCGGGCACACCATTGGTCCCTCATGGATCGTACGATTAGAGCGAGGCTTGTGTGATGTACATCGTGAGGGCTGGGTACCAATCGAGTGGACTCTTTGTCTAGTATTGCTAGGGGAAAGGCATTTTTCAGGTGCTTACCTCGGGTATGTTATATACCGGGAGTCGTGGATGACACGGAAGTTCCCCGAGTCTTGTGGGTAAAGTGTGCATCCTCTGCAGAGTGTAAAACTATTCGAATAGCCGTGTCCATGGTCATGGACAGTTCGATGGTGCTGCTTAGACTATGTCCAGATGTTTTCGTAAAACTTGGTGTGAGTATAGATGTGATGGTGACAAGAGGTCACATGAGCTAAGTTCGATGACTTATCGTGGGTACTGAACTAAGTCTGATGACTTAGCATGATGACTGAACACGAGGTCTTCAACCCCTACTTATGATGATATTCGTAACTGTTCATATGGATATTGCCTATTGTTGACGCATGTTTATTAGTCACTTGATCATGTCATTGCATTTAAAATTAGCTTTTCGCAAAGTACCTACTTAGTGTTGTATCATGCATCATTGTTACCTTGTTCCACAACTTGGGTTGCTTGCGAGTACATTCAAATTACTCATTGGCTTGCCACTAGTTATTTAATTGGCCAGGCATGGAAGAACAAGAATATGTTGAAGAATTCGTTGGTGAAGAACATGTGAACTAGGACGCTTCCCAGTCAGAATGCCTGGAGGTTCAAGCAGATGGCATGGGTTCACGCTTTCGACCAAGATTTCCGCTGGTTGTTCTATTTAAGTGTTTGGCCCTCGTAGCCCTGTCTATGTAAGACTAGACCTTCATGGTCTCTATTTGTGTAAGACATTAAATGAGGATGTAAGACTCTTGTTATCCAGCTTCTATGTGTTCAGTGAGCATTGATCTCTGGGATCACTGTACACGTGCATTCGGTGATCACGACTTATGAGTCGGGGTCCCCACAATATCCCCCTTGATGTGACATTTCCCCATAGGAGGGATAAACTAACCTTGGGTTTTGTCGAAGAAGACTTCATGTAGGTGAAGTATTGATGGATGGTCAATGCTGATGAAGATCACCATGAGTTGGGAGCATCCTTGTTTTTTCCTTACTCTTCTCACCTACATGGGTAAGTAATAACACACAAGATACCAATACAAGGATATCTATCAACATGGGGTGCTAAGCATACATAATGATGTCCATGGTTTTGTTGATTACCTTGTCCCTTGCTTACTTTTGGGGGAATGTGTGACTCCTTGAACTATTGCATAATGTTGATGTTGATTGCAACTAGTTCTTGCCAATAATGAAAATGATTGAATTTCATTGGTGGAGTCATCCCTCAAGAACTACTCTAGTTCTTCTTCTTGGGGACCCATATCAAGTTGATGTTGATCATTGGTGTAGAAGTGGCACTTGTAGAAGTTGAGCTTGTAGTAGCCTTGGGAACCCACTTCACAAAAGCTCGGGATTCATCTTCACATGAGTCAATGTCATCTTGAAGCTTGTTCTTGCCCTTGAGCTTGAGGTCTTGTGGTGTAAGGTCATCTTGAGCTTTTGTTCCCTTGGGAAGAGTATTTTCATACTTCTCCTTTTGAGGAACAAACTTGGGCTTGGTGTATTGACCTTCTTCCCATTCAACTCCATTAGCGTTGAAGTAGCCAATGCCATGGTTCTTCCGGTATCCTACGTGCCTGCATAGAATTTCCTCAAATTGCTTACATCCGACAATTCTCTTGTAGGTACCTTTCTCTATAATCCCTTTCAAAAGTTCATCTTATTGCTCAAGTGTAACTTGGCTAAGAGAGGTGTTAGTGAGATCAATAGAACTGCTAGAAGCAACTATCATTTGATTTATCATTTTTAGTTGTCGTTGTTTTCTCATAGGAGGGTGCCTCAGGATGGCAGATGCCATGGGATGGCTTGGGAGGTGGGAGGAAGGCTACAGTCGAGATCTGAGACGGGATAGGGCAACAACACGCGGTGGTTTACCCATGTTCGGGGCTCTCTAGTGAGATAATACCCCTATTCCTCCATGTATGTATATGAGGTGTGTAGAAGTACTGAGTTGCTCCAAGAGCTGTTTGGGGAGGAGACCCATGAGGCTTCTTGCCTCATGTGTGCATGCATCAGCATGAGTGAGAGGGAGAGGATGAGAGGAGGCCTGCCATAGGTGTCTTTGTGAGGAGGCTCCCCTGGTGCCTATTATAAAGGGAGGCCCAGGGGACACGAGGTGGCCCACATGGCCTAATTACACTATCGGGGGTGACATGTGATACGACTCTTGATGCAGGCTACAGTGCGTCACTATTGGAGCGAAGTGAAGTTACGCGTGACGGGTGCACAACGAGGCACTATTCGCCAATAGTGCCCGACTGTAGCAGGGTGGAAGGCTCTGCAGTCCGTCAGCTATAGTGTCGTCAGCTCGTGTCTCATGGGATACCTGGAGTTGACTTCATTGGGCCGCAGCCGGCAGTGGACCAGGAGGAGCCAGACATGATGAGCCGGCCAGACGGAGCCGGCCAGGGGGAGCCGGACAGGAGGAGCTGTCCAGGAGGAGCCGGACAGGAGGAGCCGGCCAGTAGGATCCGGACGGGAGGAGCCAGACAGGAGGAGCTAGACGGGAGGATCCGGACAGGAGGAGTCGAACGAAAGCAGCAAATTAGCCTACAGCTGGTCAGGATTAGCCAGCCGGCCGGCCGAAGCTTTGTCTTCTACTTTCACTTCTTAAAGCCCTAGTCCGCCGGCTTATGGGTGCGAGGCGCTGCTGGGTACGGACGCGGAGTCCGCCGACTGATGAGTGCGAGGCGCTGCCGGGCATGGACGTGAGGTTCGCCGGCTAATGGGTGCGAGGCTCTGCTGGGCGCGAACATGAGATTTGCCGACTGATGGGCGCGAGGCTCTGCCGGGCATAGACGTAGAGTCCACCGGCTGATTGCGCGAGATGCCGTCGGACGCAGACGCATGGTCTGTCGGCTAGTGGCCGCGAGGCGCTGGCGGACGCAGGATCCGCTGGCTGATGGGCGATGGGCCCTGCCTACATATATGTATCAAATATTTGATTTTGATGGTGCAAGTTTATGGACAAGGTGCCGACCGGCTTTGCCCGAGCCCCCTTTTGTCTTTTTTCATGTTATCTCTGCTCTTTGGCTTTTGCTCTTCCTAGCCGGACAGCCGAGAGCCGGTCTCTAGCTGAGGCAAAGAGTGGGCACGGAAGTACTCGGACTTTGGGTGTAGACTCGACCGAGAAGTTACTTATAAGTGAAACGACCCGGTCGCCCAAGCCATTTTCTCCCTAGACGTTTCTTCACGTGTTGTGACCTCCAGGTTTTACTCTTGCTAGCCGGATAGCCACGATGCAGTCTGTAGCTGAAACAAAGAGTGGGCCTTCGGTCCCATGCACGCTACTAAGTCATCTATAGGTATGAACGCCAAGTGTCCATTCCTGGTCTGAGACTAGCTGGCGCCGAAGCGAACAATAAAGTAGTTGAACTAAATGCGGGGATGGCTCCCGAGTGTCGCTCGGGGTATCCGGATGTTGGTGTGTGGCATGAGGATGTGCGGGTGAGAAGCTCACATTGCTTTCAGGTGCCGAGGCGGTTTTGTCGATGTCGGCCACCACGGCTTGTAGCCAACGTGGTCCAGTTGATGCGCGTGAGGCGCTGCCGGGCGCAGACTGGGAGTCCATTAGCTGATGTGCATGAGGCGCTGTCGAGGGCGGACGCGGAGTCCGCCGGCTGATGGGTGCGTGGCCCTGCCCGAAGTGGCCTCCGAGCCTCCAAGCGAGGAGGTTCATTGATTTTCGCATAGGCGAGGCGGGTGTTGTTGAAGATAGTAAGTTGCCGGCCTACAGATAGCATGGCCTTTTACCAGCGGGGCCCACTAGCCACACTCATTGGGTGTCACCCGCTGGGTGTAGCCTTCGGGACGGTTGATGGAGTTACCGGCCGACCAGGGCCCGACCCGCCAGTGTCGAGGTGGACGAGTAGCGGAGCCGACTGCCTAGTCGGCTCGGTGTCGAAGTAGGCGGGTGGACCAGCCAGGAAGCCAGACAGGTGGAAACGCGGGTGGGCGGACCAGGTGGCGTAGGCAGACGGACGTACAATCCTCCTTTTTTTGTCTAGCCGGCTCTACTTATTTCTTCTCTCCTAGGGTGGGAAGTCGGCCATGGCAGTTGGACATCGGAAGGAGCCGACCGTGGAGCGCGGCAGCCGGCTAGCATGGCGTGGCGAGCAGGTCGGCATGCATGAGCTGGAGCAGGGCCGAGCGTGGCCAAGCGGGGTCGCAAAGGCTGGTCACGAAGCTGTAAGGTGGGCGCGCGCGCGGAGTAGGGCGGGGCACCGATGATCGGGCAGAGCTGGCACACAAAGGAGGAGCATGGGGGCGGAGACGGGGTGCGCGTGTCTCCTCGGACAGCCGACCGAAGTAGGCAGCTCCAGTGGCATGAGGCGGCGCAGGTGCGCAGAGACGCGAGCCGATAGGTAGCTGGAGCGGGGAGTGAGCCGGAGTGGCAGCGAGGCGGGCAGATGCCTAGGTCAAGGCAGAGGCGAGGTGCGGGGGAGCCGGCCAGCGCAGTGGGCCCTTACCTATGGTGGTAGTCGACATGAGGCATAGGCAGGCAGTCAGGGGCTAAGGTGCAGCTGGCCAAGGGACCCTAGCAGGGCATGGGCGCTGGGTTGCGGCACGACGGGCTTGGGTGGAGCTAACCGATGTGTGGATGGCATCACAGTCGCAGACAAAGACGGAGCATGGAGCCATTAACCGACGCGAGATGTGAGCGCAGGGGAGAGAAGAGGCCGAAGTTGGCCAAACACTGTTGGGCAACCAGCTAGGCATGTGTTCATGCATCTGGCCAAGTAGTCAGGCATGCCCATACGTATGCATGTGGCCAAGCAGTCGGGCATGCAGTACGTATGCATGTGGCCAAGCGGCCAAGTAGCTAAGCAGTCAGCCATGTGTGCGCATGTGCGGCTATGCACGCGGTCGACAGGGCCAGCCAGCGCAGGAACTAACAGCGCTGGGCTGGGGCTGCCGAGCGACGCGGCATGAACACACGGGAGGGGGATGCATAGGTGCAGGAGCTTCACAACTTGGACGGGGTGCATTAGTAGTGGCAGCAAGCAGCAGCGGGAGCGGACAACTCCACGACTCGCTAGTGCTCCCACGGCGAGGCACGTGAGGATGCCGAGCCCGTCGGACATGGCGCCCTCGAGGGCGTCGTAGTGGATCTTGAGGAACTCAAGGTCGATGAGGCGGCAGAGCGATGCCGGGATGTACCTGGTGAGGGAGTTGATTACCTTGTTCCTTTGTTACCTTTGAGGGAATGTGTGACTCCTTAAACTATTGCATGATGTTGATGTTGATTGGAACTTGTTCTTGCCAATAATGGATATGAGTGAATTTCATTGGTGGAGTCATCCCTCAAGAACTTCTCTAGTTCTTCTTCTTGGGGTCCCACATCAAGTTCATGGTGATCCTCGGTGTTGAAGTAGCACTTGTAGAAATTGAGCTTGTAGTAGCCTTGGGAACCCACTTCACCAAAGCTTGGGATTCATCTTCATATGAGTCAATGTGCTCTTGAAGCTTGTTCTTGTCCTTGAGCTTGGGGTCTTGTGGTGGAGGATCATTTTGAGCTTTTGTTACCTTGGGGAGAGTATTTTCATACTTCTCCTTTTGTGGAACAAACTTGTGATTGGGGTATTGACCTTCTTCCCATTCAACTCCATTAGTGTTGGAGTAGCCAACACCACGACTCTTACGGTATCCTTCGTGCTTGCATACAATCTCCTCAAATTGTTTGCACCCTTCAAGAATCTTGTAGATACCTTTCTCTATAATCCCTTTCAAGAGTTAATTTTCTTTCTCAAGTGTAACTTGGCTAAGAGAAGAGTTAGTGACATAGAGAGAGATACTAGAACTAATATTATTGGATTTATCATTTTTATTGCTACTAGTTGAAGAACCTTTCTTGACTTTCTTACTAGCTTGCTTAGACTTAACCTGTGGCATGAGTGTAGACAAGATAAATCGCTTGGCTAGATAAGAGGAAGTCTTCTTTCGAAGATCATCATTGATAGCTTTAAGGAACTCATGCTCTTGCTCTAAATTGAGATTCTCGAAGCGTAGCTTCTCATGTGTCCTTACAAGCTCTCTATGATCTTCTAGAGTTGACTAGTGAGCTAACTTAAGAGTTTTTAGTTCTTAAGTTAGTCGTTCTATTTCCAACTTAGCATCATCGCATGACTTATCTTTACTAGAGTGAGTACTAGCAAGTTCATTTTGACTAACATTACTAGATTTCTCAAATATCAAGTCATCTTCAATTAACAAGTCATCTTCATCACTATCGAAATCATGATACTCGGGGTGTGATTCCTTGGGGCCTTTATCCATGAAGCAACGTCCACTCCCTTCATTTGGTGAATCAAATATGTCGTATGAGTCGCTTGTCACTAGTGCAAGTCCGGCAACACCTTCATCTTGACTATAGTCAGAGTTGGAGTGATGGCTTCTCTCGGAGTGGTTGTCGGATTCAGAGCCGGAAACCCATTCACCAACATGAGCTTGATGTTTCCTTCTTGAGTAGCTCTTGGTGTACTTGTCCTTCTTCTCCGAGTCCCTACTTCTCCTTAATGGTCTTCGTTCATAACAATCCTCTCTACTCCTTCTTTCTCTTCGAGGTGACTCGTCTCTTGAGCTTCGTGTTCTTGGTGACTTTCTTTCCTTTTGCAAGGAGTCGTGCACTCATTGGAGTAGTGTCCGGGCCTCCCACCATTGTAGCAGTTTCGTTCACGACTTGACGAATGCTTCTCTTCATATCTTCTGTTGGATCTTTGATCCTTGCTTCTATTCTTGTAGAACTTGTTGAATTTGTTGTCCATGAGGCTTATCTCTTCATTTGTGACAAGTTTGTAGCTTATGGTAGCTGGAGCATCACTTGTGGATTTGTAAGCACCGCTAGACTTGTGGTGAATCCCTCCCTTGTCCTTGAGTGTCATCCCATGAACAACAATTCTTCCAATCACTTCTGTTGGCTTGACATCTTTGTAGTTGGGCATCATTTGGATCAATGTGCAAACGGTGTCATATCGATCATCCAAAGCTAAAAGTATCTTCTTGATGATGATTTTTTCAGTCATTTCTTCACTTCCTAAGACGGCAATATAATTAGTGATGAGAGCTAGAATAGAGTACATCTCAACAACTCCTTCCCCATCCTTCATCTTGAACTTGTCAAGTTGAATTCGAAGAACATCCAACTTGGATTCCCTCACAGATTTTGTACCTTCATGCATATCGATCAAAGTATCCCAAATCTCTTTTGCATTCTCAAGACGGCTGATTTTGTTGAATTCTTTAGGGCATAAGTAGTTGAATAGAATGCCACATGCTTGAGCATTGAGTTGCAACATCTTCAATTCATCCGCTGTCGCTTCGCGATCCATTTCCCTTCCTTCCGCAAGGATTCACCTTGCATACCAACATGAACAACAGCCCAAGCGGCGGGGATATGACCAAGAAAATGCATTTTCATTTTGTGCTTCCAACTTGCAAAATTTGTGCCATCAAAGTACGAACCTCTATGGTGATAATTTCCCTCACTAGACGCCACACTCTCCTAGGTTGTGAGACAAATGCAATGGAGACTAAAGCTCTGATACCACTCAGAGGATTGAAATTAGTGCTAGAGGGGGTGATTAGACTACTTGACCAAATAAAATCTACTTTTTCACAATTTTATGTCTTGTCAGATTTTAGCATTCGTAGTATGTCAAGTACACCCTATACATGCATGTCTATGAGTATAGCAGCGGAAAGTAAAGACAATCATGCAAGTAAAGGAAGGGTAGGAAGATCAAACTCAATTGGTGACATGATGATTTCACCCATAGTTCCAAAAGGTGGCGCTATTGTACATCCAAGTTTATGGAGTCTTCAACCCACGAAGGGTAACAGTCCCGAAAGTCCACGGAGGGCTCTATCCATGGAGGGTTCCACGAAGAAGCAACCTTGACTATATCACGATGGCCTACGTCCACTAAGGACTAGCCTCACTTGGGGTAGGTCTTCATGAAGTAGGCGATCTCCTTGACCTAACAAACTTCTTGGTTCACTCCACAACACGAAGTAGGAGGCTCCCAAGTGACACCTAACCAATCTAGGATGCACCACCCTCCAAAAGGTAATAGGCTCGATAGTGTCGATGAACTCCTTGCTCTTGTGCTTCAAGACGATAGACTCCTTAACACACAATCACTCTCTCATAGATTTGGTTTGGTAGAAGAGGTTGATAGGGTGGAAAGCAAGTTGGGGAGGCTAGAGATCAAGATTCATATGTTAGGAATTGAATGGCATGATCTCAACACATAGTAGGTGGCTCTCTCTCAGAAAATTAGTCGGTATGATTGGGGAACTGTTCTGAGTGCTTCTCTTTAGAGTGAGTGGTGGTGGAGGGGTATATATAGGCATCTCCAAAAATCCAACCGTTACACACAAAATGACCAACTCGGTGACGCCGATGCGTTAATCTTGGTGGTACCGAACTGACCAAAAGGCGGCAACTTTTGAATCTCGGTGAGACCGATATGGGAAACTCGGTTGCACAGATAAGGTGACCAACGGTTAGATTGCCCAATCTCGGTGGGACCAATATTGTGAATTTGCGTAATAGAAAGTTGGCAACCTAAACTCGGTGGCACTAAAGCAAAATCGGTTGCACCGAAGTGGCTAGGGTTTGGCTGAGTCTGTCTAGGTTCTGGAATCGGTGGCACCAAGTGGAAAGTGTTGGTTGCATCGATTTTGAATATTTGGCTTTGGATATACTTTTGTGGAAGAGCTTGTGGGTGTATGTGGTGACTATCACTTCTGCACGTATGGGAATTTTGTTCACCAACAAAACCTTACCCCCTTTTAATAGTATTGGCTTTCCTATGGACTCAAGGTGATTTCTCACAAAAGATATAATGTAGAGTCCTTTGCCTGAGGCTTTGGCAATCTATTTCCTTGAATCTTGGGTAGTCCACAATCCTTATGCCAACCCATCATTGAACTTTTCCTGAAACCTACTTAGTGGAAAAATTAGTTCAATGACATATATGTTGTTATTAATTACGAAAACCACCAATGGAGATAATGTTCTTTAAGATGTCGCGGTGTTGAATATGGTCCCACCCGGACCACGGTTCCAGCACCAGCTAGCCCCACGGTGGACGCCAACTGTCGTCGTTTTCTCACAGGGGGGACGACAGATGCCATGGGATTGCTTGAGAGGTGAGAGCAAGGCTGAAGTGGAGACCCGGGATGGGATAGGGCAATAACATGTGGTGGTTTACCCAGGTTCAAGCCTCTCCGGAGAGATAATACCCCTACTCCTACGTGTCTGTATATGAGGTGTATAGTAGTACAAAGTTGCTCCTAGAACTATTTGGGAGGAGAGCCATGAGGCTTGTTGCCTCATCTGTGCATGCGTCAGCATGAGTGAGAGGGAGAGGATGAGAGGAGGCCTCCCGTAGGTGTCTCTGTGAGGAGGCTACCCTGGTGCCTCTTATAAATGGATGCCCAGGGGACAAGGGGTGTCCCACATGGCCTAAGTACACTATCGGGGGTCACATGTGATATGACTCTTGATGCATGCTACAGTGCGTCACTATTGGAGCGTAGTGAGGTGACGCGTGATGGTTGCACAACGGGGCACTATTCACCAATAGTGCCTGACTGTAGCTGGGTGGTAGGCTCTACAGTACGTCATCTATAGTGTCGTCAGCTCATGTCTAATGGGACGCCTTGAGCTGACTTTATCGGGCCGCAGCCGACAGCCGGCCAGTAGGAGCCGGCTAGGAGGAGCCGGACGGGATGAGCCAGCCGGGAGGAGCTGGCCAGGTGGAGCCAGCCAAGGGGAGCCGGCCAGGAGGATCCAGACAGGAGGACCCGGACAGGAGGAGCCGGACAGGACGAGTCGGCCGGGAGGAGCTGAACAGGAGGAGCCGTACAAGAGCAGCCATCAGCCTGCAGCTAGCTAGGAGTAGGCAGTCGGTCGGGCCACAACTTTGTCTTCTGTTTTCACTTCTTCAATTGTCTTGTTGATTCTTGGGTCTTGGCATACCGGAGTGGCTCCCTCGATGTTTTAAAATGTTGAGTCATTTCCTTGAGCCTACCCGGGGGTAATCCCCCCGACATTACTGCTACTAGTTGAAGAACCTTTCTTTCCTTTGTTACCACTTTGCTTAGCCTTAACTTGTGGAATGAATGTAGACAAGAGAAGTTGAATGGCTAGATAAGAGGAAGTCTTCTTTTGAAGATCATCATTGATAGCTTTGAGGAACTCATGCTCTTGGTCTAAATTGAGCTTCTTGAAGCAGAGCGTCTCATGTGTCCTTTCAAGCTCTCTACAATCTTGTAGTAGACTCATGATCTAACTTAAGAGTGTTTAGCTCTTTAGTTAGTCGTTCTATTTCCAACTTATCGTCAACGCATGACTTATCTTGACTAGAGTGATTACTAGCAAGTTCATCTTGAATAACATTACTAGAATTTTAAATAACAAGTCATCATCTATAAACAAGTCATCCTCATCACTACTGAAATCAAGATACTCGGGATGTGATACCTTGGGGCCTTTAGCCATGAAGCAACATCCACTCCTTTCATTTGGTGAATCAATTATGTCGTAGAAGTCGGTTGTCACAAGTGCATGTCCGGCAACAACTTAATCTTGACTATAGTCGGAGTTGGAGTGATAGCTTCTCTCAGAGTTGTTGTTGGAATCGGAGCCGGAAACCCATGCACTAACATGATCTTGATGTCTTCTTCTTCAGTAGCTCTTGGTGTACTTGTCCTTCTTCTCTGAGTCCCTACTTCTCCTTTAGGGTCTTCGTTCATAACGATCATCTCTACTCCTTCTCTCTCTTCGAGGTGACTCATCTCTTGAGATTCGTCTTCTTGGTGACTCTTCTTTCCTTTTGTAAGGGGTCATGCACCAATCGGAGTAGTGTCTGGGATTCCCACAATTGTAGTAGTTTCCATCACAACTTGATGAACGTTTCTCTTCATATATTGAGTTTGAGCTTCGATCTTTGCCTCTATTCTTGTAGAACTTGTTGAATTTCTTGACCATGAGGCTTATCTCTTCATTTGTGACAAGGTAGTCGCTTGAAGTTGCGGGAGCATCACTTGTGGCTTTGTAAGCACTGCTAGTCTTGTTGTGAAGCTCTTCCTTCTCCTTGAGTGTCATCTCATGGGAAACAATCCTTCCAGTCACTTTTGAAGGCTTGAGATCTTTGTAGTTGGGCATAATTTGGATCAATGTCAATATGGTGTCATATCTATAACCCAAAGCTCAACGTATCTTCTTGATGATGAATTTGTCGGTCATTTCTTCACTTCCTAAGCCGACAATCTTTTTGGTGATGAGAGCTAGCCTAGAGTACATCTCTGCGACCTTCACCATTCTTCATCTTGAACATGTCAGGCTGACTCTGAAGAACATCCAACTTGGTTTCTCTCACGGATTTGGTGCCTTCATGCATATAAACCAAAGTATCCCAAATCTCGTTTGCATTCTCAAGACGGCTGATTTTGTTGAATTCTTCAGGGCATAGGAAGTTAAAGAGAATGTCACATGCTTGAGCATTGTATTAAAACATCTTCAATTGATTCGAAGTCGCTTCACGATTTGGTTCCCTTCCATCTTCAAAGAGTTCAGCTTGCAATCCAACACGAACAACAATCCAAATGGCGGGGTTATGACCAAGAATATGCATTTTCATTTTCTGCTTCCAACTAGTAAAATTAGTGCCATCAAAGTACGGACCTCTACGGTGATAATTTCCCTCGATAGACGCCATACTCTCGTAGGTTGTGAAGCCAATGCAATGGAGATCAATGCTCTAATACCACTTCTAGGATCGAAAGTAGCTCTAGAGTGGGGTTGATTAGACTACTTGACTAAATAAAAATACTACCTTTTCCCAAGTTTAAGTGCTAGCTGATTTTAGCATTTATAGCAAGTCAGACACACCCTACACACGCATGTATAGCAGTATAGCAGCGGAAAGTAAAGACCAGCATGAGTAGTAAAAGAAGGGTAGGAAGATCAAACACAATTTGGAGACACGAAGGTTATTCCCATGGTTCCAATAGGTGGTGCTAATTGTATGCCCATGTTTATGGAGTCTTCAACCCATGGATTTAACGGTCACGAGATTCCATGGAGGGCTCTACCCACGAAGGGTTCCGCGGTAATATTATTGGAGAAGGTGTTATTCAAGATTTCTTTAGTTTTGCGAGTACGCTTCCTACCTTAGGAGGGTCCATTCTAAATAAAACTAATAGTCTTGTGGATGCTATAACACTGTTAATAATTGAACTTGAGAGGTAATTTGTTCATACGCGCCCTTACATACAACGGATTTTTCTAGAGTTCTCTAATATTCAGCATTCTTCCGTTAAGCATGCCGCCACTATATATCTAGCCCACGAGTTTAGATTTATCATGAAAGAGGCTAGAGAACTTTTTTCTCATGATAAAATTAATGGTGGATGTCCCCCATAGAGGAGATACTTTTTAATCAACAAATGATAATGAGATTGCAATCTCCGGATTATGTTGCTTACAATGAAAATACGAGAAAAGGATCCCTACCGAGGTTTTGGTTGATAAGATTTCTGAAATCAATGATAATTTCGCTATACAAAACAATGGATTAGAGTTCATATTAAGAAAAATGCTTATGGCTTTCACCCAAAGGAAGGATTACATTGATGAATTGATTATACACTATAGGGGGCCGAAGGAGGAACCTATCCCCCCCGCACTTGACTTAAGGATCCTTATCCTATTAAATTTAGCTCTTTTGATTATTTTTCTTGCCACAAAGGAATTTTTTTTCTGAAATAACGGAGTATGAGATTAGCATGTATGATCTCCCTTACTATTATGACAATTGCTAGATCTTTTAGGCTATGCCTAGCTAGGGGCGTTAAACAATAGCGCTTGTTGGGAGGCACCTCAATTTTATTTTTATGTTCTATATTTTGCTTTTGTTTTTTAGTGTTACTCACATTATTAATTCTTTAGTAATTGTGTTTTGGTGTTTTAATTAGTGCTTGAGCCATGTAAGACCTTTGGGATTGTCTATGGTGGTTGTTGATTTGATTTTGGTGAAAAACAGAAACTTTTGTGTCAAGTCCAGTAATTTTATAATCTTTTCAAGGCGTCTAATGAGTCTGAATTTTTACGCAAGATTGAAATACAACTTTCCCAGGTTATACTAATTGTTCACAATTTTTGGTCTTACATAAGTATACGAAGTTTTCAGATTAGTACAGATTGTTCTGTTTTTTGACAGATTCTGTTTTCTTTGTGTTGTTTACCTGTTTTGATGTATCTATGGGTTGTATCGGGGGGTATGAACCATGGAGAAGTTAGCATACAGTAGATATTACACCAATATAAATAAATAATGAGTTCACAACAGTTCATAAAGTAGTGATTTATTTTTCTTATACTAACGGATGTCACGAGTTTTCTATTGAGTTTTGTGTTGTGAAGTTTTCAAGTTTTGGGTAAAGATTTGATGGACTATGGAATAAGGAGTGAAAAGAGCCTAAGCTTGGGTATTCTCAAGGCACCCAAATTCACATTCAAGGATTACCAAGAGTCTAATCTTGGGGATAACCTAGAAGGCATCCCCTGTTTCGTCTTCAATCCATCAGTAAATTTACTTGAGGCTATATTTTTATTCACCACATGATATGTGTTTTGCTTGGAGCATCTTGTATGATATGAGTCATTGATTTTGAGTTTTCCATAATCACCCTTGATGCACACATCTTTTGAGAGAGACATGCATGAATCGTGAATTTATTAGAATACTCTATGTGCTTCACTTATATCTTTTGAGATAGCCAATTTTGCTCTAGTGCTTCACTTATACCGTTTTAGAGCATGGCGGTGTTTGGGTTTATAGAAATCATTGAACTCTTCTACCTCACTTTTATTATTTTGAGAGTCTTTAAACAGCATGGTAATTGGTTTAGGTTATGAATTTATTCCTAATATGATAGGCATCCAAGAGGGATATAATAAAAACTTCCATATTAAGTGCATTGAGTATTATGAGAAGTTTGATTCCTTGCATAAAGATTTGAGATATAAAGATGGTAATGCTAAGAGTCAAGTTAGGAAGTAATTGTGAATTGGTAAGAATACTTGTGTAAAGGTTTGTGATTCCCGTAGCATGCATGTATGGTGAACCATTCTGTAAGGAAGTAGGAGCATGATTTGTTTATTAATTGTCAACCTTTGTGTGAGGGCCGGGAGCGTGCGATGGTTTACTCATACAAACCTCTCCCCTAGGGGCATGCGTCTAATACTTTGCTTTGATGACTAATAGGCTTTTGCAATAATTATGTGAGTTCTTTATGACTAATGTGAGTCCATGGATTATACGCACTCTCACCCTTCCACTTTTGCTAGCCTCTCTAGTACCGCGCAACTTTCGCCAGTGCGATAAAGCCACCTTCTTCAAAACAGCCAGCATATATCTTTCCTCAAAACAGCCACCATACCTACCTATTATTGCATTTCCATAGCCATTCCAAGATATATTGCCATTCAACTTCCAAAGTTCCGTTTATTATGACATGCACCATGATTTTCATATTGCCTTGCATGATCCTAAGTAGCTAGCATGATGTTTTCATGGCTTGCCCATTTTTTTGATGTCATTTGCTATGCTAGATCATTACACATCCTGGTACACTGCTAGAAGCATTCATATGGAGTCATATTTTGTTCTAGTTGTCGAGTTATAATTCTTGATTTGTAAGTAAATAAAAGTGTGATGACCATCATTATTAGAGAATTGTCCCATGTGAGGAAAGGATGATGGAAGCTATTATTCCCTCACAAGTGGGGATGAGATTCCGGACTTGATAAACAAATAAAATAGGCCAGTGAAGCCCAATTAAAAAAAGAGGCCTTAGATGCCCAGCAAAATAAATAAAATGAGTGAAAAGAAAGAAGGGACAATGCTACTATCTTCATGATAGACCGTCTCCTGTTTTGTCACTTTCATATACTAGTGGGAATTTTTCATTATATAACTTGGCTTGTATATTCCAATGATGGGATTCCTCAAATTTCCCTAGGTCTTCATGAGCAAGCAATTTGGATGCACACCCACTTAGTTTCCATTTGAGATTTCATACACTTATGGCTCTAGTGCATCTGTTGCATGGCAATCCCTACTCACTCACATTGATATCTATTAATGGGTATCTCGATAGCCCATTAATACACCTAGTTGATGTGAGACTATCTTCTCCTTTTCTTTCACAACCTCCACCATATTGTATTCCACCTATAGTGCTATATCCATGGCTCACGCTCACGTATCGCACGGGAGTTGAATTATTTTGAGAAAATAAAACGTGTGAAACAATTGCTTGACTTGTCATCGGGGTTATGCATGATATAAATACTTTATGTGGGGACGATGGAGCATAGCCAGACCATATCATATTGTAGGGATAGCTTTCTTTTGCCATTATATTTTGAGGAGATACAATTGCTCTGCTGGTATGCTTGAAATATTATTGTTTTTATGTCAACACTAAGCTTTAGTTTTCAGTCTTATGGATCTAGACATTCATGCCACAATAAAGAATATTACATGGATAAATATGTTAGGTAGCATTCCAAATCAAAAATTATGTTATTATCATTTACCTACTCGAGGACGAGCAGGAATTAAGATTGGGGATGCTGATACGTCTCCAATGTATCTATAATTTTTTATTGTTCCATGCTATTATATTATCTCTTTTGGATGTTTTATATGCATTAATATGATATTTTATATCATTTTTGGGACTAGCCTACTAATCTAGAGCCTAGTGCCAGTTTTTGTTTTTTTCCTTGTTTTTGAGTATTGCAGATATGGAACATTAAACAGAGTCCAAATGGAATAAAATCTTTGCGATGATTTTTTCTAGAACGGAAGAGATCTACCAGGCTTGGAGTGCAAGGAAAGGCACTTGCTAGGAAGTCACAAGCCAGGGGGCGCGACCACCCCCTGGTCGCGCCTGGCAGGCTTGTGACTCCTTGGTAGGAGTCCTAGCCCTATTCTTTGTCCTATGAATACCCAAATATTCCCCCAATACCAAAGAGAGCATGCAAATACTTTTTCTCCACTAGAAGCCACCATTCTTGAGAGATCCAATCTTGGATCCTTTTCTGTTAATTTGCCGGAGGGGGATTCGATCACGGAGGGCATCTACATCAACTCCATTGCCTTTTCTCTCTCTTTGTGCTTCAATACCATGTTCTTCATGATCTTTATGGAGATCTATCTGATGTAATACTCTTTTGCGATGTGTTTGTCGAGATCTGATGAATTTTCGTTTTATGTTTAGATTATCTATAAATATTATTTGGTTCTTCTCTGAATTCTTATATGCATGATTTCATATCTTTGTAAGTTACTTCGAGTTATTGATTTGGTTTGGCCAGCTAGATTGGTAATTCTTGCAATGGGAGAAGTGCTTAGTTTTGGGTTCAATCTTGTTGTGTCCTCACCTGGTGACAAAGTAGGGGTAGCGAGGCACATATTGTATTGTTGCCATCAAGGGTAAAAAGATGGGGTTTTCATCATATTGCTTGAGCTTTGTCCCTCTACATCATGTCATATTACCTAATGCATTACTCCGTTCTTCATGAACTTAATACTCTAGATTCAGACAGGAGTCGATCGATGTGTGGAGTACTAGTAGTAGATACAGAATCATTTCGGTCTACTTGACACGTGCATGATTCCTATATGCATAATCATTGCCTTGTATATCTTCATAATAGTAGTAGATGCAGGCAGGAGTCGATCGATGTGTGGAGTAATAGTAGTAGATGCAAAATCGTTTCGGTCTACTTGACACGGACGTGATTCCTATATGCATAATCATTGCCTTGGATATCTTCATAATTATTCGCTCTTCTATCAATTGCTTCATAGTAATTTGTTCACCCATCGTGATACTTTCCTTCAAGAGAGAAGCCTATAGTGAAACCTATGGCCCCCAGGTCTACTTTCCATATTATATTTCCATATCTATAAACCAAAAATACCAAAAATACCTTGCTGCAATTTATTTACTTTTCACTTTCCACAATCTTTTACATCTATCTCTATTAGATCTAATCCTTGCAAATAATCGTGAAGGGATTGACAACCCCTTTATACCGTTGGGTGCAAGAGTTTGATTATTTGTGCAGGTGCATCCATTGGTGACTTTCTTGTTCCTCCTACTGGATTGATACCTTGGTTCTCATCAACTGAGGGAAATACTTATCTACTTCGTTGGATCACCCTTTCCTCTTCAAGGGAAAACCAACGCACGCTCAAGAGGTAACAGTCCACTAGTGGGACAACAGCATCACACTCACCTATGTTACTTTTGTTATCCCACACATGTGGTGTAGGTGAGGTGGCATAGACCAACTCGTGGTCCTCATTATCATGATGGAACAATGTGGGGGTGCATCATACTCCACCATGGCCATCGTCTTGTCCAAAGGGAGGACGAAGTCATCAATGATCGGCGCTTAATCATATATGGGACCTAGAACCAAAGGATAAGACACAATAGAGGTAGAGGTTAAGTCATTAGAAATCATAGTGGCCTCACATGTCCTATGAACTACCTCACTCGCTCTATGTGGTGATGGCTCACTCACTCCCTGTAGGTAGTTGCACTCATACTCACATATTATGGAGTCACTCATCTCACTCAAGTGGTGGGGGTTGTGGCTCTCCTCATGTGGGAATTGGGGGAACTCATCATATATGGGGCAAGTTGTGAAGGCACTCTCACTCTCAATATGGTGGTATAAGTCGCTCCTCTCACATCCAAACGCCGCCGTGGTCGAAGGGAAAATCCCATTCTGAACCATCATGTCGCCGTCACCGTGGATGATGGCCGAAGATGGCACATCATCGCTCTCCTCCATGACCGAAGGGAAATTCCCATGCTCAACCATCTTCCTTCGGATGCTTCCAAAGATGGAAGGGTCATCCATGCGTGTAGTCATTAGCCTTGGTGTTGGCATCAAAGCTTGTGGTTGATAGCATTCTTCGTCTTGGCACACTTGTTTCTTGCACTTGTCTTGGCGGTCGTCTCGAAGATGAGGACGTTGCCGTGTGATGCTTGCTTCAGTTGGGCACTTCAAAGATGCGTTACTTGAGCATATACGCCTTCACAATGACGAAGGGGAATAATACTTGTAGTTGGCCTGCATGTGACGAAGATGATCCATGTGAGCGTCCAACTTGTTCTCGAATTAGTCTCTTTTCCAAGCTTTGGACTGTCGTATGTCGATGGCGAGTCACTCAAGTTTTTGGGTGATGGATTTATTCATGTCGATGTAGTTGTCGAAGACCGAAGATGATGTGCTTTGCCTAGCCATCACAAGACTCGAACAAAGGTGAGTGGGAAATGAGATAAACAATATGAAGATATCGTTCCCAAAGTTGAGGATGTGTCCTGTTTCACACAATGTGAATTGAGGGAATAGTGGAATTGGTGCCGGACTTGCTCACTCACACCTACAAGTAAAGCTTATTGAGTGGCTTGGTTAGGACAAGTGGCACAAAATTCAAGCAAATGTTAATCTAAGATATTGTAAATGTTGAAATAAATCCAATGGACTCAAAATGCAAAGCAAGTGATTCAAAATATAGAGAAGGGCAATAGAGAAACACACGCGGTGGGATAATGGGGCTTGTGCAACTATTGGGATGAACAATACAAATTTGCCTTACGAAGACTAAGCTCATGTTACACAAACACGAGGAGAGACGCTAGCTTGCTTGCACAAACTCTTTTTGCTTATAAGCTCTGATCTTTATTTATTTTCTTACTCTTCTCTTCCTTTCCACTATTCTTATTGAGCCTCAACCAAAAATATGAGACAAGTATCGGAATATATGCACAGGAGCAAGCAATTGCACTATATGATATTTCGAATGATGCAACACTATGATATCGTATCACTATGGTGCACAAGTTTTCATGAAGCCCGACAATAATCAGATAGCTTGTCTCAATAGGTATGAAGGTAATTGCAAGGATGGTTGGGCTATCAAGATGTAATGTCAAGGAAGGAAAATTTATGATGGAATGTATACCTTCGTTCCACTTAACCTTTCACGAACTCGGTGTAAACCGGCCTTGCTTCCCGTTGAAGATGGTCTCAAAGGATGGATGGTCATCGTCAATGTCGAACATCGATGATGGATGTAGTCGATGGCACGATACAAGTCACTGATGGTGGATGAAGAAGGGACTATCCCTAAGTAGCCAAAGCACCTCAGGAGACTCAAGTCACAACTCAAGCTACCACAAATGCAATGGGAACCAAAATGGGTTAGGTTACGGAAGACTATGGTGGTGGTGTAGATGATATGGTGAAGGGCCTGGGAAAACATGCCAAATTTGAAAACTATGATGGTGTCAATTATGGTGGAACTAATTTTGGTGGATGGTGGATGTCAATAGCTACAAAACGAGCTAAAGAACACCAAAATCGGAGTCCGGACGAATTAGTTATGGCCGAAGAAGAATCAACCGAAGTCAGTTTCTACAGGTGTTAGACGTCCGAGAAGTGACGGATGTCCGGGAGGTTCGGAAATACGAGAAATTGGATCTGCTTAGGTGTTTCGTACGTCGAGAAATTGTCAAACATCCGGTGGTTCGGATGGGTCCAGATGTCCGTAAAGTGTCGATCGTCCCGTGGGTCGGGGTCAACGGAAGATTTGAGTTTCGGAATGTGATTTTGGGTGGAAAATGGTGACTTTGGGCTCGAAATTGATGGGGAAAATAAAATTTGTGTGGCTAGGGAACACCAAGGGAGGTAGATCCACTTGCCATACACCAAATCCACGAACTAAAATCAATAAAAACTCACAAGAAACAAGAAATCACAAAAAATTTGGCGGGGCTATTTTTGGTGGGGATTTTCAAATTGGGACAAAACATACAAATTAGGATATAAAACAAAGGGAAGAACTCCAAATTCATGAGATATGTTGCTCTTGATACCAATATGATATCGGGCAAAGCCATAGGTGTCGATGTTTCACGAATTGGAGGGGATTCCACGAAGAACACAAACTATACGAGGAAGAACGAGGAGAAATCATAAGATGAAACACTCAAGAACAAGCCCAATCACACATCTAGTAGACTCAAAACCACACAAGATACACAAGGTACAAGAACAACAAAGGGAAAGAAGGATACATGGTAGAGTTCATCCCAAATCCCATGGGGAGATAGGACCTTGATATCCTGAAGGATCTTCCCTAGATAAGGGCCTTGATATCCATAGGATCTTCTCACGTAGAGGTAGCAAATCCAAGGGAGAACACTATGGAAGAAGAAATGCTCAACTAGTCTATGAGCTAAACCATTCCTAACCCTAGAAACGAGGTGGAGGAAGAGTATATATAGTCTTCGCCACAAAGAGGTAAGTGAGGGCAAGATACAATGACAAAGGTCGCAGCTGCGCACACGTGGTGCTGAATGTCCGGAGTTTGTCAGAGGTCTAACAACTTGCGAAGGACCAGACAACCGGAGGGCATCATACGTCGATGGCTCGGTCGTCCTGAGGTCTTTGGATTTCCGTCGGTTCGATGCAGTCAAGTTGGCGTAGGATTTCCAGAGGGCGTCGGTCGTCTGGGAACTAGAGGTTGTCGGATGTCCGGAAGGCGTTGGTCGTCCAGACATTGTACATTGTCAGATGATCGGTGGCTTCCGGTTGTCCCGTCGTTGTAGACTTCTGCAGTTCCATCTTCTTCCGTCTCCGCTTCCAAGCTTCCCTTAAAGATGGTGTAGTCGTACTCTTGAGCCTGGACTCCTTCTCGATGAATGTGTAGCTCTGCTCACACCTATGCATGCACAAGAGAGAGGGGTCACGTAGTATACCATCCTTGAAGGGCACAAGTTGACACGTGTAAAGGATAAGACTCACCTTTGTAAGTATGAAGTGGATGTCGCACGTGTCGCTTGGCAAAGGGAGTCTTGTCATGGTGATTTCCGTAGCATGCTTCGCATCCGTACTCCAACCGTTTTCATTATCTGTTTGTCTAATCACACTTGTTGGGGTTTGCTAACCACGAATGGAGGCGATGGATCGAGACAGTTAATTGTCATCCTCCCCAGCCTGAGAATTATTCTTGAGGTGAGGACCCTGGATACCATGATGACCTGGATACCTCGATCATTTTTGAGGACTGGGTCTTTTTCCAGAAGAGCCTTGATGGCACGCGGGTTGCCATCATAGCCAATCACCCTGGTACACTCCCCAGCCAAACTGAAGGTAGGAGGAAAGCTTCTTCCAAGAAAGGGCGCTCGTCCCCCAATATTCCGGACGCACCTCCCTCCGTTCCTAGGGGCCATCGTAGTTCGCGTCGAACACTAGAGAGTGTATTGCCAGCAAAACCTACACATAATATAATGAAGCGTCCCGTCGCTGGAGGGACTACATCAACCGCTCCTCCATCCAAGAGGTAACTATCATAATTATATAGTTCGAGAATTGCTTGTGGCTGCTTGCAAGTTTTCATAATGCAGGACGACGTTGTGGTTTTGTCATGGCATATGTTCTCATAGGAAAACTTAGGTGTGAGACCAGCATCACTGTGTGACGACTCGAAGGGGTTACTACTACAGAATGGTCCAAACAAGACACATCAATCAGAGACCCTTCGATAAAACTATGTGTGATGACCAAATACGTTCTAAAAACAGTTGCATGTGCGATGTTTGGCAAACAGTTGGCCTAGATAACTTGTTTTTGACTGGATAATATAAAACAAACGCTTATGAAAATACAAGTGTGTGCGATGCATGACATACAGTTCACCCCGATAAACTATTTGGGCTGATCAACCAGAACACAAACGATTGTGTAGATGATCACCTGTGCAATAGATGGCCGACAGGTCACTCGGACGAACTGTTTGTGACGAGGTAAAATAATATAACAGTTACATAGCTAAAGATGTGTGTGATAGACAACATACAGATCACTAGGATGAATTGTGTGCGATAAGCAAAAATAACACAAACGGTTTCTCAGATCAAGATGTGTGTGATGTACATAGGATTGGATGTGTTGTGGCAAACAGTTCCGGATAAAGAACTGTCGGGGACTGATGAAATCATCACCGATGGTTTTGGTTGTTTATTCCGTATGTGATGTGATTTGCTCGATCTGCCCGCAAACATCTATGCTCTGTTTAGAAGAACATGATTGCATAACCAAATTAAGCATCCAATAAACACAAAACATTGGCACACACCTTAATAAACTATTACATGCAAAATAAACTTATCCCTCTAAAACTACGAACATTTGTGCATAGAGGGAGTATGAGAATTCAGAAACGATCATCAAATCATCTAATTCTTGTGATGCTTGCTGCTAGCGCTCTGCTTGTGACTCAATCCCTCGTTGTCTTCAGGTAGGAGGCACTTCCTCATGTTAACGATCCGCTTGAATACGTTGTAGCATGTGTACACTTACTTGGTTGCAGTTTGGAGGTGATATTCATCCAGTTTCTTCACCTAGGCCCTATGCCAGACAGGCTTGTTCTTGTTGCACCCAGCCTTCATGTCAGCGTAGTAGGTGTCGATGATGGCCTTGGCCAGGTCAACATGGGAGTCCATGTTCTTATTGCTGCCCTGGACCCTGAAGTGGTCACGGATGTCGACAAGCTTCTAGCAGGCCAAGCCCGAATTCTTGAGCACCTTTGGATCATTGGCGCTGTCCACCATAGCTAACCTGTAGTCGGGACTACTGACAAACCTGGTGAAACGATCACAAGGCACCGTGGGTAGGCAGTAGTGGTAGAGGAGGACGTGATGGCCCACACACAACTAGGCGACGACAACCTTCTGATCATGCCCGACATGAACGCCGATGTAAGCGAGTTCAAAGCGGACCACTTTGTACTTGTCATCCGCATAAAGCAGCCGCTTCATGGTGTTGATGGAGTCCTCCACCATGCACGGGTCGTTGGTTTACACCACTATGAGGTCCATCTTCCTCATGTGGGTCGCCACATTATGCACACCGAACTCCATCGGAGCGCCGCTCGATGTCCTCTCTATATACGTCGTCCAGGGTGTGCTGATTGTGTTGTGGGGCACGATCGAAAGCGTGAAGAGACTATGGTTAATGGCCGTGGTATAATTGGGGGCCGGACATCCGGAAAAACCAGAATGTCCGGATGGCAGTTTTTGCAGCACATGATTTAGTCCTGGAGCATGTAACTGCATGGGGCGACGAGCATGGCACAACCTCATGCATATGGAGCCCCGAACGTGATCGTCCGCTGGCCCCAACCGCTGGCAGAGCGCACGTGGAGGGGCGCGAGAGCACAACACGCGCAGGGACGCAAGAGCAGAGCATGCGGTGGGACGCGAGGTCAAACCGGAGCACTCTGTACTTGTCCTCATCAAGAAACAGGTCCATGATGCTGGAGTTTTCCATCCAAATCATTGGCGCCCACTAGGAGTGCCATTGGAGCCGCACAGGATACCCTCGGTCGTGGTTTTGCTTCTTAAGGTCTGGGTATTAATCATCAATTGCATATTGATGTCTAGTTATTAATCGGCCATTGCATACTAAGCAAAATATAGTGCTACCAAAATAAGAGTCTCCCTCATAATATGTCATTTGCATGGTTGTATCACAAATGACAAAAATAGTACAAAGGTTCAAATTCCAGCATTACAATACTCAAATTCAAATATTACAAGGTTGAAACCGATAATAGAAATGAAAGTCAGTTTATGTAGGAAACATTCTCATGCAGCTCTAGACGCCTGCGCTGATCAGCTGAACGTGAACATATATCATAGGTTCATATTTATATTACTACTAGTCTCGCAACTTCAATATTTCTACAAAGGGATCCCCCACTCACATGTCATTAATGGGCTTGGCATTAGGACTTCCGAATAGTCTATCAAATGAAGATACAAGACGAAATTGTGCTTCTGCAGAGAGTTTTCCATTCAGTTCTAGTCACCAGAGCTAATGATCAAACCATTCTTTTTTGCATGATAAACGTAGGGAAAATCTCATTACCTTTAGCACACTTGGTCTCACAACAAAGAACCTGGCAAATATAATCTCTGGTAAGGTCCCTCGATAGGAGTTCAAGGTAATTTCTGAGAGAGGGAGATCAACGCATTCGATGGGATTGTTATATTGTATCACATTATACACTACAGGGCCTAACTATATCTGCGAAAGAAGAGAATGTATTAGTACTTGGACACACAACAGACCTCTTACGATTTCCAGGGTTTCAAAATTTGAACTCCCTTGTGTTTAAAATTTAAGATGAAAGCGCATCCCCTCGACATATAGCTTCTCCAAGCATAGAAAGAATCTCAGCAATGTGACAACTTGGTCCAGGTCAGGGCTGATAGATTCTACTACTAAGCCCTTCACTTCGTGTAGATATGCGGTCAAGTTGGTCGATATAATTTTCTGGATGACAAACGAGCATACATCTTTAATAGATAGAGAAAAAATGTTAATTAAATAATGAGAAGAGGGCGATTGTTGTACCTGGATGGTTATGGATCAAAAAGCAAGTTCAGGTAAGTTGACGGGCGAGTAGCCAAACATTGTCAATTTGGGCGCATGAATAACCCTAATTCTTGTTGGACCTTGTTGATCAACAACAAGTAATCTCTCATGTAAAGGCACGTCCACAATGACCATTTGGTGCTTCACCTTGTGTGATTTCCTGTTGCAACACCAGCAATACACACAAATTGCCTGAAGACCCATGGATGTGATGTCGAGGCTACTCAACCCATTGAAATCCTAAATATGAAGGTACTCGAGCACAGTACAGCCGTGAAGCAGGTGCTCCATGTCGTAGTTGGGGATGCAGTCGGCGACGAGCTCAAGGTGTGTCAGTCGAGGTAGCAAAAGAGCAGGATTGGTGTTAATCTGGGGGAAATGACAGTTCAAGAACCTTGCAAAGCGCAGTGTTGGCGCGAGGCATAGCACGGAGAGTGGCAGCAAGCGCATATGTCCATCATTAAAATGGAGCTCGTCGATATGATCTAGGGCTAGTGATAAGAACCAGTCATCAAGCTCGGCTTGGTCCTTACCATTGGAATAGAACTTGCCCATGGTAAGGCGATGATTTGGGATACTGCATCCAAGCGTTTGCGATAGCTAGTGCTGAGCATGTGTTTGCCGATGATGGCGAGAGGGGCGCAACACTATAGGGGGTGCCACCGCCGAGAAAGGACGGTTGTGCGCATGCCATCTTCGATAGGGAGGAGGAAGATGATGACTCTCAACATATCGTCGGGGAGATAGGTGATCAAGTCTACGCCTATCGGAGGCGCTTGTGTCTCTGGCTCAGTCCGCCTCCGCTTTTTGGCAACCTTTACATCCACGTCCAGAGAACGGCTGCACGCGTACCTTTCTGTCAAGAGTGGAGTAGTGGGAGGATAGTGATTATGTACCCAGATAAGGGTAGAAGAGTAGTGCATTGGTAATTGTGAGTTACTAATTACTAGGTAGGAACACTTTTAAAAGATTAAGAAAATGAAATCCCAATTGGTTGCTGAAGTACTACACAGTTACATTGATATTGCTATGCAAGTTAACGTGCAGATATTAGAAAGAACACTTACTTCCAACATAGCATGTAAGGATAATGTCACCGGGGAAGGTAGCATTTATCGTTTGGTAAGGCTATTTTAGGTGTAGCTAAATTGTAGTGCCAACTTTCCATACACAGAACTTAGAAATTTCTCCCTAAATGCCTTCCTTAAAGTATGAGTGACAATCTTCATCAATTTTTATAGAAACAACGATTGTAAATCCATGGTTTGTGCTCAATGTGACATCCCTGGAGTCTTTAGTTATGTAAAGGCAAAGATTTAGGCAAGGAATGTAATGCAGGAAATGATAAGATCGTTATAGAATATGGTAGTGTCATAGTATGAGAGTAGTAATTAAAAGAACATCATATGTGCATTAGTTGATTTGAAAGGATAAAAGCTTACAAGTAAACAGATAATGTAACCATGATGTCATGTAAATATATACGACAGTAAACGAAAGAAGAATACAACATTAATTTGCCTAATATTGAAGGAGAAGGATACGAGGAAGAAGAAATCACATTTGACATAAATGCTGCATGTGGCACCTTTTATCCAAATATAGCAATCTATAGTATAGGTTCATAAAAAGAATAGGCCATTCATGTCAACCTAGGTAGTATGAGATTGAACATACCGTGCACTGCGTGAAGTGATCTAGTACGATGAGATGGAACTCCTTGGTTTTTTCGCCGAGTCCGCATAGCCCTAATGTGTCCTTGCACGGTACACTCTATGAATGAAAACCCTCAAATCAGCTAGATGAAACACGAATCCATGGTGATTTCGAATGGGTGATTAAAAGGGTCTGACGGACTGGGATAAGAGATGAGAAAAAATATATCAGTAGATTAGTTACCTGGTTCTTCTTGGGGAAAAACCTAATACAGAAGATTCCCCAATCGGACGAGCTGGGTCAACAAAGAGCAGCGTCAAGAAAGTCAGTGCCGATAGGCCATGACAATCGGCAGTGGAGATATGCGGTGGTGTTTGGCAGCAGTTGGCGGCAGCAATAGGCATCGAGCTATGTGGTTGCCGCGAGGATAGGCGGTGACGTGCATGGAGAGTCCTAGAGTACTATTGTTTGTGTAGGTGCTACGGGGGTTGGGACGGGGAGGGGAGGGGAGTAGGCAAGGGTATTGTGACGTGTGGGTGTTGAGATTTTTTTTTCAAGTGGCGCTCAGGGATTTTGTCTAGCTTCAGTGGCGTAACTGCACCTGCCTTTGGGTGTATGGCATGTGGACCAGCCACCTGTTGGGCCCACATGCCATACACGCAAAGGCAGGTGCAGGAAGTCGCGGAATCTTACTCCCATAGAATAATGCGCTTTAGAGGAAACAGTTTATTATATCCAATTGTGTGTGATAAATCCTATAAAAATATTACTCTCAATTAAACTAGCACTCCGGTGTGATGGAGATACCGCATAATGAAAGTTGTCTCATAGTTTCAATCTCAGGAAAAAATATAATACACAATCATAGATATAATACACACAAACTAGATAAATTATCTTGGAAATATGCCCTAGAGGGAATAATAAGTTGGTTATTATTATATTTCCTTGTTCGTGATAATTGTTTATTATCCATGCTATAATTGTATTTATTGGAAACTCAAATACATGTGTGGGTACATAGACAACACTGTGTCCCTAGTATGCCTCTGGTTAACTAGTTCGTTAATCAAAGATGGTCATGGTTCCTTGGACATAGACATGAGATGTCATTCGATAATGCATCACACCAGGACAATGAGGTGATGGACAAGACCCAAACCATAAACATAACATATGATCGTGTCAGTTTAGTGCTATAGTTTTCTGCATGTAAAGTATCTGTTCCTATGACCATGAGGTCATGCAACTCACTCACACCGGAGGAATACCTTGTGTGTATCAAATTTCACAATGTCACTGGGTGACTAGAAAGATTCTCTACTGGTATCTCCGAGGGTGTCTGTTGAGTGGGCATGCATCAAGACTGGAGTTGTTACTTCATGTGACGGAGAGGTATCTCAGGGCCCACTCGGTAATACAACATCATAATAAGCCTTGCAAGCAATGTGACTAAGTGTTAGCCATGTGATCTTGTATTATGGAAGGAGTAAAGAGACTTGCCGGTAATGAGATTGAACTAGAGGTAAGATACCGATGATCGAATATCGGGCAAGTAACATGCCGAAGAAGAAAGGGAACATCGTACGGGATTAACTGAATCCTTCAAATAGAGGATCAACCGATAAAGATCTTCATAGAATATGTAGGAACCAATGTGTTCATCCAGCTCCCTCTATTGGTTATTCACCGTGGAGGTGTCTCGGTCATGTCTACATAGCTCTCAAACCCGCAGGGTCTGCACACTTCAGGTTCGGTGACATTTTGGTATAGTAGAGTTATGTATTGTGGTGACCGAAGGTGGTTCGGAGTCCCAAATGAGATCTTGGACATCATGAGGAGCTTTGCAATGGTCCAAAGGTAAAGATTGATATATAGGAAGTCCTATTTTGGTCAGCAGAAAAGTTTCGGGTACTTCGGTAGTGTACCTAGAGTGCCAGGTGGGTACCGGGGGCCATCAGGAGGGGTGTCTCGTCCGAAAGGACCTCATGGGCTGTGGGAAGACTCAAACCAGCACCTATTAGGCTGGCCGAACCCCCCACTAAGGCCCGTGCATCTAAGGGTGGTAAAAACAAAAGGTGGAAAGGTGGAAAGGGTTTCAAGTGGAGAGGAGGAATCCTACTCCTAGTAGGATTGGAGTAGGACCCCTCCACCACCAATTTCGGTCAACCCTTGAGGGTTTGATGCTGTCTCCTCCCCTCCCTCCCTCCTATATATACTAGAGGATTTATAGGGGAGAGCTAACCCTAATTGTCACGTGCTCCCTCTACTTCCTCTAGATCGTTTTCTCCTTTAGTCTAGTTTCGGCGGTGCTTAGGCGAGGCCCTGCCGGAATAGTTCCACCACCATTGCTGCCGCGCCATCACGCTGCCGGAGAACTCATCTAACTCTCCGCCCCCTCTTGATAGATCAAGAAGGTGGAGATCGTCATCGAGCGGTGTGTGTACTGAACGCGAAGGTGCCGTCCATTCGACGTTAGATCGGAAGGACCGTGATCAGGGTTGCGAGACAATTCGTGATTTGATCGCGGGACGGATCATGATGGGATTGCATGATGGATCATGATTGGATCGCGAGATGGATCGTGATGGCATCACGGGACGCTCAGCGATTTGGATCGCGAAGACGTTCGATTTGGATCACGTGATGGCATCCTATATATACTGTGTTTCTTAATGCTTCCCGCTTAGCAATCTACAAGGGTATGTAGATCCACTGTCCCCCTCATAGATGCTCATCACCATGTATAGATCTTGCATTTCCATATGAATTTTGTGTTTCCCAAGCAATGTTCCCCATCAGTGTTATCATAGCTAGGTCTATGTGTAGCTGAGATCTCGAGTAGAACACGAAGGAGTTGTGGGTGTTGATATTCAGATTGCTTCCTCCCTTGGTCTTTTCTTGTTTCCGCCGTATTGTGGGATGAAGCGGCCCGGACCACAATTACTCATACGCTTACGATAGACCGGTTCCATCAACTGACATGTAACTTCGTTGCATAAAGATGGTTGGCGGGTGTCTGTTTCTCCCACTTTAGTCGGATCAGAATTGACAAAGGCAGCCCTTGAGAAGGTTGAATAGCAATTTTTGTATCACCGTTGTGGTTTTTGCTTAGGTAAGATTTGTTCTTCTTAGATACCCGTAGAAGCGATGTAAAACATGCAATAGCAATTAGAGGACATCTAACTTGTTTTTGCAGGGTGTGTTGTGATGTGATATGGCCAATTACATGATGAGATATATGTGATGTATGAGATGATCATGTATTGTATAGAATATCACGACTTGCATGTCGATGAGTACGGAAACCGACAGGGGCCATAGGGTTGTCCTTTATTATTTTCGCCATTTTGCTTCACTTTATAGCTATGAGTTAGCCATAGTCGTGGAAACAACAGTCGACGCGACAACCTCATGGTGACACATTGATGGAGATCAAGATGATGGAGATCATGGTTGTTGGGGAACGTCGCATGGGAAACAAAATTTTCCTACGCACACGCAAACCTATCCATGGTGATGAGCATCTACGAGAGGGATAGTGGATCTACATACCCTTGTAGATCGCTAAGCGGGAAGCGTTAAGAAACGCGGTTGGCGTAGTCGAACATCTTCGCGATCCAAATCGCCGAGCGTCCCGCGATCCAATCACGAACCGTCCCAGGAACACATCATGATCCGTCCCATGAACTCATCACGATCCGTCTCACGATCTTGATCACGATCTGTCCCGCGAACTCATCACGATCCGTTCCGTGATCACATCACGAACCGTCTCGCGATCTCGATCACGGTCCTTCCGATCTAGCGCCGAACGGACGGCACCTCCGCGTTCAGCACACGTGCAGCTTGATGACGATCTCCACTGTCTCGATCCAGCGAGAGGAGGTGGAGAGGAGAGAGAGTTCACCGGCAGCGTGACGGCGCTCTGGTGATGGTGGTGGAGCAATTCCGGCAGGGCTTCGCCTAAGCGCTGCGGAACTACGATCTAGAGGAGAAACTATGCACCGGTGGAACGGGTAGCACGTGGCCGGCAATTCTGTCCAAAAACCACCCAATCCACTAGTATATATAGGAGGATAGGAGAGGAGAGGCAGCCAAGGCCTGTGGGTCGGCCGAAATAGGAGGTGGGAGCAATCCTACTTCACCTCCAATCCTAGTTGGAGTAGGATTGCCTCCTATTGGCTGATTTTCCACTTTTTGCTTTAGGACTTTCTCTCCTGCGCCATGGGCCTTTGTGGCTGTTTTCCCAGCCCACTAAGGGCTGGTTATTATTCTCCCACAGCCCATGGACCTCTTGGGGTCGAAATACCCCTCCCGGAGGTCCTTCGGTACACTACCGGCACTCCTGATACACTACCGATACTCCTGGTACACTACTGATGAGCCCGAAACTTTTCCGCAAACCAAACTGGGACTTCCTATATATGAATCTTTACCTCCGGACCATTCCGGAGCTCCTCGTGACGTCCGGGATCTCATACGGGACTCCGAACAAACTTCAGTCACCACCATACATAACTCTACACTACCGAAACGTCACCGAACCTTAAGTGTGCAGACCCTGCGGGTTCGAGAACTATGTAGACATGACCGAGACACCTCTACGGTCAATAACCAATGGCGGGACCTGGACGTCCACATTGGTTCCTACATATTCTACGAAGATCTTTATCGGTCGAACCTCTATGTCAAGGATTCAGTTAATCCCGTATAACGTTCCCTTTGTTCTTCGGTATGTTACTTGCCCGAGATTCGATCGTCGGTATCTCCATACCTAGTTCAACCTCGTTACCGGCAAGTCTCTTTACTCGTTCTGTAATACAAGATCCCGTGACTAACGCTTATCCACATTGCTTGCAAGGCTTGTTGTGATGTTGTATGACCGAGTGGGCCCTGAGATACCTCTCCGTCACACGGAGTAACAAATCCTAGTCTCGATCCATGCCAACTCAACAGACACCATCGGAGATACCTGTAGAGCACCTTTATAGTCACCCAGTTACGTTGCGATGTTTGATACACACAAGGCACTCCTCCGATATCCGTGAGTTGCATGATCTCATGGTCATAGGAACATATACTTGACATGCAGAAAACAGTAGCAATAAACTGACATGATCATATGCTATGTTTGTAGTTTGGGTCTTATCCATCACATCATTCTCCTAATGATGTGATCCCGTTATCAAATGACATATCATGTCCATGGCTAGGAAACCTTAACCATCCTTTGATCAACGAGCTAGTCCATTAGAGGCATACTAGGGACATGGTTTTGTCTATGTATCCACACATGCATTTAAGTCTCCGATCAATACAATTATAGCATGGATAATAAACGATTATCATGAACAAGGAAATATGATAATAACTAATTTATTATTGCCTCTAGGGCATATTTCCAACAGTCTCCCACTTGCACTAGAGTCAATAATCTAGTTCACATCACCATGTAATTCGCATTGTTATGAATCTAACACCCAATGAGTTTTGGGGCTCGATCATGCTTTGCATGTGTGAGAGGTCTTATAGTCAACGGGTCTGCGATATTCAGATCCATGTGTACTTTGCAAATCTCAATGTCAAACCGTAAACACTGCTCCCACACTCCGCTCGGTACTATTCGAAATGGCTGCTCCACTATACGTATCCAGATTGCTACTACGAGTCATCCGGATAGGTGTTAAAGCTTGCATCGACGTAACTCTTTACGACGAACTCTTTATCACCTCCATAATCAAGAAACATTTCCTTAGTCCTCTGGTTACTAAGGATAATTCCGACCGCTGTCAAGTGATCCACTCCTGGACCACTCTTGTACCCCTTGACAGACTCATGGCAAGGCACACATAGGTGCGGTACACAGCATGGCATAATATAGAGCCTATGGCTAAGGCATAGGGGACGACGTTCGTCCTTTCTCTTTCTTCTTCCGTTGTCGAGCTTTGAGTCTCACTCAACTTCACACCTTACAAATCAGACGAGAACTATTTCTCTGGCTGATCCATTTTGAACTCTTTCAAAATCTTGTCAAGGTATGCACTCATTGAAAGTCTCATCAAGCATCTTGATCTATCTCCATAGATTTTGATGCTCAACAATTAGGTAGCTTTATCCAGGTCTTCCTTTGAAAAACACTTTTCAAACAACCTTTTATGCCTTCCAGAAATTCTACATTATTTCCGATCAACAATATGTCAACCACATATACTTATCAGAAACTCTACAGTGCTCCCACTCACTTTATTGCAAATACAAGTTTCTCGTAAACTTTGTATAAACTACAGAAACTTTGATCACCTCATCAAAGTGTATATTCCAACTCCGAGATGCTTGCTTCAGTCCATAGAAGGATCACTGAAGCTTGCTCATCTTTTAGCATCCTTAGGACTGACAAAACCTTCTGGTTGTATCACATACAACCTTTCCTTAAGTAAACCGTTAAGGAAACGATGTTTTGACATCCATCTGCCAGATTTCATAATTGAAAATGCAGCAACTGCTAACATAATTCCAATAGACTTTTAGAATCGCTACGGGTGAGAAAGCCTCATCGCAGTCAACTCCTTGAACTTGTCGTAAACTTCTTTGCAACAAGTCGAGCTTTACAAATGGTGACATTTACCATCAGCGTCTGTCTTCATTTAAAAGATCCATTTGTGTTTAATGACCTGCCGTCCAACGAGCAAGTCTGCCAAAGTCTATACTTGGTTATCATACATGGATCCTTTCTCGGATTTCATGGCCCCTAACCATTTGTTGGTTTCCGGTCCCATCATCGCTTCTCCATAGTTCGTAGGTTCATCGTTGTCCAACAACTTGACCTCTAAGACAGGGTTGCCGCACCACTCAGGAGCAGTACACATCCTTGTCGACCTACGAGGTTCAATAGTAACTTGATCCGAAGCTTCATGATCATCATCATTAACTTCCTCTTCAACTAACGTAGGCTTCACAAAAACAACTTCCTGCACTGCGCTACTCTCTGGTTGAAACAGAGGTTCAATAACCTCATCAAGTTCTATCCTCCTCCCACTCAATTCTTTCAAGAGAAACTTTTTCTTGAGAAAGGACCCAGTTTAGCAACAAACATTTTATGCTTGGATATGAGATAGAAGGTTCACCCAACTGTTCCTAGGGTATTCTATGAAGATGCACTTGTCCACTTTGGGTTCGACCTCATTAGGTGAAAACATTTTCCACACAAGCGTTGCAGCCTCAAACATTAAGAAATGACAGCTTAGGTTTCTATCAAACCATAATTCACACGGTGTCATCTCAACAGAATTAGATGGTGCCCTATTTAAAGTGAATGTATTTGTCTCTAATGCATAACATCAAAATTATAGTAACAAAACAATAAGAGACATCATAGCATGCACCATACCCAATAGAGCACGACTATGACGTTTAGACACACCATCACACTATGATGTTCCAGGTGGTGTGAGTTGTGAAACAATTTTCACATTTTCTAAAGTTGTATGCCAAACTCGCAACTCAGATATTCATCTCGACGATCATATCGTAGACATTTTTATCTTCTTGTCACGATGATCTTAAACTTCACTCTGAATTTGCTTGAACCTTTCAAATGATTCAGACTTGTGTTTCATTAAGAAAATATACACTATATCTACTCAAATCATCAGTGAAGGTAAGAAAATAACAATATCCACCGCACGCTATAAGACTCATTGGATTGCATACATCAACATGTATCATTTCCAATAATTCAATTGCCCGCTCGATCAACCTAGAAAACGGGGTCCTTAGTCATCTTGACCAAGCGGCATGGTTCGCATGTCTCAACCGATTCGAAATCGAATGAGTCCAAAGATCCATCAGCATGGAGTTTCTTCATGCGTTTTATACCAATATGACATTTAGCGGCAGTGCCACAAGTATGTGGTACTATTATTATTAACTTTGTATCTTTTGGCATCAATGTTATGAACATGTGTATTACTACGATCAAGATTCAACAAACCATTCTCACTGGGTGCTTGACCATTGAAGGTATTATTCATGTAAACAGAATAACCATTATTTATTAACTTAAATGAATAACCGTGTTGCAATAAACACGATCCAATCACCTTCATGCTCAACGCAAAACACCAAATAACATTTATTTAGGTTTGTAACTAATCCCGAAGGTAGAGAGAGAGTGCGATGTTGATCACATCAACCTTGGAAACATTTCCAACACACATCATCACCTCACCCTTAGCTAGTTCTCCGTTTATTCCATTGCTTTTATTTCGAGTTACTAACATTTCGAGTTACACATCAATAACACGTATCTCAAATATACTTCTGTCGACGTTGCCTGGCTTGTTATCTACCAAGTACCTAGGGTTGTTCCGCTTCAGCGGCCGCTCTCCTCCTAATCGAAGCACTTAGTCTTAGGTTTAGGTTCAACTTTGGGTTGCTTCACTGGAGCAACAACTGACTCGCTATCCATGAAGTTTCCCTCCTTGCCCTTTCCCTTCTCGAAACTAGTGGTTTTACTAGCCATCAACACTTGATGCTCGTTCTTGATTTCTACCTTCGCGGTGTCAAACATCGCGAACAGCTCAGGGATCATTATTTCTATCCCTGGAGTTTATAGTTCATCACCAAGTTCTAGTAGCTTAGTGACAGTGACTTGGAGAGCAATATCAATCACTATCTTATCTGGAAGATCAACTCCCACTCAATTCAAGCGATTGTAGCACCGAGACAATCTGAGCACATGTTCAACGATTGAGATATTCTCCTTGATCTTATAGGCAAAGAATCTTGTTGGACATCTCATCTCTCGCAACACGGGCACGAGCCTGAGATCCTAATTTCAGCTCTTAGAACATCTCATATGTTCCATGATGTTCAAAACATTTCGGAGCCTCAATTCTAAGCTGTAATGCATGACACACTAAACTATCAAGTAGTTATCAGAACGTCCCTGTCAGATGTTCATGACATCTACAAACAATGCGAGAGGGGTTGGCGCACCGAGCGGTGCATTAAGGACATAAGCCTTCTGTGCGGCAATGAGGACAATCCTCAGATCACGGAGCCAGTCTGCAATATTGCTACCATCATCCTTCAACTCTATTTCTCTAGGAACATATAAAAATTAAAGGGACCTATAGCATGAGCTAGTAATATACAACACAGTTTGCAAAGACACTACTGACTATGTTCATGATAAGGAGTTCAATTAATCATATTACTTAAGAACTCCCACTCAAATTGACATTCCTCCAGTCATTCGAGTGATACATGATCCAAATTCACCAACTCAAATCTGGTCATCACGTGAGTTGAGGTGGTTTCAATGGTGAACATCCTCATGTTGATCAGATCTACTGTATGACTCATGTTCGACCTTTCAGTCTCTTGTGTTCTGAGGCCATGTCTGTACATGCTAGGCTCGTCAAGTTTAACCCAAGTGTTCTGCATGTGCTACACTGGCTTGCACCTGTTGTATGTGAACGTAGAGTCTATCACACCTGATCATCACGTGGTGTCTCAACACGACAAACTTTCGCAACGGTGCACACTCGGGGAGAACACAATTCATCTTGAAATTTAAGTGAGGGATCACCTTATAATGCTACCTTCGTCCTAAGAAAAACAAGGTGCATACAAGGATTAACATCACATGCAAATCATAAGTGACATGATATGGCCATGAACTTGTGCTTTTGATCTCCATCTTGAAAGCACCGGCATGATCTCCATCGTCACCGGCACGACACCATGATCTCCATCATCTTGATCTCCATCAACATTTCGCCATTGGGGTTGTCGCGCCCATCATGCTTGTACTACTATTCCTACAGTTCAGTGATAAAGTAAAGCATTACATAGCGCTTAATGATTGACACACAGGTCATACAATAATTAAAGACAACCCTATGGCTCCTGCCGGTTGTCATACTCATCGACATGCAAGTCTTGATAATTTATACATCACATGATCATCTCATACATCACATATATCACATAATGTAATTGGCCATATCATATCACAACATGCCCTGCAAAAACAAGTTAGACGTCCTCTAATTGTTGTTGCATGTTTTACGGGGCCGCGACGGGTATCTAGCATGAACAATTCTCATCTACGCAAAAAGCACAACGGTGATACGCTAGTTGCTTTTCAACCTTCTCAAGGACCGCCTTTGTCGAATCCGATCCAACTAAAGTGAGAGAAACTGGCACCCGCAAGCCATCTATGCAACAAGTTGCGGTCGAGGGAACCGATCTCTCGTAAGCGTACGAGTAATGTTGGTCTGGGCCGCTTCATCTCACAATACCGCTGAACCAAAATACGACCAAGGGAGGAAGCAATCTAAGCATCAACGCCCACAAACCTTTTGTGTTCTACTCGAGATCTCATCTACACATAGACCTAGATCATGATGCCACTATTGGGGAACGTTGCATGGGAAACAAAAAACTTCATACGCACACGGAAGATCTATCCATGGTGACGAGCATCTACGAGAGGGAGAGTGGATCTATGTACCCTTGTAGATCGCTAAGCGGGAAGCATTTAGAAACGCGATTGGTGTAGTCGAACGTCTTCGCGATCCAAATCGCCGAGCGTCCCGCGATCTCATCACGATCCGTCGCGCGATCCAATCATGATCCGTCCCGCGAACTCATCATGATCCGTCTCGCGATCACGTCGCGATCTGTCCCGTGAACTTATCACGATCCATCCCGCAAACTCATCATGATCTGTCCTGCGAACTCATCACGATCTGTCTCGCGATCTTGATCACGGTCCTTCCGATCTAGCGCCGAACGGACGGCACCTCCGCATTCAGCACACGTACAACTCGATGACGATCTCCGCCTTCTTGATCTAGCAAGAGGGAGCGGAGAGGTAGAAGAGTTATTTGGAAGCGTGATGGTGCTCCGGAGATGGTGGTGGAGCTATCCCGTCAGGGCTTTGCCTAAGCACTGTAGAAATCCGATCTAGAGGAGTAGCTATGCACTAGTGGAACGGGCAGCATGTGGCTAAAGATCTGGTGCCAGAAACCCTAAACCCTCCAGTATATATAAGAGGAAGAGAGGAGGAGGCTTGGCTCCCAAGGAGCCAGCCCTTGGGTCAGCCGAACCAAGGAGGAGAAGAGGATTCCTCCTCCAATCTTAGTAGGACAAGGATTCCTCCTTATTTTTGCCTTTTTCCACCTTTTTCTCTTTGGGCTTTTCTTCCCAGCCGCATGGGCCATGTGTGGGACTTCCACCAGCCCACTAAGGGCTGGTATTTACTCTCACATAGCCCATGTAGCCTCTTGGGTCGAAATATCCATCCCGATGGTCTCCCTGTAGAGTACCGGCACTCCCGGTATAGTACCGATAAGCCCGAAACTTTTCGGGCGACCAAAATAGGACTTCCTATAGATCAATCTTTACCTCCGGACCATTTCGGAGCTCCTAGTGACATCCGGTATCTCATCCGGGACTCCGAAAAACCTTCGGTCATAACCATGCATAACTCTATACTACCTAAACGTCACCGAACCTTAAGTGTGCAGACCCTGCGGGTTCAAGAACTATGTAGACATGACCGAGACACCTTTACGGTCAATAACCAATAGCGGGACCTGGATGCCCATATTAGTTCCTACATATTCTATGAAGATCTTTATCGGTCGAACCTCTATGTCAAGGATTCAATTAATCCCGTATGATGCTCCCTTTGTTCTTTGGTATGTTACCTGCCGGAGATTCGATCGTCGATATCTCCATACCTAGTTCAACCTCGTTTTCGGCAAGTCTCTTTACTCGTTCTGTAATACAATATCCCGTGACTAACAGTTAGTCATAGTGCTTGCAAGGCTTGTTGTGATGTTGTATTACCGAGTGGGCCCTGAGATACCTCTCCATCGCACGGAGTAACAAATCCCACTCTTGATCCATGCCAACTCAACAGACACCCTCAGAGATACCTGTAGAGAACCTTTATAGTCACCCAGTTACGTTGCGACATTTGTTACACACAAGGTACTCCTCCGGTGTCAGTGAGTTGCATGATCTCATGGTCATAGGAACATATACTTGACATGGAGAAAACAGTAGCAATAAACTGACACGATCATATGGTATGTTCGTAGTTTGGGTCTTGTTCATCACATCATTCTCCTAATGATGTGATCCCGCTATCAAATGACATCTCATGTCCATGACTAGGAAACCATAGCCATCTTTGATCAACGAGCTACTCTATTAGAGGAATACTAGGGACATGGTGTTGTCTATGGATCCACACATGTATCTGAGTTTCGATTAATACAATTATAGCATGGATAATAAACGATTATCATGAACAAGGAAATATGATAATAACCAATTTATTATTGCCTCTAGGTCATATTTCCAACACAAATGTGTATTCATCTTAGACCATGTTTCGACGAATATCATGGTGAGATTACAGGCGAAAATTTGAGCGCATGTGTTCATGCGTGTGCTTATTGTACACGTTGTGAACCTCCTTTTTTCTATTTGCGAAGGTGCCACATGAAAGGTGTGCATTGGGATTCAAAACATGACACAACACCTTCGTACATATGTTAGGGCAACATGGTGGTGGTATTTGTCCTCGGACACAGCCCCCTTGCATAATTATTAGAGTCACACTCCCATCTGTGGCCGCACATAGTTTTGTACCGCAACAAGAGAGATTAATTACTGTGGATTCTTTTTTGGTTGATGTCGTCCATGTGGGTGTGAGATTACATGGTATAATTTGAGTGTGTGCATGCATGAATATAATGTCTCTCCCATCGTGTGGGGACCCCGACTCATAAGTTGTGATCACCGAATGTACGTGCACAGTGATCCCAGAGATCAATGCTCAATCACACATAAACTGAATAACAAGTGTCTTACATCCATTACATACTGTTTTACTCAAATATGGCCTTTATGGACAAGTCTTCATAAATTTGCAGCGGAAATATTCAACGATAGCGTGAACCCATGCCATCTGCCTTAACCCTACATGCATTCTGACTGGGTCTATGCTAGTACCCATCAAACTAATCAACAAAGCCCTGTCCCATAAGGGGTATCGTGGTTGCGCATGTAAGGTTGGGACAGTCAGCAAATCTTAAAACTCTCCGTATTCAGAAACACACACACAACTTACTCCGGTAAACCAGTTCTTTCTCAAGTGGTTACCTAGCACAACATAATCTCCCTCGGGCTTTAGTGGCACCCCACGGGGTTTGCGCAAAGTATTTGAAAATACTTTTGTTTCCATCACCATTCATATTAACATCCCACTTTGCATAGCATCTACTAATCATCCTATCTACTCCCACCCGCACAACAACCATAAGGAGGTAGGGTCATGCACGATGCAAGTATCAGCGGTAAAAGTGTCGGAGGCATCCCACCGTAGTGGTCACCACATCAACATAATCAACATCACAAAATAAAGTGCTATATTCCATTCAATAAAAGTGTTTCATAGTCATGGTCAACGGGCTGCTTGCTGGCTTATCCAAGTCTTTGAGGTCTTCACACGATTCTCGTCCACCCCGAGCACTTCGTCTACTTTGTCAACCATCGCCAGAAACAATCACAATAAGCAACACCACACGCAGAAAAATGAAGGTGCTCTATCAATAGGAAATACATTTTCCTAGGATGTCTTTGGTTATAAGAAACATGACTAAGGAGGTTTCATTGAATGTGGATCAAGGGGGAGTCTTGAATGATGGATGAGGGCATCTTTATCCTATAATAAGTCTACAGAAATCATTTTTATGAAAATGAGTGAATGCACCTATAAAATAGGGCATGATTTTAGAAACCTGTTGGAAGTGGTTTCATTGGATTTGGAGTTGGGGTGAATTTCCTATGATTTTTCCTAAGAGGAAATAAGTGCGAAAAGGAGCATTTATTTTGTCAAACAAAATAGGGTCATGGGAAAAACGTTCACCATGTCTACATAAATAGGGCATGACATTTTAACCATCTAGGAATTAGGATCACCCCATTTGGAGTTAATTTGAACTCTCTAAGGATTTTGCAAGTGGGGCTTGAATAATTCAAATTTAAATTTAAATTTGAAAATTGCAAAAAGTTCCAATGGTAAAATATGCAAGTTGTATAATTAAGTAGAATGGGATTTTAGAAGAATATATGAATTTGAATCATCAAAATTTGAGATCATATGAATTTACTATGAATGTTGCAAGTTCTCTGAAAAAGAAAAGGAGGAAATATACCTAAGAGCCTACACTACGCACTTGGCATGAAATCAGCGCTTGCGCCTGTAGAGGAGCCACGCCATAGGTGTACTCGTGGGGTTACGCTTTCCTTTCCGGAAGACGACTACGGCTCGAAGCCGTTTCCATTCAAACAGTCGGGCCTGGCCGTGGGCCACTTATGGGCGGGGCCCGCCTGGAAGTCCTTCTTCCTGCTCCTGCTTAACAGAGGGAAGGTAGGGGAGGCGGGGCAGAGCACGCGTCGGCGCGTGCTCCGATGGCTCCGGCCACCTCCCGCGAGGCTGTGCTCGCCAGCGAGCGTCGTGGTCCATGCTGAGACAAGGTACATACAGCACGCCCGCGGGGGAAGGCCGTGGCCATGGTGGTTCGGGATGGCCATGGGGAAGCCGTCGGGCCATCATGGTTCCGAGGGGCTTCAAGGAGCCAAGGGGAGGCTCCAATTTGGTCAGGGGGAGAGAGGAAGCACATGGGTGCTCGGATTTGAGCAGTGGCCGCGACGGGGACATGGCGGCCAAGGTAAGGGAACTCAAGCTCGGGAGCTCAGGGTTCTTGGTGAGGGAGTCTCTGGGAATGATAGGGGTGGCCTAAGGCGCGAGGTGAGCTTCGGTAGAGGACTTTATACCGAGGCGAGCGGAGGGTGCTCGGGCTATCCTCGGATGCCATCGGGCGCGGCAAGTACGCGCGGCAGGGAGGCCCTTGGAGTTTTGCTGGCGTAGGGGAGAGGCGTGGGAGGTTGGGAGGGCATCCCTGCCGCGTGGGTAAATCCTATTGAGGCTAGACGAGAGCTAAACGAGGAGGTCAAGATACAGAGCACCATTATTGCACGTCAACGGCGTGGTCACCATGCTACACCGTGTCCAGGGGAAGCTTTTGGTCATTCAAAGGTGTGTGGCGTCTGAGGCACACATGGTAAGGTTGTCTAGAGAGGTTTGGTCCCATATGAAGCTGGTTGGAATTGGTTTCCATTGAGAGTATGTTTGCAACAGTAAAATAGGGGCTTAGAAAAAGGGTTTTTACTAGAGTGCTTAAGAGGTGAAATTTTGTCTGGGTGTCTTATGTATGGAAGGACTACAAGTACACCAGATTGCAGCGCAGGGAGATGAGTTTATAGGGTACTTGTAGTTCAAGGCCACAATTTCTGCCAAAATCTAGTTTTTGATGAGCTACTCATATTTTCCATATAAGCATGCCATATTTGGACGAGAAATGATGCATTGGCATGCTAGAGGTGTTGCGGTAAAACTTGGGGGACAATTTGTGACATCCTTAGCTAGGTATCATAGGGCAGCATGGGTGTTGCATCATGTTTCAATTTTGCACCAACATGAAATGGGGACTAAAAGAAACCCCAAGCTCACATTGAATCAAAATAATTCAAAGTTGGTGAAAATTCAACAAATCCAAAATACCCTTTAAAATGTTCCCTATGTCTAGTAAATATGGACATGGTTATAACAGGGGTCATTTTAAATATTTGAACAACTGAAGCAATTTAAAAATAAATGATAAAGCTTCTGAAAATATCAAATAAAGCATTATCATTATTTTAGTTTTCAAAATATCCTGAAACTTTTTAGATAAGTTTGAGATACTCAAACTTCAATATATAAAATATTTGGGATATTTTATCAAAGCAATTCTACCTAAAAAGAAAATAAAACAAATGTCAGAAATAGGAAATCAGAAAAGAAAATAAAGCAGAAAGAAAAGCAGGATGAACCTGGGCCGGCCTAGCTAGCCCAGCTCCATCGTCGTCCTCCTGGTGGCCAGGAGGATGGGCGTGTGGCCGGCGTGTGCGTGCGGGCATGCCTCCACGCCGGCAGCTGCCTTCCCGCTTCCCCTCGCCAGCGCGATAGGGATAAGCTCAGAGAGCCGTCCCCATTTCCGTCGTCCGCCTCTCTGCTCTTCTCCTCCTCTGCTCCGCCATGTACGCCGGTGCCTTAGCTTCGCCGCCTTAGTTCTAGCCGCTCCCCCTCACTTCTGAGCCCTCCAATCGCTCCGCCTCGTCGCCTTCTCCCTCCTCGCTGAGCCGTGCATCGCCAGGAGCCCTGAAGCACCGTCTCCAAGCTCGTCTTCCTTCTCGGACCCGAATCTTCGCCACCATTGATCGCCGTCTCCGAGCCCTCCCCGAGCAAGCTCTCGACGGCTTCGAGTCCGCTGTGAGCTCCCGGATCTTTCCCCTCTCCTTTCCAGCCTTTTCCCCTCTGTAGTCCCCGATTGCGCCGGCTCCCGACTGACCTGTCGCACGAGCTCATCACCGGCGATGCTCCGGTGATTAGTTGGTCCATCAGAAGCCACCCTTGAGCTCGTGGGGCCGTGTAGTTGTAGCGACCCGACTCAAAACGAGTCAAGCCTCTGTGTTTTCTGTGCCATCCCTGGATCAGTATGCTGGCACACACAGTACATCAATGTATATATCAAAGTGCAATCACATGTAAATAGCGTAAAACTGATATATACCTTAAAATAGCAGCGGATACAGTCAACGGGAGTGGAGTCCCAATAACACCAACGGCAAGTTGTGTGCGGACCGTAACCCTGAATCGTACTCTTACCCGTCGTAGAAGAGAATCTGCAACATAATACGTTGCAGCCATATAGGTCAGTACATTGAATGTATTGGCAAGATCACCATAGTAGAATAGAAGAATAAAAACTACTCTATATGCAAAGGCTTTATGGCTCTGTGTCTAAGTTTTTGCGTAAAAGCTGATTTTATTTTTCCTACAACAAAAGGAATATCAAGAATTTCACTATGTAATTACCTATCATGACATGGTTCCGCCAACCAATGTCTCAATACCCACAAGTATCTTAAGTTGCCCACAATTAAGTTATCAGTCCAGTGTTGAGAGTTCAGAGATAGATCCAAGTCTAGAAGCTCAAATTGTCCGTAACCGGGGACACGGCTAATCGATTAGGTTTAACTCTGCAGAGTATTGTTTACTTTACCCACAAGATTCTTTCCCTCCTGGTAAGTCCTCGCACTGCCTGGTGTTTGAGAACAGGATGAAAGAAACATGGTCTTTCAGAGTGCTTCCGTGACTGTCCGACAGTGCCCATCCCAATCCTAACGTCGACTACATCTCGTAGCACTGCCCAGCAGAGTCACAACAAAGATCAACCAAGCCAGAGCCCATAATGACTTGTGGCTACACAGGTAAGCTTCCGGGCATGAAGTATTCATCCTTCTCTTTGAGTCTGGGTGAAGCTTTCCGCAAGATGTCATGGCGCTTATCCATGCATCCCGGCCATCCACTGGTTTCTCCAGGGATGCCCAATTAACCATCCTTCACCCAGTAGTGTGTATTGAAAACTTGTCTTCTCGAGTCTTGAAGTCTTGAGGTCTTGAAGATGCAGGACTTGAAGATGTCTTCATGAAGTCGTCGTTTTGACGTGGAGTCCTTCTTCACACCACTCACGAACACTCATACCAGACCCCGTCTACTTTAGCATAGCATTGCACTAACTAGCATTCCCCGGGCTTTAGTAACAAGTGGTGGGTTCCTACCTCATGCATTCTACTCAACTACAAGAATTTCAATAACACTACGAGAGGGATCTGTTGAATGGTGTCACTACATGCAATAAAACATAGGTATGAAAAGATGGTCAAAGTGAACTTGCCTGTACTGTTGATGCAGATAAAGATCGCTTCTCAGAAATAACTTGATAGAACTATTCGTTACTCTCCGATGAAAATCTATATAACAACCATTGCATTCATATAAGCAATCACTTCTAGCATTCCAACTAACAATCACAATGTAACACAAGAACAAAAGCAACAAGGTTGATGAAAGAAATACTTAAAACAAAGTTGAAACACAAAACTCCAAGAAATTCAAAAGTAACACAAAACCCAAAACAAAGTAAAATATAATAAAAGGATTTTAGTAAATATTTTACTAGCAAAAAGAATTACTTTTGAAGAACAACTAAAACTATGAAAACAACATCCTAAACAACATGAGTATTTGCCTAATGAACCTAACAACAAACAAGACATAAACTAAGAGGAAACATATTGTAAAACAACTAAGTTAACAGAAAATAATTAAATAAAATCTTTATTACAAAACAGAATTAAATCATATGAAACTTTGTGAAAATAATTTCTATGAAAAACTAAATTGTTTTATAAGACATTACCTAATGATTAAGGATATAGTTTTCCTATCATAATAGAGCAAAACTAAATTATTTTATTAACAGAAAGGAATTACTACAAATTTTATTTGAAAACAGAATCTAATTATATAAAACTTTAGTTAAAAGTACTAGTAGTAACTAATTTGTTTTAAATAAACTATACCTATTTGAAAGAGGGTATAGATCCCTACAACAAAATTTATAAACTAAACAAGTTAACTTTTGTTAACAGCAAGTAAATTACTAAGGTTTGGAACAACAAAACTAAATGAAATCTGAAACTTAATATAAATCATATTCAGATTTTCAAAAACAAAGTAAATCAATATAAATAAACTAATATGAAACTAAACAGATTCTGTTTGGTTTTGAAAACACTATTTAAAAATTATTATAAAAATTCTCAAACTCTACCTAATGATAGCTAATATCACTAGTGACAAGTAGGAAAAAGAATCATTCAACAATTCATTTTAAAACTCAAGATATTCAGAAAACAAAATTTAAATCAAATCTGTCCAAATTCAAATTTAAATGTTCAAACATGGTCAAATTTGGTATCTACAGAAACTAGATAAAAATTGTGATCTAATGCAAAAAGAATCAATTTAAAATAGTTAAAAACATAAAAGAGATAAGGAAAACAAATTTAAAATTATTCTGGTAACAAAAATTAAAACAAAAGAAAAAGTTTTGTTTCGAACGGATAGGTGGACTACGTGGCATCTCGTGATTGGTCTAAGTGTGCATGTGCTAGGGAGTTTCGGGGGGACGACCGAGACATAACAGAAAACGGTTCGGTCAATTTATTTTAAAAGAAAACCTGCCGGTTCTTTCTAAGAGAACCGAAGGGGTACGGGGATCTAATCTACGCCGTTGATTAGGGATCGGACGGGGAGGGTGCTCACCGTGGTGGTTGCTGGTTCCGGCGAGGGTTCCGGCGACGACAGAGACGACAGAGGCGTGATCGATGGGCGACCGGCTCGTAACGGTCTCGGCATTTAAGTCGTTGGGCTGGCCGTTTTAATATAAACCGTTACCGTTTTGCTATTTATGATTTTTCCAGAGCCATAAGACCTATTTAAAGCATTCAAATAAATTCCAAATATAGCCAAATTTTATATCAAAATTAACATAATAATAAATTCCATTTAATGGACATTTTTATTCTGGCATTTTGAGTACTTTTAAAAAAATCATTTTTCAAAAAATGCCTTAATTGGTTTTATTTACTTTTGCAAATATTTTTCAGATAACTTTTTGGGTTTGATGATTCAAAAACTTCACAAATTACCCCCTGTCTTGGAGTGTCATGTTACTCCTTTCAAATTTCTGTCAGGGGTTTGAATACTTTGAAAATTTTGGATAGGGACCAATATGTAATGGATTTTCAAAATAATCCAGAGGTTTTCAAAGGCTCTTTCAATTCCTTCTTTTAACTTCCAACTCATATTTCATATAATTTGAAGAAGTCATATTATTTTCTCTCATGAAAATCATTGAGTTGCATAAAGTTTTCTGAATTTGAAATATTTTCAAAATGGAAATTCAAATCATTTTCAAATCCCTTTTCATTTCTTTAAATGGAAGAAGTCATGTCATCTTCACTCTAGGGTTTTGTGATGAAATGAATTTGAATTCCTGGTGATCAAAATGCAGATTGAAAATTTTGGGAAAGTCATTTCATTCCCTCTCATCAAACTTTCAAAATTTTCAAATTGCACTCACTTTCAATCATTCAAGCAAACAAACAATCATTCTATAATTATTATAACATTCCAAAATTTGGGATGTTACACTAGTGCTCGTAGGTGCTTAGTTCCGGCCGTGTCTCGCTCTAGTTCGACGAGCCCGTGCTCATCCAAGCTCGGCAGCCGCCGTGCTCATCGCCGGCGCCGACTCCGGCCATCCCAGCCCCTGGGAAGTGTCGGGCTCGACGCGCGCAAGAAAGTACAGCAGTTTGGTGCCCTCCGCCGTCTATTTGGTTGCCGGAGGAGGATTTCTGACCCCTACGCCGTCCCTGACGTCGCCGGCGACTCAACGCCGGGGAGTCAAGGTGACATCACAGTGACGTTAGGCTGACGCAATTAATCCCTTTTCCAGTTTAAAATTAATTCTAGAAATTATTTAAAACTTTAAAAATTCATATAAATTAATTTTTAAATCAGATGAAAATAATTTATACATGAAAATTTCTCAGAAAAATCCAATGAATCCAATGGTGCTATTATCATGCATGTTAGAGCAATCTATGTAGAAGAACATTGACATTTGCTAATAGGTTAGTTTATGGAATTTGAAATGAAGAACTATTTTGAACCTATGTTCAAACTCATTTCAACTTAACTTGAACATTAGTTGCATCAGCTCATCCCAAACATGCTACCATGCCATGGTCATGCATCATATAGTTGCACTTGCGTGTATAGATTGCTTTTTATCTGCATTGCGGTAGGCCTTGCTTCTGAGGATACCTACGAGTATTACAACGAAGGAGAAAACCTTCCCGCTACCCATTAAGGCAAGCAACCCCTTTGATCACTCTGATAACATCCCACTCTCTTGCTCCTACTCTTGTTTATTGTATTAGGACAAACATTCACTTACCTGTCATACACGGTAGATGAACTTATTCTTATGCATGACCTGTCATTGTCACAGTAAATAGCTAAACCTTGCAACCTTTCATACCTGGTACATGCTTGTGCCATGATGTGCTTAGCTTACTTTGTCCTCTATGCTTGCTATGCTTAGAGTTGTGTGAGGTCTGATTCATTTGGGTGATGAACTAGAGTGAAACATTGTTGTTCCGATGTGATAATCTTATGATGAACCCGATTTGGTAAAGGTAGCAATGAGAGGTTATGTAGGAGTACATAGCGGGTTGTATCATTGGGTCCGTTCTTAGGAACTGAGTTCTATGTTTGTGATCCAAGACTAGTTACTACCACACGTTGGGATACTTAATTGACCCTCTCGACTTATCTATCGCTTAGTCCTTGGTCCAGTAGTTGCAAGTAATTTCTAGTGTTTATAGCATGCTGGAGGCTGTGCGTAGCGCTGACCCTAGGGGTGGGTTATGACATGGTAGGCAGTGGCACGGTGTACCAAGGGTCACCCGAATGGTGGGCTAGGGAACCCTACGCACATTGTTTGGGGCCGTAGCGGAAACTTTGGCCAGACTTCCGTGCGGGTTCAGTCTCAAATAGGCGATAACCTGGACTAGAGGTCTTATGTGATTGATGGTCATGGCCGACTCCCTCGCTGGGCTTCCACTTGAAGGTTGCCGAGGTGCATGGTTTTATGAGCACACAGCGATCAGTGGCGAGAGTGTGTGTGAAGAAGTACACCCCTGCAGGGTATGAAACTATTTGAATAGTCACGTCCTCGGATATGGACTACTTGGATAACTTATGTTGTTCATAGACAATCAAATGGATACTCATAAAAATATCAAGACAAGTCTGAGTACCGTGGATGGCACTCTCCCAGGAGAGGGAAGTGATTCCATGGTGGGGTATTGTCATGGAGTTAGTGGACTCATGAGCGATATCTAAAATTTAACAAAGGGCTAAAATTGTGTAGTGTAGGTTAGTCATGATTTCAAGTTGGCATTGCTGGATAAACTCCACCACCCCCTTGTTGATATATGAGGATGAATAGACTAGGTCTGCTTTAAAGACTTGTTGAGTACGTTTCTGCTCATGTTTGCTTAATAAATGTTGTAGATGAGACCCAAGACTCATCGGGTGGGTTCTTTCTAGATGTCGACGATGCCGAATAGCTGGTGTCCCAGCTATGACCCTTTGCCCTGTGGCGGGCTGTAGATAGTCAGTCCATGTGTTTTTCCCCCTTTCATCTGTCAGTACTCAGACAGCTTATGCTTCCGCTTGGTTTGTATGAACTTGTGTGTATGACTTGAGTGTCAGGTCATGTGACCCCTTTATATAAGAACATATTATGCAAGGCTCGTCTGAGCCTCTTAAATAAAAGTTGTTGAATGGTTATGTTGTCATGCCATGGTTGTATGTATGCATATCGGGCATGTCGTGCATACGTGTGATGTGCAACGGTATGTATGAATCCGACATCTAGTTGTGTCCCTTTAGTAGTACTCTTTATGGGAAACTGCCTCTTTGTGCTTCCACTGAGCCATGGTAGCTTGCTACTGCTCCAGGCACATTGATTGACCGGCATGTATCCTTCTTTGCTGCTGTGTCTGTCCCTTCAGGGAAATGTCTCGCAATGTAATGGAGTACCTGTAGCCTGCTACGACTCGTCTACGTGCAGTCATGGCATTTATATCTCACGGCGTAATGGAGTCCTTGTAGCTTGCTATGACTCTTCTACACACGCTTGAGGTCGACACCTGCATTGCTGGGTTACGTATGCCTGTTTTCGTATGGATGTACCACTGGGATTCTATGACTAGTCATGTCGGCCCGGGTTTTCTGTTGTTTGATTGCCAGCGACATGTTCACATACGTGAGCCAAAAGACGCAAACGGTCTCGGCTAAGGTAAGGCTGCAGCCGTGGAGCTTACCGTGCGTGAGGCCGCCAAGTGATGTGATATGTTAAAGTATGGATTCATATGACTTAGGATCGGGGTCCCGATAGCGTTGGTATCAGAGCCTGACTGATTGTAGGGACTACCAAGCCAAACCGGTCGTAGTTGAGTCTAGAAACACTATAGAAAAGTAGGGGAATTGATTATGGAAGGGAACATAAGGCTCTTTTTACTCCTCTATCCAATTTATTCCATGCTGAGTCTTTCTCATCTTTTATAAGGGATAAGAACTAGGCTTCTCATCTATTGCTTAGGATGATGAGTTACTAGCCATAGACTACTAGCTAGCTTGTTTGCAAGAGAATGTCGGTACTCAAGTATTGTTGGTGTGACAAACAGATGGAGAAGAGATTTGAGTCTAGAAAGTCGAGTGGTTATTCTTTTTGACCAATTACAATCGTTATGCTGTCCAATTTCTGCTAGAGTCTCTAATGTCTTTCCATCATTCTCCGTTTCAGATGCCCCCTCGTCCTTCCCGTCAGGTGGTCCGTCAGACTAGGTGCATCGATGTACCGGGTCATAGCGCGTGCTACCCGCAATGATCTCAATGATGGCATGTCACTCGGTGATTTTGTCAGGCTGTGCCCACCCAAGTATCATCATTCGGTCGACCCACTCAACGCGGATGACTGGCTGAGCAGCATGTTTTGCCAGATCCGGGCTGCCAATGTGTCCGAGGCCAACTAGGTGACCTTTGCAACCTACTTCCTGGAAGGACCCGCCAATCTGTGGTGGGAAAATTATGAAGCCATGTGTCCCGCAGGCCCCGCACCAACTTGGGCAGAATTCAACGCAGCATTTCGTACCCATCACATCACAAAAGGGCTGATGAATCGCAAGAGAGAGGAATTCTATGCGTTCACCCAGGGCAGATTGTCAGTGGATGCCTATAGCCGTGAGTTCGTCAATCTTGCTCGCAATGCTCTGGAGGAAGTTTTAATTGATGCCAAGAAACAGGCTAGGTTCTGCAGGGGACTCAATCCTGAGCTCCGTCGAGATCTGCGCCTGGATGAGTGCATTGCCTTCCAGGCTCTTGTCAACAAGCCTATCAATGCCGAGTCTCGACAGACTGACTATGAGGCCACGAGAAAGCACAACCATGACTTCAGCCCCGCATCTGGCTTGGGCTCCAACAAACGCCTGGTCTGGGTGCCCAACGCAGCTCTTCCACCAAGGTACACCGCGAGGCCATCCTTCCAGGCGCCTCATCCAGCTCAGCCCAACCGTCCAGCCAGGCCATTTGGAAGTCCGCCTACCAATGTTGCTCCCCATGCCACCGTGGTTTTCTATTAGTGTGGAGAACCAGGACACTACTCTCGTGATTGTCCTCAGGCTAATGCTAAGCTGGCTGGACGTGGGAAGCTGGGAAAAGCCTTCTATGTGAAGCCAGCTCCTGCTCGTGGACGAGTGAATTATGTTTCTGTTGAGGAAGCCATTGAGGATCCTGATGTTATCCTAGGTATGTTCCTTGTCAATAGTCATCCAACATCTGTTCTATTTGATACTGAGGCATCTCATTCTTAAACCTTAGAAAGGTATGCATAGTTGCATAACATGTATTTTTGTGATATGCCTACTCCTTTAGTAGTTCAGACTCCTAGTTCAAAGTGGAAAACTTCTAGAGTGAGCCATGATAATGAGATTCTTGTGGATAGGTTAGTCTTCCTAGCATCTTTGATAGCCCTCAAGTCTTCAGACATCAATATCATTCTAGGCATGGATTGGATGAAAGCCCACTATGCTAAGATTGATACTCATACTAGGAATGTTCAACTGACACATTCATCGGCTGGGATAGTCAATGTATCCACTCGAGCTGCCAAGCACCAACTCTATTCCCTCAATGCTAGCCCTCTTCCAGAGTTAGAAGATATTCCGCTAGTCCGTGACCTTTCCGGATTTCTTTCCAGAAGAACTGCTAGGAATTCCTCCTGTCAGAGATGTTGAGTTTGTGATAGAGCTTATTCCAGGGACCATCCCAATAGCCAGAAGACCCTATAAGATGGCACCCTTAGAAATAGCCAAGCTTAAGATCAAACTCGATGAGGCTTTGAAGAAAGGTTTCATCCAACCTAGTTCTTCTCCTTGGACTTGTCCCATTCTCTTCGTCAAGAAGAAGGATGGATTGGATCGGATGGTTGTGGATTATCGGCCAGTGAATCTGGTCACCATTAAGAACAAGTATCTGCTCCCCAGGATCAACGATTTGTATGATCAACTCGCTGGATCCTCTGTCTTTTCCAAAATGGATTTGAGGTTGGGATACCATCAAATCAGAATTAGAAACGGGGACATTCCAAAAACGGCTTTTGTTACTCGTTATGGCCAATACGAGTACACCGCCATGTCCTTCGGTTTAACCAATGCTCCAACCACCTTCTCTCGCTTCATGAATTCGATCTTCATTGAGTATTTGGATAAATTTGTCATGGTTTACCTCCACGACATACTCATCTACTCGAAGAACGAACAGGAACATGCCGAGCATCTAAGGCTGGTATTGATGAAACTTCAAGGGCACCGTCTTTATGCCAAATTCTCCAAGTGTGAATTCTGGTTGCCAGAAGTGACATATCGAGGCCACGTGATCTCTTTTAAAGGTATTGCTGTCAATCCCGAGAGAGTTCAGGCTGTCCTTGATTGGACTGAACCTGAATCGGTTCAGCAAGTTTGGAGTTTCCTTGGCTTAGCGAGCTATTGTCACCGCTTTGTCGATAATTTCTCCAAGGTTGCGAAACCTCTGACTGAACTCCTCAAGAAAGATAAAAGGTTCGACTAGACCCCACAATGCGAGCACAGTTTACAGGAGTTGAAAAGATGACTGACCTCTGCTCCCGTTCTGGTGCCACCAGACTTCTCTAAGGACTTTGTTATCTATTGCGACGCCCGGCGACAAGGATTAGGTTGCATTCTCATGCAAGATCGTCATGTGATTGCATACGCATCTCAACAGTTGCATCCACATGAGTATAATTATCCAACACATGATCTTGAGCTTGCAGTTGTGGTCCATGCACTTCAAAAATGGTGACATTCCCTTCTGGGTAATCGTTGCGAAATTTACACTGATCACCAAAGTCTGAAATATATTTTCACCTAGCCGGATTTGAATCTCAGGCAAAGACGGTGGGTTGAATTGATTACAAATTATGACTTAGGGATAACTCACACCCCGGGAAAAGCCAATGTCATGGCCGATGCACTAAGTCGTAAGTCTTATTGTAACAACCTGATGTTACAACAAGGTCAACCACTTCTCCATGAGGAATTTCGGAAGTTAAACCTCCACATTGTTCCTCAAGGATTCCTATCCATCTTGGTGGAGAAACCTAATCTTAAGGATCAAATAGTAGCTATCCAGAAATATGCTAAGGGTATATCCCGAATCAAGGAGAATATTGCCAGCAGAAACGCTAAAGAATTCTCCAAGGACGATGAAGGTGTTGTGTTCTTCCAGAACCAGTTGGTGGTTCCCAAGAGCACACGCTTAAGATAGTTGATCCTTAGGGAGGCTCATGATTCTCCTCTCGCAATTCATCCAGGTAGTACCAAGATGTATCAGGACCTACGCTAGAGGTTCTGGTGGACTAGGATGAAGAGAGAAATTGCCCAGTTCATTGCTAATTGCAACGTTTGTCGTCGCGTGAAAGAAGAACATCAAAGGCCTGCTAGCACCCTTCAACCTTTAGCAATTCCTGAATGGAAATGGGATAAGGTCAGTATGGATTTCATTACCGGATTTCCCAGAACTAAGAGAGGGAATAATGCTATTTTTGTGGTCATCGACCACCTTTCCAAAGTGGCTCATTTTCTTCCTGTTCGGGAGAGTATAACTGCTAGCCAGCTAGCGGAGTTATATGTTGCTCGAATAGTTTCTCTTCATGGTGTTCCTTTGGAGATTAACTCATACTCCGGAAGTATCTTTACTTCCTGATTCTGGGAAAGTTTTCAAAACGCTATGGGGACTCATCTATCTTTTAGCTCTGCTTTCCACCCGCAATCAAGTGGTCAAGTTGAGTGAGTCAATCAAATCCTCGAAGACATGCTCTGAGCTTGTGTTATATGTTTCGGTATGAACTAGGAGAAATGTCTTCCATTTGCCGAATTTGCATATAACAATAGTTATGAATCAATCCTGGGAAAACCCCCTTTTGAAGTTCTCTATGGACGAAAGCGTCGGACACCTCTTAACTGGTCAAAAACCGGAGAGAGGCAACTCTTTGGCCCGGATATGATCCAGGATGCAGAGGATCAAGTTCACATTATTCGTGAAAAGTTGAAGACAGCCCAATCTCATCAAAAGAGGCAATATGATCGCCATCATAAAGCAGTGACCTATGAAGTTGATGAGAAGGCTTACCTTCGGTTTACACCTCTGAAGGGTACCCATCGATTCGGTATCAAGGGCAAGTTGTCTCCTCGTTACATTGGACCCTTTCGCATTCTTGCTAAACGAGGAGAGGCTGCCTACCAATTGGAACTTCCGCCGCATCTTTCCAAGGTTCATGATGTCTTCCACGTCTCGCAACTCAGGCGTTGCTTCTTGGACCCTGTCCGTGAGGTAGACCACGAAGCGCTTGATCTCCAAGATAACCTTACATATCGGGAATACCCTGTTCGTATTCTTAATCAAGCTGAGCGTACCACTCGGCGTCGGAACATCAAGTTTCTCAAGGTTCAGTGTTCACACCATTCTGAAAAGGAGGCCACATGGGAAAGCAATTGTACCTGAAAATAAAATAAAACAAATGTCAGAAATAGAAAATCAGAAAAGAAAATAAAGCAGAAAAAAGCAGCATGAACCTGGGCCGGCCTAGCTGGCCCAGCTCCATCGTCGTCCTCTTGGCGGCCCGAAGGACGGGCGTGTGGCCGGAGCGCGCACGCGGGCGTGCATCCATGTCGGCAGCTTCCTGCCTGCTTCCCCTCGCCAGCGCGATGGGGATAAGCTCAGAGAGCCGTCCTCATCGCCCTCTCCCTCCCGCCCTCGCTCGCCTCTCTGCTCTTCTCCTCCTCTGCTCCGCCATGGCCGCCGGTGCCTTAGCTTCGCCGCCGCAGTTCTAGCTGCTCCCCCTCGCTTGCGAGCCCTCCAATCGCTCCGCCTCATCCCCTTCTCCCTCCTCGCTGAGCCACGCATCGCCAGGAGCCCCGAAGCACCGTCCCCAAGCTCATCTTCCTCCTCGGACCCGAAGCTTCGCCGCCGTTGATCGCCGTCTCCGAGCCCACCCCGAGCAAGCTCTCGATGGCTTTGAAGCCGCTGTGAGCTCCCGGCTCTTTCCCCTCTCCTTTCCGGCCTTTTCCCCCTCTGTAGGCCCCGATTGTGCCGGCTCCCGAATGACCTACCGCACGAGCTCATTGCTGGCGATGCTCCGGTGATCAGTTGTTCCATCAGAGGCCACCCTTGAGCTCGTGGGGCCGCGTAGTGCTTGTAGGTGCTTAGTTCCAGTCGTGTCTCGCTCTAGTTCGACGAGCCCGTGCTTGTTCGACGCGCACGATCAAGCAAAGCAGTTTGGTGCCCTCCGCCGTCCATTTGGTTGTCAGAGGAGGATTTCCGACCCCCTCCGCCATCCCTGACGTTGTTGGCGAGTCAACCAGTTTGACCACCAGGGGTTTGACCCCTAAGTCACTAGCAAGTGGGTCCGGGCCCTGTTAGTCAAATCTTGATTAGTGAATTAATTAATTAATTTAATTAACCTAATTAGACACTTACCAGTGGGCCCTACCCTAACCTAATTAGTAATTAGTTAAATAAATAACCTATTAGTGATTGAGTCACCGACATGAGGGTCCCACCATGTCAGGTTTGACCTGGCCGGGTTAGCCGACCAGCTGACGTCATAGTGACGTCACGCTGACGCCATTAATCCCTTTCCAGTTTAAAAATAATTCCAGAAATTATTTAAAACATTAAAAATTCATATAAATTAATCTGTAAATCAGATGAAAATAATTTATATATGAATATTTATCAGAAAAATCCAATGAATCCAATGTTGCTATTATCATGGATGTTAGAGCAACCTATGTACAAGAACATTGACATTTGCTAATAGGTTAGTTTATGGAATTTGAAATGACGAACAATTTTGAACCTATGTTGAAACTAATTTCAACTTAACTTGAACATTAGTTGCATCAGCTCATCCCAAACATGCTACCATGCCATGATCATGCATCATATTGTTGCACTTGCGTGTATTGGTTGCTTTTTATCTGCATTGCAGTAGGCCCTGCTTCTGAGGATACCCCCGAGTATTCCAACAAAGGAGAAAACCTTCCCTCTACCCAGCAAGGCAAGCAAGCCCTTCGATTGTTCCGATAACATCCAAATCTCTCGCTCCTGCTCTTGTTTGTTGCATTAGGACAAACGTTCACTTGCCCGTCATACACGGTAGATGAACCTATTCTTATGCATGACCTGTCATTGTCATAGTAAATAGCTAAACATTGCAACCTAGCATACCTTGTAGATTCTTGTGCCAGATGTGCTTAGTTTACTTTGCCTGCTATGCTTGCTATGCTTAGAGTTGTGTCAGGTCTGATTCATCTGGGTGATGAACTAGAGTGAAACATTGTTGTTCCGATGTGATAAGCTTATGATGAACCTGATTTGGTAAAGGTAGCGATGAGAGGCTATGTAGGATCACATAGCGGGTTGTCTCATTGGGACCGTATTAGGAACCGAGTTCCGTGTTTGTGATCCAAGACTGGTTACTACCACACATTGGGATACTTAATTGAACCTCTCAACTTATCAATCGCTTAGTCCTTCGTCCACGAGTTGCAACTAGTGTTTATAGCACGCTGGAGGCCGTGCGTAGCGCTGACCCTAGGGGTGGGTTACGATGCGGTAGGGAGTGGCACGGTGTACTAAGGGTCACACGAATGGTGGGCTTGGGAACCCTGCGGACATTGTTTGGGGAAGTAGCGGAAACTTTGGCCGGACTTCAATGTGGGTTCAGTCTCAAATAGGCGATAGCCTGGACTAGAGGTCTTATGTGATTGACGGTCCTTGCCAACTCCCTCGCTGGGCTTCTGCTTGAAGGTTGCCGAGGTGCATGGTTTTATGAGCACACAACGATAAGTGGCGAGAGCGTGTGTGAAGAAGTACACCCCTGCAGGGTATGAAACTATTCGAATAGCCGCGTCCTCGGATATGGACTACTTGGATAACTTATGTTGTTCATAGACAATCAAATGGTTACTCATAAAAATATCAAGACAAGTGTGAGTACTGTGGATAGCACTCTCCCAGGAGAGGGAAGGGAATCCATGGTGGGGTATTGTCATGGAGTTAGTGGACTCGTGAACGATATCTAAAATTTAAAAGGGTTAAAATTGTGTAGTGTAGGTTAGCCATGAGTCAAAGCTAGCATTGCTGCATAAACTCCACCACCCCTGTCGTGGTTTCTTCACGGCAAATGCCATGGGTAGGCTTATCGAGAGGGGCCAAAGGAAGCCAGCGGGCTTCGGGAGAGGGGTTAGGCACAAGCGGTGGAGGACACACGATGTACCCTGGTTTGGGGCCCTCCGTGGGAGGTAACACCCCTAGTCTTACTTGGTCTAGTTGAGACAATGGTCAGATTACAATGGCGCTCCTTGAGCTGTATGGATCGTGGAGGAAGAAGGAGGTACCCCGCTCTTCTGCCTCTCTACGCATGTGTGTGGAGTAGACGTGAAGAGAACTGTGAGATTAGTCGACCCCTTGCATCAGGGTGCCCCGGGGGTTTTTATTGGCCAACCCCCCAGATTACAATACAAATAGAAGGTCATGGGGGCCCCAGCCGGCAGCCTCTCCGGCTGGCTGTGGGGGCCACCGGTTGTGGGGTCCTATCACCCGTAGGCCCCGCCGGCTGAAGGGTCCCATCAGGAGCCGGCAGGGCCCGCGTGGCGGGTCCCGATGCCGGTCACGTCACGGCACGGGCCGCCCCTTGTTGCATCATCTTGCGGCAACCGGCCGAGGTCAGCGGTGCGTCCAGCCGCCCTATAGCCATGTCGGGGCAGGTAATGGAGTGGTTTGAGCGTGCCGGCACTGTTGGAAGCCCGGTCATCGTCCGCCAGGGTCAGAGGCCCTGACACCTTCACTTTGGCCACTCCGGCACTGACCCCCGATGGATTGGGGACCACTATCTCCACGCATGCCTTGACGACGGTATCCAATGACAGTCGGCTGGGGGCCTAGGCGGCAACGCCTCCAGCTAGCCGGCACGTCGTAACCGGTGGGGCATAGCCGGCGGGCTCTTGCCAGAGGGCCACTACCGGCAGGGCATAGCCAGACCGCAGGGGGAGGTGGCCTGCCCTTTGATTGCATTAGAAGACCAGAGCAAGGGGGAGCTTGAGGCTACCGCGGTCATCCCCCCGTCAGTAGTCCCCGAAGCCAGGGAGGCCCGCCGACAAACTGTGGCAGTCCTTGCCGGCTTGAAGACCGTCCTTGCGCCGCGGGGTGCCTTAAGAGTCGCACGACGCCGGCAAACGACGGCCGGGTCCACAGTCGGCCGATGCCTCGCGCGCCGCCTCGGGTTCCCCACCGGGTAGAGAAGATGCGCCACGCGGCAGAAAAGACCGGGCCGCGGGGCGGGGCCCTCCACGACCACGGCCTCGGCCCGCGCGCAGCGATTTTTTACGGCGCGAGTGGACATTTGGCGTTCCCGAGCGCCATAATATCCGCCCCGCATGACACGGGAATCGCGAGGGTCGTGCGCAATGAATCCGGCCCCCACGATCACCCGCGGAGGGTTTAAATGGCGAGAGGAGGGGCGGAACGGCCCGTTCGGTCCCCCCATTGTCGTCGCATCGTCGTCGTCGTCTTCCTCCCCCCGCCACGAGAGAGAGAGGGCAGAAAGTCAGAGCACACAGGCAAGCTGCGCCGCCGTCCGCCGCCGAAGAAAGCCCTGGCCGCCGCCGAGCACCCGTGCCCGTCGTCGCGACCGCACGGCCCCTCGACGACCATGGCGGGCAAGGGCGCATGGTATGGCAGCGACGTGGATGAGACCTTTATCGAGCACCTCCGCCATCGCCGGAAGCTCCCAACGAAGGCACACTTGGAGGCATGCCCAGCCGGACCGGAGAACTCCCCGGCACCGCGGGAAGGCGAGGTGGTCATCTTCGTCGATCATTTCATCTGCAGGCTTGGGCTGCCGGCGAGCGCCTTTTTCCGCCATTTCCTGATGCTGTTCGGTCGGACGCCGTACCACCTCCCCCCAATGCCATCTTGCAGCTGGCGGTGTTCATCACCCTTTGCGAGGGGTACTTGGGGGTTGAGACGAGGCTTGATCTCTGGTGCCAGCTCTTCTTCCTCAAGTGACAGACGACGAAGGATCCGGTGACGAAGCAGATGGTGATGACCGCCTACGGAGGCGCCATGATCCATATTCACAAGGGGACCGGCTTCGCGAAACTCCCCCTGCACGAGTCGGTGAAGCACTGGCAGCGGGGGTTCTTCTATGTGAAGAATGCGAACCCAGAGGAGGATTACATCAACCACCCTGACTTCGCCAACCACCTGCCGACCGCGATTCTCAACTGGCGGGCGATTCCGCCTCCGGTGCCCGAGACGGCGGACCGGCTCTACGAGCGACTGCTCGTGATGACCGGGACGGAGGGGCTGAAGGCTACCGATCTGCTAGCCATGATGGTGGCGCACCGGGTGCAGCCATTCCAGCGCCGGCCACACCTCATCTGCCAGATGGGAGGATGCCATGACCCCTGCCGGCTCTCCACCAAGGAGATGAAACCGGCCCACATGGCGAGGAGGGTGAACGCCATCTCGACGGCGAAGATGATGGAGGGCGAGTGGCAATGGGGGAAAACCCCGTACAGCCAGAGCCGCCTAGCACCGCGGGTAAGTGTTTGGCCACCTCCTTCCCTCCCTGTTTTTTCAGAGCCAGTGTCCCTCCCCCCTTTGGCCTGATGGCGCGCCGCTCGGCCCGCCTGCAGATTTTCCCACTGCTGTAGAACTACGGGGAGCCGGCCCTTGACACGGCGGAGCCGGAACCAGAGGAGGTCGAGGATGCCGACGATGTGGAGCCGGCAACATGGAGAGGGATACGGAGGAGACCGAAGAGGCCGAAACGACGGGTGAGTCTCGTCCCCAGACGCACCTATTGGACTGGACCGATGATGACGCTGAGGCGGAGATGTCGCGTGTTGTAGAGGCTCTGGAGAAGCCCGAAACTTCGGAGGACGAGGTCACGGCGCCGCGGAAGCGCCACCCGCGAGCCGGCGGCGGCTCCAGCCGGGGACGCTCAGACGTGGATGACAAGGGGAAACGGCCGGCTGCCACCAAGCCGACACCCAAGCGCGCGGCGACCATGCAGCCGGGCGGCAGCCAGTGAGGCGGGGGCAAGAAACAAAGGGTCGCCTAGGCGGGACCCATGAGGAGGGCGGTCCCGTTCTCGCCGGGTACTCCATCTCCTCCTCCACCTTGGTCCGTTCCATCTTTCCCCCAGTCCCTTATTTCGTCGTTACCAGGGAGGCGCGCACCCTGGGGAGGACCTCGGGTGGCGGGACGGAGAGAGCGGCACCGCCGACGGCTGCCGAGGAGAGGGAACGCTAGGCGTGGCACGACCTCGAGGCGGCCGAGCAGGAGCGGCGCTTCGAGGAGCTCCGCCCATGGGAAGAGGCGGTGAAGAAGCAGGGAGGAACCAGCAAGGAGGCCGTTGGCGGAGCGTGGGAACCGATCCCCCGCCTAGAAGGAACCAGGGGGGAGGCCGCTGGCAGATCGTGGGAGTCGTTCCCCTGCCTCCGAGGAACCAGCGGGGAGGCCGCTGGCAGAGCGTGGGAGCCGTTCAGCCGCGGCGAGGAGAAGAGGTCGAAGGACCACCACGGTCCCGGGCGACGGATGGAGGCGGGTGAGAAGGCCGCGGAGGACGTGGCGGAGATGGACTGCGACGCCACCCAGCCGGTGGCGGACGACGTGCCGCCAGGGGCAGTGGTGCCGGCCCCAGAAGCACCAACCCCGGAAGTGCTAGCTTTGGAGGCGCCGGCTCTAGAGGCGCCGGCACCGGAGGCGAGTCGGCCCGGAGCCGCCGGAGGCGGAGTGCCGGAGGTGAGGGCTGCGACGGTCGGGGAAACGGCCGCCGCGGGCGCATTGACGGAGACCCCCAGTGCAACAGCGATAGGAGGGTCTGGTCCCATCGCGACTTCGACAAGGAAGGACCCGTAGATGGGGGCCGGCCGCAGCAGACCTGGGTGGCTGCCGGGAGCCCGGCCCCTGGTGAACCGTCGAGCGCCCTCGGGGCGACGGTGTCCGCCGTTGTTAATGCGTTCGCAGCTTGCCACACCCAGACATCGGAGGACGCTCGAGCCCCCAACGACTGACTAGTGAAATTGGAGCAGGCGGTCGCGGTGAGCTCTCTTCTTTCCTTCTTCTCTTGACTTGGCATTTTCTGTCTTTTCCAGTGGGGGCGCGCCAGTGCACCCACTGGGTGTATCCGCCGAGGCTCGAGCCGGCTGGGGCGCAGGCGGGTCGAGCCTAAAGCTGTGTACTCTTGTTGTTTTGCAGGTGGCGTATGACCGCCGGGAGGCCGCGTACAACACCCTGCTGGGGTTGTACCGATGAGCCGAAAACCGGCTCGCCGTCGTGTTCTAGGATTTGCGAGGTATGTGCTCTTGCAATCTTTTAGTGGGGGCACGCAAGCACACCCACTAGTTTTAGCCCCTGGGAATCAGGACGGCTGCCCCGGAGGCGGGCTGAATCCTTTCTGACAACAACAACCTCTTCTCATGAAGCTGCCCACGCTGAGACGGTCAGCCTTCGGCGCTAGGTGGTGTGACGTTAGAAGGAGCGGGAACTCCTAACGACGGAGCGTGGCCAACTCCGTGGGGAGGCGGACCAGGTGAAGGCAGAGCAGGAGGGGCACGAGGCGGCCCACCGCCATGTGTTGGTGGACCAAGGGGCGGCCCTTCGTCGGGAGGCAGAGGAGCGGGAGAAAGTTCTTCGCGAGAGGCTGGAGGCCAAAGATGCCACGCTAGAAAAGGCGGGCGAGGACGCGCAGGCGGCTCGGGACGAGCACGAGCGCCAGCGCCAGGAGTGGTCAGCCAGGGAGGTGTAGCTACAGGAGCAAGGGCATGAGGTGGATCAGATGCTGCACGGTAAGATTCTGTTGCTTTGTTCTTCTCGTGCCTTCCTTCTGGGTTTTCTGGCTTGCCTCCCCGCTCATCCCTTGTCTTCTTCTAAGGGCTGTTCCCCGGCACGCAGGAGGTCGCGGAGGCGGCCGTGGAGGCCGACCATGAGGCCCGGCGTGTGCAAGCAAAGGCCGTTTGGCCGCTTGGCCTCTGGACTCCTGACGACGGTATCCAATGCGCAGCCGGCTGGGGGGGCTAGGCAGCAATGCCTCCAGCTGGCCGACACATCGTAACCGGTGGGGCATAGCCGGTGGGCTCTTGCCGGGGGTCAGCTACCGGCAGGGCGTAGCCGGACCGCAGGGGGAGGTGGCCCGCCCTTTGATTGTGTTAGAAGGCTGGAGCAAGGGGGCTCTTGAGGCTACCCTGGGGTCATCCCCCCGTCAGTAGTCCCCAAAGACGGGGAGGCCCGCCGAAGAACCGTGGTGGTCCTCGCCGGCTTGGGGACCGTCCTTGCACCGCAGGGTGCCTTAAGAGTCGAGCGATGCCGGCAAACAACGGCTGGCTCCACAGTCGACCGATGCCTCGCACGCCACCTCGGGTTCCCACCGGGTAGAGAAGACGCGCCACATGGTGGAAAAGGCCGGGCCGCGGGGCGAGGTCCTCCACGACCGCGGCCTCGGCCCGCGCGTGGGGATCTTTTACGGCGTGGGCGGACGTTTGGCGTTCCCGAGTGTCATAATATCTGCCCCACATGCCACGAGAATCGCGTGGGTCGTTCGCAATGAATCTGGCCCCCATGATCACCCACATATGGTTTAAATGGCGAGAGGAGGGGCAGAACGGCCTGTTCGCTCCCCCCACTATCGTTGCATCATCGTCATCGTCGTCCTCCCCCCGCCATGAGGGAGAGAGAGAGAGAGAGAGCAGGAAGTCAGAGCACACTGGCAGGCTGCGCCGCCTTCCGCCGCCGAAGAAAGCCCGGGCCGCCGCCGAGCACCCGCGACCGTCGTCGCGACCGCACGCCCCCTCGGCGACCATGGCGGGCAAGGGCGCATGGGATGGTAGCGACTTGGATGAAACCTTTATCGAGCACCTCCGCCATCGCCGCAAGCTCCCACCGGAGCCACACTTGGAGGCATGACCAGCCGGACCGGAGAACTCCCCGGCACCGCGGGGAGGCGAGGTGGTCGTCTTCGCCGATCATTTCATCTGTGGGCTGCGGCTGCCGGCGACCGCCTTTTTCCGCCATTTCCTGATGCAGTTCGGTCTGCAGCCGTACCACCTGCCCCTCAATGCCGTCTTGCAGCTGGCGGCGTTCGTCACCCTTTGCGAGGGGTACTTGGGGGTTGAGACGAGGCTTGATCTTTGGTGCCAGCTCTTCTTCCTCAAGCGATAGACGATGAAGGATCCGGTGATGAAGCAGATGGTGATGACCGCCTACGGAGGCACCATAATCCATATCCGCAACGGGACCGGCTTCCCGAAACTCCCGCTGCATGACTCGGTGAAGCGCTGGCAGTGGGGTTTCTTCTATGTGAAGAATGCGAAGCCGGAGGAGGATTGCATCAACCTCCCCGACAACGCCAACCACCCGCCGACCGCGATGCTGAATTGGTAGGCGGTTCCGCCTCCGGCGCTCGAGACGGCGGATCGGCTCTACGAGCGCCTGCTCGTGATGACCGGGACGGAGGGGCTGAAGGCCACCGATCTGCTGGCCATGATGGTGGCGCGCCGGGTGCAGCCGTTGCAGCGCCTGCCACACCTCATCTGCCAGATGGGAGGATGCCATGACCCCTGTTGGCTCTCCACCAAGGAGATGAAACCGGCCCACATGGCGAGGAGGGTGAACGCCATCTCGACGGCGAAGATGATGGAGGGCGAGTGGCAATTGGGGAAAACCCCGTACAACCGGAGCCGCCCGGCACCACGGGTAAGTGTCTGGCCACCTCCTTCCCTCCATCTTTTTTCAGAGGCAGCGCCCCTCCCCCCTTTGGCCTGACAGCGCGCCACCCGTCCCGCCCGCAGATTTTGCCGCTGCTGCAGAACTACGGGGAGCCGGCCCTTGACACGGCGGAGCCGGACCCCGAGGAGGTCGAGGATGCCAACAACGTGGAGCCGGCTGACTCCGAGCGAGCCGGCGCATCCCAAGCCGGCGACACAGAGAGGGAGACGGAGGAGGCCCCAGACGCACCTATGGGACTGGACTGATGATGACATTGAGGCAGAGACGTCTCGTGTTGTAGAGGCTCCGGAGAACCCGAAACTTCGAAGGACGAGGTCACGGCGCCGCGGAGGCGCCAACCTCGAGCCGGCGGCGGCTCCAGCCGGGGAGGCCCGGACGCGGACGACAATGGGAAACGGCCGGCTGCCACCAAGCCGACGGCCAAGCGTGCAGCAACCGTGCAACCGGGCGGCAGCCACGGAGGCGGGGGCAAGAAACAAAGGGTCGCCCTAGCGGGACCCATGAGGAGGGCGGTCCCGTTGTCGCCGGGTAAGTACATCTCCTCCTCAACCTTGGTCTATTCCATCTTCCCCCTATTCCCTTATTTCGTCGTTACCAGGGAGGCGCGCGCCCTGGGGAGGACCCCGGGTGGCGGGACGGAGAGGGCGGCGCCGCCGATGGCTGCCGAGGAGAGGGAGCGCTAGGCGTGGCACGACCTCGAGGCGGCCGAGAAGGAGCGGCACGTCGAGGAGCTTCGCCCATGGGAAGAGGCGGCGAAGAAGTGGGGATGAACCAGCAAGCAGGCCGTTGGCGGAGCATGGGAGCCGTTCCCCCGCCTCCGAGGAACCAGCGGGGAGGCCGCTGGCGGAGCGTGGGAGCCGTTCCCCTGCCTCCGAGGAACCAGCAGGGAGGGCGCTGGCGGAGTGTGGGAGCCGTTCCCCCGTGGCCAGGAGAAGAGGTCGAAGGACCACCACGGTCCCAGGCGACGGATGGAGGCAGGTGCGAAGGCCGCAGAGGACGTGGCGGAGATGGACTGCGACGACGTGCCGCTGGGTTAGAGGTTCCGGCCCCAGAAGCGCCGGCCCCGGAAGTGTTGGCTTCGGAGGCGCCAGCTCCAGTGGCGCCGACTCCAGAGGTGCCGGCACCAGAGGCGAGTCGGCCCGGAGCCACCGAAGGCGTAGCGCCGGGGAAACGGCCCCCACAGGCGCGTTGATGGCGGCCCCCGGTGCAACAACAACAGGAGGGGCAGGTCCCATCGCGACTTCGACAAGGGAGGACCCACAGATGGGGGCCGGCCACAGCGGACTTGGGCGGCGGTTGGGAGACCGGCCCCTAGCGAACCGTCGAGCACCCTCGGGGTGGCGGTTGGGAGACCGGCCCCTAGCGAACCGTCGAGCGCCCTCGGGGCGGCGGTGTCCACCGTTGTTAATGCGTTCACGTGCTTGCCGCGCCCAGACGTCACAGGACACTCGAGCCACCAACGACCGACTGGTAAACTTGGAGCAGGCGTTTGTGGTGGGCTCTCTTCTTTCCTTCTTCTCTTGACTTGGCATTGTCTGTCTTTTCCAGTGGGGGTGCGCCAGTGCACCCACTAGGTGTATCCCCCGAGGATCGAGCCGGCTGGGGCGCAGGCGGTCGAACCTAAAGCTGCGTACTCTTATTGTTTTGTAGGCGGTGTATGACCGCTGGGAGGCCGCGTACAACACCCTGCTGGGGTTGTATCGAGGAGCCGAAAACCGGCTCACTGTCGTGTCCGCGGATTTGCGAGGTATGTGCTCTTGCGATCTTTTAGTGGGGGCGCGCAAGCGCACCCACTTGTTGTAGCCCTCGGGAATCAGGTTGGCTGCCCCGGAGGCGGGTTGAATCCTTTCTGACAACAGCAACTTATTCTCATGAAGCTACCCACGCCGAGACGGTCAGCCTCCGGCACCAGGTGGTGCGTCTTTACAAGGAGCGGGAACTCCTGACGATGGTGCGCGACCGGCTCCATGGGGAGGCGGACCAAGTGAAGGCGGAGCGAGAGGGGCGCGAGGCAGCCCACCACCAAGCGTTGGTGGACTAAGGGCGGCCCTTAGTCGGCAGGCGGAGGAGCGGGAGAAAGTTCTTCGCGAGAGGCTGGAGGCCAAAGATGCCACGCTAGCCAAGGCGGGCGAGGACGCGCAGGCGGCTCAGGACGAGCACGAGCGCCAGCGCCAGGAGTGGTCAGCCAGGGAGGTGTAGCTACAAGAGCAAGGGCATGAGGTGGATCACATGCTGCACGGTAAGCTTTTGTTGCTTTTCTCTTCTCGTGCCTTCCTTCTGGGTTTTCTAGCTAGCCTCCCCGCTCATCCCTTGTTTCCTTCTTAGGGTTGTTCCGGCACGCACGAGGTTGCGGAGGCAGCCCTGGAGGCCGACTGTGAGGCCCGGCGGGTGCAAGGAGAGGCTGTTGGGCCGCTTGCCCCCTGGACCCTGGACGAGGTGGGGATCGCCGCCGAGGCACGTCTGTCGAAGGTGGTCCGCGCCCTGAGGCGGCTCCAAGCTGCCGGCTTGGTGCTGGTTCGCACCCTTTAGCCCGGCGCGGCAGACCCTGGCTCCATGAACGGCTGTCGAGGTGGCTGGAGTTTGGGACTGCGCGGGTGAACGCCTGAAGGGCCTCCGTGGCACGCGCCGGTGCGGTCATGGCGCTCCGCATTGCCAGGTCGTGGTACCCCGAGCTAGACTTGGGTTTGCTCATGGCCCAGTGTGCTAGCACCGACGCAGAGATGGAGGCGGTTGCCGGCGAGCTGTTGGTGAGGGTGAGCGACCTCGCGTCCTTCGCCGCATGGGACAAGTATGTCCTGGAGCACAGGGCGGACGGCGTGGTGGTCCCGGAGGACCAGTACGGGCTCGCCTTGGAAGACCCGGAGGGGAGCACCACCGAGACGGCCGATAGAGAATCCGACGACTATGCCAAGTCCGAGCCGGGTCCGGACGCGGGGGCAGCGGCTTCTACCTCAGCCGCCCCAGAGGCGCCGGCCCCGGAGGCGCCAGCACCGCCGGCTCCCATGGCGTGAGCACCGCCGGCTCCAGAGGCGTCAGCATCGGAGGAGTGCCGTCCCGAAGCTGCCACCACTCAGGATTTTTCTTTCCTGCATTTTGTTTTAGACCGGAATTCCACCCACTCTGTGTGTATATGTAATGAACTCGTGGCCGTGGGCCTTTTATCGTTATGACTTATGCAGTTTTTTCTTAAAAAGAATGTGCGTGTCGGCTCTTCTTTCGCCTTTTGCCTTTTGACTTGTGTTCGCGTGCCGGGGTTCCTTCCGGCTTCTGCCCTACCTGCTAGCCAGCCGAGAGCCGGTCTGGGACAGGGAAGGGGCTTTACCCTTGGGGAAAACCAGCGGGCTCTTAGAGTCAACCGGCTAGGGCTGGGTTGAGCCGGCAGAGGCCAGTTACTAGGAGTAACAAAGCTCGGCTGGGCCGGTCCGGCTGCTGCGCGTGAGCTGACCTTAGTGTGAGAAGTTCCTTCGCACCCCATGGTCCCTTCGGTCGGTCTATAGCTGGTTAGGGAGGGGAGGCGTAGGGTTACTTGCTCACACTACTTGTCCGCCTTGGGGGGGAATCGGGCGAGCCCCCGGGCCCGGGAGCCGGACCCGGTTGACGTGCCTTAAATAACAGGAAAACTTTGGAGGAATCGAAAAGGGGTGTGCCCCAAGTGCCAGCTTGGGGCCCCCGTTGCATTCATAAGCTCGAAAGGAGAAGGATACATACACTGGTTTTCAGCAATAAAATGGACGGAGGAGCGCTGCATTCCATGGGCGCTCCGTCTCCTCACCGAAGGCGTCTCTGTTGCGCTTCTGCGGCTTCTGGGCGTCTATTAGATAGTACGCGTTGTTGTGCAGCGCCCGGCTGACGATGAACGGGCCCTCCCATGGGGAGGACAGCTTGTGCTGGCCGGCGGTTCGCTAGATCCGCCTGAGCACCAAGTCTCCTTTGCGGAAGGAGAGTGGCCGGATCCGCTTGTTGTGGTAATGTCAGAGATTCTGCTGGTAGATGGTGGTCTGGCTCAAGGCCAGCTCGCGGGCCTCCTCGAGGAGGTCGACGCCGTCTTCCCTTGGCTCCCTCACATCCTTCTCGGTGTACAGGGTAACCCGAGGTGAATCGAACTCGATGTCGGTGGGGATGATCGCCTCGGACCCATAAAAGAGAAAGAACGGAGTGTAGCCGGTCGACCAGTTGGGCGTGGTCTGGAGGCTCCAAAGGACAACCGGCAGCTCCTCGACCCAACAGCCGGCCGACCGGACCAGTGGCGTCATGAGCCGGGGCTTGATGCCGGACAGGAGCAGGCCGTTTACCCTCTCAACCTGGTCGTTGGACTGTGGGTGGGCGACGGACGCCAGGTCGAGCCGGATGCCCCGCCTCAAGCAGAAACGTGCTAGCGCGCCCTTGGTGAAGTTTGTGCCATTGTCGGTGATGATGCTGTGGGGGATGTCATAGCGAACTATGAAGTCTTCGATGAACCGGACGGTCATGGGGCCGTCCAGTTTCTTGATTGGCCGGGCCTCGATCCACATGGTGAATTTGTCGACGGCAAGTGTGTCATGCCGCCTCGTGCGGTCTTGAAGGGTCCCACCATTTCCAGCCCCCAGATGGCGAAGGTCCACGAAAGGGGGATGGTCTGGAGGGCTCTAGCCGAAACATGGCTCTGCATGCTCAAGCACTGGCAGCCCTTGCACTTCTCAACCAGTTCCTTGGCCGTGTCTAGAGCAGCCGGCCAATAGAAACCGTGACAGAATGCTTTGTCCACTAGGGACCTGGAGGCGGCATGATGCCTACACTCGCCCTGGTGGATGTTGAGGAGGATTTCTAGCCCTTTCTCCGTCTCGATGCAGCGTTGGAAGACGTCGGTGGTGTTGCGATGAACCAACTCATGGTTGATGATGCTGTAGGCTGGGGCCCGACGCTGAATTTGCCTTGCAGTGCCCTCATCGGAGGGGAGCTCGCAGCACTTGAGGAATGCCAGGATGGGCTGGGCCCATGAGGGACCCGAGACAGGGGCCGGCTCAACCCCCAGGACCGGCTCGTCTGCCCCCGGGACCGGCTTGCTAGCCCCTGGGAGCGAGGCGGTGGTAGGAGCGTCGACTGTCATCATGACGGCGATGGGCCCGGTGCCGGCGCAAGCAGACGTGGCCAGCTCAATTACCGTGTTGGACGGTGTCGGCCCTACGGCTGGTGGTGACGGAGACGACAGAGCTGCTGCAGCCGACGGGGCCGGTTGGGCAGCTAGTTCCGCCGAGGTGCCGGCCGTGTTTACCGGAATTAAGATGGACTCCGATTCGGGAGAAGGCTTGATCGAAGGCTTCAGCGGCCGCTCGAGGGACACGCTGGCTGGGATGCCTTGCTGGGTGGAGCCGATCTTGGCCAGCGCGTCGGCCGCCTCATTGTCTGCACGGGGGATGTGGTGGAACTCGCAGCCCTCGAAGGAGCCGGTGAGCTGCTCGATGAGGAAGCCGAAGATGGCCATGTTGGCGTCCCTGGCGTCCCATTCGCCAGAGACCTGTTGCACCACGAGGTCGGAGTCGCTGAAGCTAATAATGCGATCGATGCCGATCTCCTTGGTGAGCCGGAGGCCGTGGACGAGGGCCTCGTATTCGGCCACGTTGTTGGAGGCGGCAAAGTGGATCTGGAGGGCGTAGTGAAGCTGGTTTCCTCTGGGAGACGACAAGACGATGCCTGCTCCCAGGCTGGCTCGCATCTTCGAGCCGTCGAAGTGCATGCGCTAGTGCGTGGAGTCGGGCGGAGGCAGCACGAACAGGCTTTCGGCCCAGTCGACGAGGAAGTCGGCCATTGCCTAGGATTTGATGGCAGTGCGTGGCTTGTACCGTATTTCGTAGTCGGCCAGGGCGATGGCCCATTTGGCGATTCGGCCGGTGGCGTCCCGGCTGGCCGTGATTTCGCCCAGCGGCGTTGTGCGCACGACGGTGATGACGTGCTCCTGGACGTACTGCTTGATCTTCTGGGCGGCGAAGTATATGCCGTAGCACATCTTCTGGTAGTGGGGGTAGTTTTGCGTGGAGGCGGAGAGGACCTCGTTGAGGTAGTAGACGGGATGCTGCGTCGGCAGCGCCTTGCCTTCCTCCGGTCGCTCCACCACCAGGACGACGCTGATGAAGCGTGTGGTCGCCACAATGTAGGTGAGCAAAGGCTCCTTGTCAGCCGGCACGGCCAAGATGGGCGTGCAGGTGAGAGCCCGCTTGAGGCCGTGGAATGCCGCGTCCGCCTCGTTAGACCAGTCGAATAGGGCCGGCTTCTTCGAGAGGTCCCGGCCCGGCTCGACCAGGGCCGACTTGCGTAGGAGCCCGTAGAGGGGCAAGGCCTTCTCGCCTAGCTGGCTGATGAACCGGCTGAGGGAGGCTAGGCAGCCGGTGAACTTCTCGACGTCGCGGTGAACTTGGGCATGCACTCGATCACCCGAATCTTGTCGTCCACGTAGACGTGGACATTGCTGCCTATCTAAGATAGGAGGCACTTCTGCATGCAATGTTGGAAGGTAGCGCCTGCATTTTTCAGGCCGAAGGACATGGTGATGTAGTAGTAGGCCCCGAAGGGGGTGATGGAGGAGGTCTTGAGCCGGTTGGCCGGGTCCAGCTTTATCTCCTGGTAGCCGGAGTAGGCGTCCAGGAAAGATAGCAGATCGCAGCCGGCCGTGGACTCGATGACTTGATCGTTCCGCGGCAGGACGAACGGGTCCTTGGGGCATGCCTTGTTCAGGCTTGTTTAGTCCATACACATGCGCCAGGTCTTATTTTTCTTCAGCACTAGGACTGGGTTGGCTAGCTAGTCCGGGTGGAATACTTCCATGATGAAGCCGGCTGCGAGCAGCAGGGCGATCTCTTCTCCTATAGTATGCCGCTTCTCCTCAGAGAAACGGCGCAGGGGTTGCTTGACCGGCTTCGCATCCAGCCGTACGTGTAGCTTGTGCTCGGTGAACTTCCTCGGAACACCCGGATGTCCTTGGGGGACCATGCAAAGATGTCCCGATTCTCACGGTGGAAGTCGACGAGCTCGCTTTCCTATTTGCTGTCGAGGCGGGAGCCGATGGTCACGCACTGGGTGGGGTTGGTCGGATCGAGCGGCACCTGCCTGGTGTCCTTGGACGGCTGGAACGAGGCTTCGCCAACCGACAGGGAGGGAGGGGCCGGCATAGCCGGCTAGGTTGAGGCGAGGGCCACCAGCCGATCGAGCTGCCTCTTCACGTCCGCTATCTCCAGGGCCTCGGCCACCCAGCTACCATCTCGCGTGCACGCCATTGACATCTGGTATTTGCCAGCGATGGTGATGATGCGCCTGGGACCCAGCATCTTGAGCTTGAGGTAGGCGTATCGGGGGATCGCCATGAACTTGACAAGAGCTGGCCGGCCCAGCAACGCTTGGTAGGGACTGACGAGGTCCACTACCTCGAACAAGACCGGCTCGCGGCGAAAGTGACCGGCATCACCGAAGAGGACGTCGAGCTTGATCTTGCCGATAGGGGTGCACGACTTTCCCGGCACGATGCCATGGAAGACGGTCTGACTTGTTTTCAGATCCTCCACCTTGAGCTCCAGCTTGAGCAGGGTGTCAAGGTAGAGGATGTTGATGCTGCTGCCTCCATCGATCAACACCCGCGAAAAGCGGCACGAGTTTCTCTCGGAGGCGATGGTAGGATCGAGGACCAGGGCATAGCTGTCGGGGTTTGGCATCACGGTCGGGTGGTCTGCCCGGCTCTAGATGACCGGCTTCTCGGACCAATGCATGAACTGGGGAGTCGCGGGCATGGTGGCATTCACCTCGTAGTGGAGCCGGCGTTGGGCGTGCTTGTCCGTCTCTTCGCTGGTGAAGACGATGTAGGAGTCATCATGTTAGGGGTACGGGTCATGCAGCCAGCCTGGACCGGGCCAGGAGCCGGAGCCGGAGCCGGAGCTGGTGTTGAAGCGCGGGCTGGGTGCGTGGGGGGAGCCGAGAGGCCGTCCCCCTAGAACAACTGTTGGGAGAAGCTGCACTGCCGGAGCGTGTGCGTGGCCGGCATGGCACCGGAGTGGTTTTTGCAGGGGAGGTCAAGCACTTGCACGAAAGTCAGCTTGGGCTACCAGGCGGCCTTGCTGGTGCGCTAGCGCTAAACGGAGGCCTGGCCAGCCGGCTGCTCCTCCTAGATGGACACGACCTGCCGGCTCCCATAGCGGGAGTCGGGCTGGTCGTTCTTGCGCTTGCCGTTCTACTGCTGCCGGTTGTCGAGCGCCGCCCGTGGCGCGGCGGGGGGCGTAGCTGGCTTGGCTAGTGCCTTAGCCTTCATCCTCATCGACGAATCGGCCATGGCATATTTGTCCGCTTTGGACATCAGGTCCGCTAGGGAGATTGGCTCGGAGCACAAGAGCTTGTGCTTGAGGGGGGTGCCATCGCAGTAGCCTTAGATGAAGTACTGGATGACCTATACCTCGTGCACTCCCTCGTAGGAGTTGCGGAAGTCGGTCCAGCGCGTGAGGTAGTCGTGGAGGGGCTCTTCCGGCCCCTAGACGCAGATGGCCTGCACCTGGGGCCGGCCAGGCCGTTTGTAGGTGCTGGTGAAGTTGCGGACGAAGGCCTCCTCAAAGTCCGTCCAGGTATTGATGCTGCCGGGAACCAGGATGTTCAGCCAGGTGCGGGCTGAGCCGATCAGCGTGAGGGGGGTGTAGCGGACGGCTACGCGCTTGTTCCCCCTAGCGATGCCGATGGTGGTGGTGTAGTCGATCAGCCAGTCCTCCGGCTTGGCAGCCCCGGTATACTTTGGGGTGTCATGGGGGAGCGTGAAGCCGGGCGGAAAAGGCTCGTTACGGATCCACTGACCGAAGCAGGCCGGGCCAATTGAGCCCTCCTCCTCGAGGAGAGCCGACTGCGCCAGCTGGTCAAGACAGTGCCAGGCGTCGTTGTCGTTGTGGGGGACGCGCGGTCCGAGCCGGGCTACAAGCTCAGGACGGACGGGCGGTGGGATGGACCGTGTTGGCTCCTACCGTGGATGCGAAGTATGCCCGCGGGTGTGCCGGCTGCCGCCTGCCGGCGCCTCGTCGCGGCGGTTGCTGCCAGACGCATTGTTGCTACGCCGGCTGTTGACAGCCGGCTGCTCGTTTCCTCGTGACGGGGGGCGTTGAGCGTTCCTCCCCCAGGCGTTTCGGCCGGAGGGACAAGGAGTGCTGGAGTACTGAGCCGGCCGACAGTCAGCAGCCCCAGTGTCCTCGCCCTCGGGATGGGGAAACTCGGAGATGGCCCCACCGGGGGTGAGGACGACCTGCTACCCGTTGGTGGTGTCGATGAGGTCCTTGATGTGCCGCTCACGTGCGGACCGCTCCTCGCCCTCCAAAGTTGCCAAATCCTCGTAGGCAACCTTGGCGGCGTGCAAGTTGGCCACAGGGGTGTCGTAGACGGGGAAACGGCCGCCGAGGATTTCTGCGACCACGCGGCCGCGTTCTCGCACAGCACCACGCCGGCTGGGCTCGGGGCCAACCGGGGTGAGACCGTACGCAGAGTTGTATTCCGGCTGTGCGGCCTCCATCCGGTGCCGCTCGGCAAGGAGGGTGCTGGCGTCTTCGAACAGCAGGCGACGGTCCGCCTCTAGCTCGGCTGTGGCGGTGGCCGGGTCTGCTGTCGTAGCAATAGGAGTGCCCAGACCATGGAGGGTGGTGGAGAGTGGGACGGAGGTGCCGGTGCGAGCGGCGGCCACGTCGGCCTCGGCCGCCCGCACACGGCCCGAAGTGGTGGAGGAGGCGGTGACCATCACTCCCACATGAGTGTGGGGGGCGATGGCCTCGCCCGTGGCGAGCGCGCCCACGGACAAGGGAGGGTCAGTGTAGTCGAGCGCCCACGGACAAGATGTCGGTCGCGTTGCCCGTAAGACCCACCGGAGCAAGCCCCACGAGCACGCGGTTCCGCCCGGACGCGAGGCGTCCGGGGGAGGTGGTCAAGGGCCCCACCCGGAGCGTGACTCCGGCCAGCGCCGCGGACGGCCCCACGGTGGGCGCCGACTGTCTTGGTTTCGTCATGGCAGATGCCATGGGTAGGCTTGTCGAGAGGGGCCGAAGGACGCCGGCGGGCTCTGGGAGCGGGGTTAGGCACAAGCGGTGGAGGATACACGATGTACCCAGGTTCGGGGCCCTTCGTGGGAGGTAACACCCCTAGGCCTACTTGGTCTGGTTGAGACAATGGTCAAATTACAATGGCGCTCCTTGAGCTGTATGGATCGTGGAGGAAGAAGGAGCTAGCCCGCTCTTTTGCCTCTCTATGCGTGTGTGTGGAGCGGACATGAAGAGAACTGGGAGATCAGCCGACTCCTTGCATGGGGGTGGCCCCGGGGGTTTTATAGGCCAACCCCCCGGATTACAATACAAATAGAAGGACATGGGGGCCCCAGCCGGCAGCCTCTCCGGCCGGCTATGGGGGCCGCCGGCTATGGGGTCCTGTCGTGGGTAGGCCCCGCCGGCTGAAGGGTCCCGTCAGGAGCCGGTGGGGCCCGTGAGGTGGGGCCTGACGCCGGTCACGTCACGGCATGGGCCACCCGTTGTGGCGTCGTCTTGCGGCGACCAGCCGAGGTCAGCGGTGCGGCCGGCCACCCTGTAGCCATGCCGGGGTAGGTAATTTAGTGGTTGGGGCGTGCCGGCACTGTTGGAAGCCCGGTCACCGTCCGCCAGGGTTAGAGGATCTGACACCTTCACTGTGGCCACTACGGCACTGACCCCCAATGGTATGGGGACCACTGTTGCCACTCATGCCCTGACGATGGTATCCAATGCGCAGCCGGCTAGGGGGAGGGCAGGCGGCAACGCCCCCAGCTGGCTGGCACTTCGTAACCGGCGGGGCGTAGCCGGCGGGCTCTGGCCAGAGTGCCGCTACCGGCAGGGCGTAGCCGGACCGCAGGGGGAGGCGGCTCGCCCTTTGATTGTCTTAGAAGGCCGGAGCAAGGGGGCACTTGAGGCTACCCCGGGGTCATCCCCCCATGAACCCCCTTGTTGATACATGAGGATGAATAGACTAGGTCTGCTTTAAAGACTTGCTGAGTACATTTGTACTGATGTTTGCTTAATAAATGTTGCAGATGAGACCCAGGACCCATCAGGTGGGTTCTTTCTAGATGTCGACGATGCCGAATAGCTGGTGTCCCAGCTACGACCCTATGCCCTGTGGCGGGCTGTAGATAGTCAGGCCATGTGTTTTTTCCCTTTCATCCGTCTGTACTTAGACAGCTTATTCTTTCGCTTGGTTTGTATGAACTTGTTTGTATGACTTGAGTGTCGGGTCATGTGGCCCCTATCTGTAAGAACATATTATGCAAGGCTCGTCTGAGCCTCTTAAATAAAAGTTGTTGAATGGTTATGTTGTGATGCTATGATTTTATCAATGCATATCGGGCATGTCGTGCGTATGTGTGATGTGCAATGGTATGTATGGGATCCGACACCTTGTTGTGTGCCTTTAGTAGTACTCTTTACAGGAAACTGCTTCTTTGTGCTGCACTGAGCCATGGTAGCTTGCTACTGCTCCGGACACATTGATTGACCGACATGTATCCTTCTTCGCTGCTGTGTCTATCCCTTTGGTGAAATGACTTGCTATTGTTATGGAGTCCCTGTAGCCTGCTACGACTTGTCTACATGCAGTGATGGCATTTATGTCTCACGGCTTAATGGAGTCCTTGTAGCTTGCTATGACTCGTCTACACACGCTTGAGGCCGATGCCTGCATTGCTGGGTTACGTATGTCTGTTTCCGTACGGATGTGCCACTTGGGTTCTATAGCTAGTCATGTCGGCCCGGGTTCTCTGTTGTTGGCTGCCAGCGACATGTTCACATACATGAGCTAAAAGACGCAAACGGTCCCGGCTAAGGTAAGGATGCAGTCGCGGAGCTTACCATGCGTGAGGCCACGAAGTGATGTGATATGTTACAGTCTGGATTCATATGACTTAGGATCGGGCTCCCGACACAATTGCATGCATAGAATAATAGGAGAGAGGAAGAGAGTCATGCCAATGTTGTATAAAGAGGGAATATTCGGGTTTTACCCCTTCAATAATTGATATAGGGCAAGATGTTCTTACTAGAGGTAGAATAGGTATGTGAGTGTCTATGTTAAAACTTTGGGCGCAAGGAGAATGGGGGAAGGGTCAAAACAACAGTTTTACCAATCCACGAGAAGGTGTTTGTGTTGTGTTTGGGCCAGTAGATGGAGTCTAGTTGCCATGTTATTTAACAGGATTAAGTAGTATGCAAAAACAAGGTTCATCACAAGGTTTTATATGGTTTGAAGAAAGTTTACAATGTGAACTTTCTAATCCTTAGAAATCAACAGAATCAGGTTCCTGTAGATCTAGGCATGCAAAACTATTCTCCTTAATGCACCACTTGGCCTATATGCATTATTAGAGGATTAGAACATGTCCACAAAGTTTGAGATCAATAGGAGACATTTGTCAACGTAGAGTTGCTCAAATTTGGATATGGACAGAAAGGGTTTTGGGATAATTTGGTGAACCAAATCAATTGGGATTGAGATGAAACCTTGCAAGATGATCACATATATCATTTGGGACATGCTAGAATTTGCCTGGATTTATTTGAGAATATTCCTTTTACAAATATTTCAAATGCTTAAAATAGGCAGAAATAGTTTTGAAGGGTTTTGTCCAATATTTTGAACATTAAAATTTGTTTAAACTCTTATTTTGGACAATATATGCCCATTGAGTTTTACTAAATTTTCTCAATTATTTTTAAAGCATAAAAATAATTTTCCGTAATAAAGGAACATTTCTGGCCTAATGAAAAAGCCTTTAAATAAAATAATAAAATAATACTAAAAATAATATTTTGTGGTTTGGGGAAGTTATATATATTGTAGGTTCCAAATATATCCTTTAGGAAACAACATTTCATCCAATTTGAGGAATTGTGAGGGAGTCCTTGATTAGGGGGTCCTCGGATAGTCGACCTGTTGTTTCTTGGCCGGACTATATGAGCTACTTCCCGAACACTGGATGATTTGAAGGCCCAGTTTCCAGGATGGAAGCTTTGAGGAGGATGACTTGCGCTCCATGTTTGATGTAGTAAATAGGAATGTTTATCTCTTTGGCATGTAAGTGACCATGTGTAAACCCTAGGCCTCCTCGTCATATATATAAGCCGGAGGGTTTTAGTGTATAGATATAGAAAAACTGATCTAGGGTTAGACATACGATGTCGAGGTAGATCAACTCTGTAACCCCTTACACCATCAATACAGTCAAGCAGGACATAAGTTATTACCTCCATTGGATGGCCCGAATCTGGGTAAACCCGTGTCCCCTTCGTCTTGTGTTACCGTCGATCCTAGTCTCATAGTTTGAGACCCCATAGCCTAGATCCGCCGGTTTTGGCACCGACATGGGTGCTTTCATTGAGAGTTCCTCTTTGAGCAAGATGGAACATGGACGTCGTCAATGAAGAGGTCCGCAACATGGACGTTTTCATCCCTGGGCAGATCTTCGCCTTCGGCAGCATTGTGCTGTATGCTGATTCCGCCGACCATCTAGGCCGCATGGAGAACTTTGCCCCGTGATCAAGAGGTCAGATTTAGAAACTTAGAGTCTTTTCTCGAATCTCGGGGAGACTTGTCACTCATTGGGCTAACGGCTTTGCCCGTAGCCCCCGAGGACTCTGAGGCTTTAACCTCGAGCCCCTTCTTCGGACAAGCCGATGGGGTCATCCATGGCAACAGTCCGATCTGTCATCCCGGTTTGGATATCAAGCCATACGACCGAACATACGTTACTTCTGAACACTCCGCATTGGTGGACTTCATGGGAGTGAAGTCAACGAGTTCTGAATAGCTGGATCCGATTGGGCCCTCAGCGGTAAACAAGGACTTGGAGAAATTCTTGTCGATCAGGATCACCGACGATCCAGCCCCGATCTATGCCCGGCCCGGTTATAGTTCGGGCAGGGATGCATTTTTTGACCCACCCACCACCCACTTGATAGACACCGTCGAAGACTTAACCGACGTGCTAGACTACGCCTCCGAGGAGGCAAAATACATGGATGAAGAGGATCGTGCTCCCACCCCCGTTAACACCGGGAGTTGGGCCGCCACTTCTACATACAACGTCTACATGGTGGATATTCCTGCCACCAACGGCAACAATACACCCCACTAAAACGGCGACAGATCAGGCGACGTGCCATCAAGGCACTGGAAATCGCATAAGCGGTCCAAAAGCAAAAAGGGAAGAAGAGCTAGCATCAGCAACGGGGACGGTAATGCCCATGCCGATCATGACAATCCCGATATCCCCGAGCACCCATTTGAGGGTCTGGAAGAGCTGAAGGACCAAAACGACCCCGATACCATCAATGACCCCAAAGGCGACGATTACCTTCCCCCCATCGAGGAGGAAGATATACCGGAGGTCTATGACTTGTACATCCCTGATAACCTCGATGATCAAGAAGAAATCAAGCAACGACTCATAGAGATGGCTAGCAGCCTAAAAGCCAAAGAATGACAACTCAAAGCCGAACAGGCCAACTTCAATAATTGATGGACAAAAGTCCTCTCAGCTGAGGAAGTATACAACACTAGTCGGTCAAACTAGCCCAAAAGCTACCCTTGGAGAAGTTGCTGCCGCAATTCGACGATGAGCTCACTGACCCTTCGTCTCCACATCATACCCCATATGATAAGCCGGACCACCCTCCCCATGGGCATGACAGAGCGGCCAATGACACCAGTTATGTACAGGTGATGCTCCACAGATAGGGTAAGGAGCCATTCAAACCCAATGACAGGCTCGACATGCGTGATGACCTAGATCACAGAGCAGGCCGTACAAGATCCATCTACGGATCCAGAGGTTACTCACCGGATAGATAGGGAGAGTATAGACCATGGTTCAATCAAAACCACAGATGCCGGGATCACGACCGGGCCCATACAGACGCCGACTACAGGTGTGACATAGCACGGGTCAGAGGTGCCGCTCACCCACTGTGCTTCACGAACGAGGTAATGCGGCATCAGTTTCCCGAAGGGTTTAAACCAATGAGTATAGAACAGTATGATGGGTCCACTGACCCAACTGTATGGATCAAGGACTTCCTCCTTCATATCCACATGGCACGAGCAGACGATCTCCATGCCAACAAATACCTACCTCTTAAGCTTAAGGAGCTAACTCGGCATAGGATAAACAGCCTCCCCGAAAGACTCCATAGGATGCTGGGAAGACATGGAGGACGCGTTCCGCTATAACTTCCAGGGGACCTATTGTCGGGAGACGTTGTAGTAAATCAAAAAATGTCCTATGTGTCACTAGGATCAATCTATGGAGAAACCAGCAACGAGCAAAGGGTGAGTGCATCTTCATACCTTTGAAGATCGCAAAGCGGAAGCGTTACTAGAACGCGGTTGGTGGAGTCATACTCGCATCAATTCAGATCGCGGTGGATTCTAATCTAAGCGCCGAACAACAACGCCTCCGCGTTAAACACACGTGCAGTTCGATGACGTATCCTATGCCTTGATCCAGCAAGGAGGAAGGAGAGGTTGAGGGAGAGCTCCGGCAGCACGATGGCATGGTGACGATGGAGCTGTGTGGTTCTTCGACAGGGCTTCGCCGAGCTCTACGGAGAACGAGGAGGAGGAAGGGTAGGGCTGCGCCAAGAGAGAGAGAGGAACTCGTGTAGATGGCATCCCCCAAAACCCGACTATATATAGCAGGAGGAGGAGGGAGGGTGCAGACCCTATGGTTCCCACCCTAGGGGCCGGTGGTAGCCCTAGAAGCGACTTGGTGCGGCGACCAAGGGAGGGGAGAGGTGATGCGGCAAACCTAGCCACCCTAGGGTGGGCCAAGAGCCCATCTAGGTCTAGGGTTTGCCCCCCTCTCTCCTTTGTGGCGCCTTGAGCCAGGGTGGAGGGCGCACCAGCCCGGTCTGGGGCTGGTCCCTTCCCAAATTCGTCCCATGCAGCCTTCCGGGGCTATTGGCCCTCCCGGTGGACCCTCGGAACCCTTCTGGTGGTCCCGATACATTACTTGTGATGCCCGGAACACTTCCGGTAACCAAATCCTCACTTCCTATATATCATTCTTTACCTCCGGACAATTTCGGGATCTCATTCAATACAACAGCAACAACTCCTCCTGACGTCCGGGATCTCATCCAGAACTCCGAACAACCTTCGGTACCACGTATACTATTTCCCTATAACCCTAGCATCATCGAACCTTAAGTATGTAGACCCTACGGGTTCGGGAGGCACGTAGACATGACCGAGACATCTCTCCGGCCAATAACCAATAGCGGGATTTGGATACCCATGTTGGCTCCCACATGCTCCACGATGATCTCATCAGATGAACCACAATGTCGGGGATTCAATCAATCCCGTATACAATTCCCTTTATCTACCGATATGACACTTGCCCGAGATTCGATCGTCGGTATCCCTATACCTTGTTCAATCTCGTTACTGGCAGGTCTCTTTACTCGTTCTGTAACATATCATACCGTGGCTAAACCTTTAGTCACATTGAGCTCATTGTGATGATGTCTTACTGTTTGGGTCCAGAGATACCTCTCCGTCACACGGAGTGACAAATCCCAGTATCGATTCGTGCCAACCCAAGAGACACTTTCGGGGATACCTGTAGTGTACCTCTATAGCCACCTAGTTAAGTTGTGATGTTTGGCACGCCCAAAGTATTCCTACGGTGTCCGGCAGTTGCACAATCTCATGGTCTCAGGAAACGATACTTGGCATTAGAAAAGCTTTAGCAGACAAACTACACGATCTCTTGCTATACTTAGGATTGAGTCTTGTCCATCACATCATTCTCCTAATGATGTGGTCCCGTTATCAATGACATCCAATGTCCACGGTCATGAAACCATGACCATCTATTGATCAATGAGCTAGCCAACTAGAGGCTCACTAGGGACATGTTGTGGTCTATGTATTCACACATGTATTATGGTTTCTGGTTAATACAATTACAGCATGAACAATAGACAATTATCATGAACAAGGAAATACAATAACAACCATTTTATTATTACCTATAGGGAATATTTCCAACAGTCTCCCACTTGCACTAGAGTCAATAATCTAGTTACATTGTGATGTATCGAACACCCATAGAGTTCTGGTGTTGATCATGTTTTGCTCGTGAGAGAGGTTTAGTCAACGGATCTGCGACATTCAGATCCGTATGTACTTTACAAATATCTATATCTCCTTCCTGAATGTAATCACGAATGGAGTTGAAGCGGCACTTGATGTGTCTTGTCTTCTTGTGAAACTTGGGCTCCTTGGCAAGGGCAATGGCTCCAGTTTTGTCGCAGAATAGTGTCATCGGGCCCGACGCACTGGGAATAAATCCTAGGTCAGTTATGAACTCCTTCATCGAGACTCCTTCCTTTGCTTCTTTTGAAGCAGCTATATACTCCGTTTCACATGTAGATGCTGCCACGACACTTTGCTTGCTGCTGCACCAGCTGACTGCCCCTCCGTTCAAAATATACACGTATCCGGTTTGTGACTTGGAGTCATCCGGATCTGTGTCGAAGCTAGCATCGACGTAACCATTTACGACGAGCTCTTCGGCACCTCCATATATGAGAAACCTGTCCTTTGTCCTTTTCAGGTACTTCAGGATATTGTTGACTGTTGTCCAGTGTTCCGCTCTAGGATCACTTTGGTACCTCCCTACCAAACTTATGGCAAGGTTCACACCAGGTCTAGTACACAACATGGAATACATAATAGAGCCTATGGCCGAAGCATAGGGGATGACACTCATCTTTTCTTTATCCTCTGTCGTGGTCGGGCATTGAGTGGTACTCAATCTCACACCCTATAACACAGGCAAGAACCCCTTCTTGGACTGATCCATATTGAACTTCTTCAATATCTTGTCAAGGTATGTGCTTTGCGAAAGACCTATGAGGCGTTTCGATCTATCTCTATAAATCTTTATGCCTAATATGTAAGCAGATCCTCCAAGGTCCTTCATTGAAAAACACTTATTCAAGTAGGCCTTTATACTTTCCAAGAGTTCTATATCACTTTCCATCAACAATATGTCATCCACATATAATATGAAGAATGCTACAGAGCTCCCACTCACTTTCTTGTAAATACACTTTAATCACCTCATTAAAGCGAATGTTCCAACGATGAGATGCTTACACCAGCCCATAGATGGAGCGTTGGAGCTTGCATACCTTGTTAGCATCCTTAGGATTGACAAAACCTTCCGGCTGCATCATATACAGTTCTTCCTTAAGGAAGCCATTAAGGAATTCCGTTTTGTCGTCCATTTGCCAAATCTCATAATCATAAAATGCGGCAATTGCTAACTTGATTTGGACATACTTCAGCATCGCTACGGGTGAAAAAGTCTCATCGTAGTCAACTCCTTGAACTTGTCGATAACCTTTAGAGACCAGTCGAGCCTTATAGACGGTCACATTACCATCCGCATCAGTCTTCTTCTTAAAGATCCATTTATTTTTCTATGGCTCGCTTATCATTAGGCAAGTCCACCAAATTCCATACTTTGTTCTCATACATGACTCCTATCTCGGATTTCATGGCTTCAAGCCATTTGTTGGAATCCGGGCCCGCCATTGCTTATTCATTGTTTGAAGGTTTACTGTTGTCCAACAACATGATCTCCAGGATAGGGTTACCATACCACTCTGGTGCGGAACGTGTCCTAGTGGACCTTTGAATAGCAACTTGATTTGAAGTTTCATTATCATCATCATTAACTTCCTCTCCAGCCGGTGCAGGCTCCACAGAAACAACTTCATGTGCCGTGCTACTCTCCGGTTTGGGTGGAGGTACAATTACCTCATCAAGTTCTATTTTCCTCCCACTTAATTGTTTCGAGAGAAACTCTTTCTCAGGAAAGGATCCGTTCTTGGCAAAAACGACTTTGCCTTCGGATCTGAGGTAGAAGGTATATCCAATAGTTTCTTTGGGGTATACTATGAAGAAGAACTTTTCCGCTTTGGGTTCGAGCTTCTCAGATTGAAGTTTCATCACATAAGCATCGCATCCCCAAACTTTTAGAAACGACAGCTTAGGTTTATTTCCAAACCATAATTCATACGGTGTCGTCTCAACGGACTTAGACGGGGCCCTACTTAAAGTGAATGCAGTAAGTCGTTAAGAGACATCATAGATCGCACCATATCTAATAGAGTGCGATTACGATGTTCAGACACACCATTTCGCTGAGATGTGCCAGGCGCCATGAGTTGTGAAACAATTCCACTTTTCCTTAGGTGTGTGCCAAACTCGTGACTCAAATATTCTCCTCCACGATCAGATCGTAGGTACTTTATTTTCCTGTCACATTGATTCTCTACCTCACTTTGAAATTCCTTGAACTTTTCAAAGGTTTCAGACTTGTGTTTCATTAATTAGACATACCCATATCTGCTCAAGTCATCAGTGAGGGTCAGAACATAGCGGTAGCCACCACAACCCTCGACGCTCATTGGACCCCATACATCGGTATGTATTATCTCTAACAAGTCAGTTGCTCTCTTCATTGTTCCGGAGAACGGAGTCTTGGTCATCTTGCCCATGAGGCATGGTTCGCACGTGTCAAATGATTCAAAATCAAGAGACTCCAAAAGTCCATCAGCATGGAGTTTCTTCATGCGTTTGACACCAATAGGACCAAGGCGACAGTGCCACATGTAAGTGGGACTATCATTATCAACCTTACATCTTTTGGTACTCACACTATGGACATGTATAACATCACGTTCGAGATTCATCAAAAATAAACCATTGACCAGCGGCGCATGACCATAAAATATTTCTCTCATATAAATAGAACAACCATTATTCTCAGATTTAAATGAGTAGCCATCTCGCATGAAGCGAGATCCAAATACAATGTTCATGCTCAAAGCTAGTACTAAATAACAATTATTGAGGTTTAAAACTAACCCCGAAGGTAGATGTAGAGGTAGCGTGTCGACGGCAATCACATCGACCTTCGTACCATTCCCGACGCGCATCATCACCTCATCCTTTGCCAGTCTCCGCTTATTCTGCAGCTCCTGCTTGGATTTACAAGTGTGAGCAACTGCACCGGTATCAAATATCAGGAGCTACTACGAGCGCTGGTAAGGTACACATCAATAAGAAGTATATCACATATACCTTTAACATTGTCGGCCTTCTTATCTGCCAAGTACTTGGGGCAGTTCCACTTCCAATGACCAGTACCCTTGCAATAAAAGCACTCAGTCTCAGGCTTGGGTCCATTCTTGTTCTTCTTCCCAACAACTTGCTTACCGGGCACGGCAACTGCTTTGCCATCCTTCTTGAAGTTCTTCTTACCCTTGCCTTTCCTGAAACTAGTGGTCTTATTGACCATCAACACTTGATGCTCCTATTTGATCTCGACCTCCGCAGATTTCAGCATCGAGTACATCTCAGGGATGGACTTCTCCAAACCCTACATGTTGTAGTTTGTCACAAAGCTCTTGTATCTAGGTGGAAGCGACTGGAGGATTCTTTCAATGACCGAGTCATTGGAAGATTAACTCGCAGCTGAGACAAGCGGTTGTGCAACCCAGACATTCTGAGTATGTGCTCACTGATAGAACTATTCTCCTCCATCTTAAAACTAAAGAACTTGTCGGAGACATCATATCTCTCGACCCGGGCATGAGATTGGAAAACCAATTTAAGCTATTGGAACATCTCATATGCTCCGTGTTGCTCAAAATGCTTTTGGAGCCCCGGTTCTAAACTGTAAAGCATGGTGCACTGAACCAAGGAGTAATCATCACAACGCGACTGCCAGGCGTGCATAACATCTTGAGTCGCTGGGAAAATGGGTGCGTCACCTAGCGGTGCATCACGGACATACAATCTCTTGGAAGCTATGAGGATGATCCTCAAGCTATGGACCCAATCTGCATAGTTGCTTCCATCAACTTTCAGCTTGGTTTTCTCTAGGAACGCGTGGAAGTTGAGGGCAACATTAGCGTTGGCCAGTGGATCTACAATATAGATTGTAAAGACAATTTTATACCAAGTTCATGATAATTAAGTTCACATAATCAAATTATTTAATGAACTCCCACTTAGATAGACATCTATCTAGTCATCCAGTGACACATGATCCACATCAACTAGCCCGTATCCGATCATCACGTGAGACGAACTAGTCATCCATGGTGAACATCTCCATGTTGATCGTATCTTCTATATGACTCATGTTCGACCTTTCGGTCTTCCGTGTTCCGAGGCCATGTCTGTACATGCTAGGCTCGTCAAGTCAACCGAAGTGTATTGCCTGTGTAAATCTGGCTTACACCCATTGTATGCGAACATTAGAACCTATCACACCCGATCATCACGTGGTGCTTCGGAACAATGAACCTTAGCAACTATGCATAGTTAGGGTGAACACATTTCTTGAAATTTTAGTGGGATATCATCTTATTTACCTTCCGTCGTTCTAAGCAAATAAGATGTAGACATGATAAACATCACATGCAATCAATATAGTGACATGATATGGCCAATATCATCTTGCTCCTTTGATCTCCATCTTCGGGGCACCATGATCATCATTGTCACCGGCATGACACCATGATCTCCATCATCGTGTCTTCATGAAGTTGTCTTGCAAAATATTACTTCTACTACTATCGCTGACGATTAGCAATAAAAAAAAGTAATTACATAGCGTTTATGATTGACACGCAGGTCATACAATACATTAAGACAACTCCTATAGCCCCTACCGGTTGTCATACTCATCGACATGCAAGTCATGAATCCTATTACAAGAACACGATCAATCTCATACATCACAATGCATCACATCACATCCTTTGGCCATATCGCATCACAAGGCATATGCTGCAAAACAAGTTAGACGTCCTCTAATTTGTTGTTGCAAGTTTTACGTGGCTGTTATAGGTTTCTAGCAAGAACGTTTATTACCTACACAAAAACCACAACGTGATATGCCAATTGCTATTTACCGTTCATAAGGACCCTCTTCATCGAATCTGATCCGACTAGAGTGGGAGAGACAGACACCAGCTAGCCGCCTTATGCAACAAGTGCATGTGAGGCGGTGGGACCGGTCTCATGTAAGTGTACGTGTAAAGTTGGTCCGGGCTGCTTCATCCCACAATACCGCCGAATCAAGATAAGACTAGTAACGGCAAGCAAATTAACAAGATCGATGCCCACAACAACTTGTGTTCTACTCGTGCATAGTTTCTACGCATAGACCTAGCTCTGATACCACTGTTGGGAGACATACTAGTAAATCAAAATATTTCCTACGTGTCACCAAGATCAATCTATGGAGAAACCAACAAAGAGCAAAGGGGGAGTGCATCTTTATACCTTTGAAGATCTCAAAGCGGAAGCGTTACTAGAACGCGGTTGGTGGAGTCGTACTCGTAGCGATTCAAATCGCAGTGGATTCTGATCTAACCGTCGAACACCGACGCCTCCACGTTCAACACACGTGCAGCCCGATGACGTCTCCTATGCCTTGATCCAGTAAGTAGGGAGGAGAGGTTGAGGGAGAGATCCAACAGCACAACGACATGGTGATGATGGACCTGCGTGGTTCTCTGGCAGGGCTTTGCCAAGATCTATGGAGAACGAGGAGGAGGAAGTGAAGGGCTGCACCGAGAGAGAGAGGAACTCATGTAGATGGCAGCCCCCCAAACCCCACTATATATATTACATGGAGGAGGGAGGGTGCAAGCCCTAGGGTTCCCACCCTAGGGGCCGGCGGCAGCCCTATATGGGACTTGGTGCAGCGGCCAAGGGAGGGGAGAGGTGGTGCGGCAGCCCTAGCTGCCCCAGGGTGGGCCTAGGGCCCATCTAGGCCTAGGGTTTGCCCCCCTCTCTCCTTTGATGTGCCTTGGGCCAGGGTGGAGGGTGCACCAGCCCACTTTGGGGCTGGTCCCTTCCCACTTTCGGCCCATACAGCCTTCCGGGGCTGGTGCCCCTCCCGATGGACCCTCGGAACCCTTCCGGTGGTCCCGGTACGTTACCTGTGATGCCCGGAACACTTCTGGTAACCAAATCCTCACTTCCTACATATCATTCTTTACCTCCAGACCATTCTGGAACTCCTCGTGACGTCCGGTATCTCATCCGGGACTCCGAACAACCTTCGGTACCCACATATACTATTTCCCTATAACCAAAGCGTCATCGAACCTTAAGTGTGTAGACCCTACGAGTTCGGGAGGCACGTAGACATGATAGAGACATCTCTTCGGACAATAACCAATAGTGGGATCTGGATACCCATGTTGGCTCCCACATGCTCCATGATGATCTCATCGGATGAGCCACGATGTTGGGGATTCAATCAATCCTGTATACAATTCCCTTTGTCTACCGGTATGACACTTGCTCGAGATTCGATCATCGGTATGTGTATACTTTGTTCAATCTTTACTTGTTCTGTAACACATCCTCCCGTGGCTAACTCCTTAGTCCCATTGAGCTCATTATGTTGATGTCTTACTGAGTGGGCCCAGAGATACCTCTCTGTCACACGGAGTGACAAATCCTAGTCTCGATTCATGCCAACCCATTGGACACTTTCGGGGATACCTGTAGTGTACCTTTATAGCCACCCAGTTATGTTGTGATGTTTGGCACACCCAAATTATTCCTATGGTATTCGGGAGTTGCACAATCTCATGGTCTAAGGAAATGATACTTGACACTAGAAAAGCTTGAGCAGACGAACTACACGATCTCTTGGTATTCTTAGGATTGGGTCTTGTCCATCACATCATTCTCCTAATGATGTGATCCTGTTATCAATGACATCCAATGTCCATGGTCATGAAACCGTGACCATCTATTGACCCACGAGCTAGCCAACTAGAGGATCACTAGGGACATGTTGTGGTCTATGTATTCACACATGTATTATGGTTTCCGGTTAATACAATTATAGCATGAACAATAGAAAATTATCATGAACAAGGAAATACAATAATAACCATTTTATTATCGCCTCTAGGGCATATTTCCAACACCTATGTCCGCCTGCTGGACTCTTCCAATCTCAGCAACCTCGTTCAGAAGCCAGGCAAATCCGCCCGATAGTTCTGGAATCGGTTATTGACTAATAAGAACCAAATCATCGACTGTCCGGAGGCTGAGGCCATAGCGTCCTTACGGCACAATATTCGGGACGAATGGCTGGTCCGCCAGCTAGGCCAAGACAAACCTCGATCTATGTCCTCCCTTACCTCCCTCATGACCTACTTTTGCACGGGCGATGATAACTGGTTAGCTAGACGCAACCACAATTCTGAAGATCCCGTGGCACCGGAAACCGAGGATGGCAACTCCGAGCCAAAGCTCAATAGGAATAAACGCTGGGACAATGATACTGATGCCAATGACACGACGGTTAATACGGATTCCGCTATTCCCGACGTGGGCAGCGGAAGAAGCCCCCTAAAGGCAATCCTGACGGACCCACTCAGCTGGAAATGATTATGGAAAGGCCTTGACAGATCCATGGGACTCCAATTGGTGGCAGACAAAAGAAATACCCTCCCGAAGTCAAAACGGTGAATATGATATATGCCACCCACATACCTAAGAAGGAGAGGAAACGAGCCCTTCGGAAGGTCTATGCTGTGGAGCCCGTAGCTCCGAAGTATAACCCATGGACAGCATATCCGATCACCTTTGTCCAGCGGGACCACCCGACCAGTATCCATCATTGGGGCTCGGCTGCCCTCGTCCTAGATCCCATTACTGCTGTTTATCACCTCACCAGAGTCCTAATGGATGGAGGAAGAAGTCTCAATCTGATTTACTCGTACACGGTGAAAAACATGGGCGTAGATCTGTCAAGGATCAAGCCGAGCAGCACTACCTTCAAGGGAGTGATCCCAGGCGTTGAGGTCTGTTGTACATGTTCTGTAGCCCTGGAAGTTGTGTTTGGCTCGCCCGATAACTTCCGCAGCGAAGACTTGATCTTCGACATTGTGCCTTTCCGTAGCGGCTATCACGCGCTGCTTGGCCGGACGGTGTTCGCTCATTTCAATGTAGTCCCTCATTACGCATACCTCAAGCACAAGATACGAGGCCCCAAGGGGGTTATCAGTGTTAATGGCAATAAAGAGTGTTCCTTTAGAACCGAGGAACATGCAATAACATTGGTGGCCGAATTCAGCAACAAAGGTGACCGGCAAGTTTCGGCATTTGCCGTCAAGGCACGAAAGGCTGGGAAGCGAGTTAGAATTCAAACTAAAAACTCAGATCCTTCCTGTTCCCTCTATAGGGATTCGCCCCCCAGCGTAGAATTTCTGGACCAGCAAAGTACATGCCGAGGAGGCACAACTTCACACTTAAGATTCCATGGGAAGTTGTGGGGAAATAAGGTGGGTGTTCAGCTGCCCCGACCTACTACCACCAATACGTCTTTGGACAAAATACATGCGCTCCTAACAGAGCCTGCCTATGGCGTAAAGCTCACCCATAATGTTGTAGCCTCTCAAGACTTTGGTAAGAAAAATCCACCCGGACTAACACCCATCAATGTGCATTAAAAAGCAGGAGTCAATTAGCATGGGGGGCATATCGACAACTTCAGGTCACCAATTGAAGAACCCTGGTACAACAACTCCCATAGGACTTTATTTCCTATTTTCTTCCGCATACCTGTAAAAAGTTGCTTTAGGCAATCCAAGTTATAAGAGTTATTGAGGAAATGCAAAATTGCATGGCACAAGTACGCCTCATTTGTCCTGTTTTTGGCGCATACTTTTTTCTTCTCTCCCTCTTCTCGTGAACCTGTTCGGTATGACTCGAGATAACCGGCTAATAGACCAGGGGCTCGTTTGCAAACACAAATTTCCTTAACTATCGTGTGTTCTGCGTCTTGGCGTTCGCTTTATATGCATCGGCTTTGAACTATGTCTTTGTTTATTAAGTTGGGTTGCCCGACTTCTGTGCTTGCCCTTTTATGTTCTGCTCGTTCGACCAAAAGGGCAAAGGGAGCACCCCTGCGATTATGCTTCCGGATAGTCCGGTCAAGCACCTCAGGGGAGAAAGGCGAAAACAGATTGTCATAGTATGCTCGATCCGATCAGTGAGCCCCAAGCTAGAAGTATTATAATTCAACCCTCGTAAGCGGTTATTCCATGTTATACGAGGAACTTGCCCGTTGTGCAAAATTTTTGATGCTGGCTTCGTCCTCGGTTCGTCCGAACATTGCAAATACTTTGGTGGCTAATCGTACGCTTCCCGCAGTCCTTTTCACGCCCCTTCGGTTAAGTGAAACAAATAAAGCACAATAGTATGATTGCCTAGTCCGTCGCACTAAACCGCCTTCGGGTTCCGATAGTACGGCTAAGGAACGTAGTGCATTGGCATAGAGACCCCATGTAGTATCCACATGGGGGCTGAAGCCGACGACTCACATCTTTCAATATTAAACAACCATACATGAGTTATAAAGGAATGCAAACCCATATAAGAGCGGATACTAATATCATTAAAAGTTATCTCGAGTCTTCGGACACATTACAAGCTCATTCAAATAATTTTTCACCCGAACACTGCGACGCTATCACCTGCGCACTCTCCGTCACTCCATCGAAATAAAGCTCGAGGCGTCAGTGCTCCTTTCCAGGTGGTGGAGGGTCGGTGGCAACCTTCATCGGATTGAGCCCTGGCCAGTGCACTGTGGCCTTAGCAAGTGCATCCACACTCCTTCGATGCAGGAGGACCGCTTCACGGTGTCGAGGCGATGCGTGGCAGCAATCAGTCGCTACACCAGGCCGAAGTAACTGCCTGGGAGTGGCTTGCCGGGCCATAAGTGGCCTGGAGGTACTTGATGGCCGGCTCCGCCATCTGGTCCAGCTCCATCAGCTGTTTCAGCTGCTCCACTAGAAGAGGAGGACACTCAGGGGCTCCGAACTGTGCCCAGAACATCCGAGCTTTGTCTTCCTCTCCCCGCAAGGCGAGCAGCTGATTGGCGTCCGCCACGCTCTTCTGGAGATCGGCGGATGCGCTTGAGGATCGCCAC
>CM039675.1:178380081-178545340 GCA_022496015.1 Hordeum marinum
CTTTGTCCAGCCCGAACCCCGACCGGACCCCGTCCGGAACTTCAGGCCTGCCTGCGCGTAGTGACTCGGCCCAAGGGCCCATGTACCCCCTTCACTCCTACTTCGACCTAGACTATAAATAGTCCTCTTCCACCTCGATTTAGGGTTAGGGGTTGTTCAGCGAATACCTTTGTTGATCCTAACTCCATTAACTCCTTCCCTCGTGGAGCGATACACCTCTATGTGAGAAGATCCAAAGTGGTGTCAAGGCCCCTCTAGAGAGAAGACCCTACGGGATTCAAGGCATCCTCCTTTGGAGTGAGGAGAACTATCAGTTACCGTGTATCCTTTTGTTGATTGTGGATCTTTGTAACTCGTGTGAACATGTGTTTCTTGTGGATTTGTGATCGGAGTTCTTCAATTAATTTGTGATTTCTCTTTGGTTTTCACCCATTTCTACCTCCAAGTGTGAAAATATCCGTGCTACCGAGCTTGCCCCATATCATAGTGGTATCATGATCGACGTTGATTCACACCTTGGAGTCTTCCCCTCCACTTTCTAGCCATTTTTTTGCTTTGATTTGACCTAATTTCGAAAATCCTCACAAAAATAGTCATACCCAAAATTTCTTGGATTTATTGGATTTGAGTAGATTTTGTTGATTTGTATCCGTGGATTTCGTTGTGGACGTGTGGATATAGCTTTCCATCCATCCAAACCCCACCGATATTTCTTTTTACCTGTCAGATTTGGGTTTTTCGTCATGATTTTCTGCCCAAGTTCAAGATCTAGAAATTAGGGTTCGTCCCAATTTTGCCGACCCCCTGAAGCTCCGGCCCCACCCGTACCTTCCAACCCCCGGACCCTCCGGCCACCCCGAACCTTCCAGCCTTTACAGAAAGATTCCCCTCGGTAGTTTTCCATTTTTGTTTTTTCCAACCATAGATTTTCTACAACCTTCCACCATTTTCTTACGCAACCTTTCGCATTTGAGATTTTGAGTCAGGAGCTTTGCCACTTCCTACGGTGTTTCGGTTACTTAGGAGTGGTTCTTCATCGACATCGCCGCTCATCATCGCCCTGGATTATCGCAATCACCTCTTCATTGACACCAACCGTAAGCAAGGACGGTAACGCGACGACACTCTTGACATATACCCTTGCCATTGCATTGTTACCCCGAGCCTTTTGTGTTACTTGCCTATCGAGACTATCTATTGAGTATTGCCAGGCTATGATACTTATGCACTTTAGTGATACATATTTTGCATAGCTACAATTGCATGCATATAACATCGTATCATCTTTTGTGTTACAACATAGTACCCGCATACACAATTGCTATCTTGGTGTGCACGCCCCGCATAGTGACAATCCAAATATCATTGCTAAAAGAAAGAGAACCAAAGGTTTTAAGCAATGACAAAAGAACAAAAGCAATAGCATCGCCAAATTTGCATATCATACTTGATCATCTTGGATCACTTGAGCGAGTGACTCGTGCCTCATACATACATAGCAAGTCAGGAATAGGAAAACGACACTTCTTTTTTCTTATAGGTTGTGCATAAGTTCTTATCATGCCCATTTGAGCAATCGTGCTAGCATCTCTCTAGTGTTGTGCAACACAAGCGTTTTCCGTGGATTCCGAATTTTGTGCTCATTTCTTGGTTGCACAACCCCACTTATCTATTTGTGTGTGTCTCCGTGTCCACCCATTGCTATTGATCTACATTGTCTTACTTGTGAATTTGCGAATCCGATCTTTGATGGTCAACCGTGCGCCGTCCACTTCTACTCCACCAAGGAGTTGTCACTCAAGTCACCGCTCAATGACATACTCTTCCAACACAAGTTCCCCGCGAGCATGTCATCACCATCACGACGAACACTCCGGTCCAAGTTCTCGACAAGGTCGCCACCACCGTGACAATCCATCCCATGACAATGGATTGCAAGATCGTGTCCGCGCTCGAGACCATCTCAACAAGATCAAGATGCTTGCGAGCAACAACAACATCGCCAAGAAGAACACCATCGCCTCCATGAACAATCTCTTCAAGCACATCATGCCTTGGAAGAAGCTACTTGCGCCTTGGAGGAGCGCAACCGCCAAGCTCATCGCGAACGAGAAGCACTTCAGCGAGAACAACAAGAACAAGACGCTCGCCAAGTGGAACTACCTGAATGACAAGAAGAAGCCGCTCGCCAAGAGGAGCAACAAAATGACGAAACCGCACACGAGGACCTCATCAACGGCCTTAAGCACATCACGTCGAGCACAATGATAATGATGCTCCAAGGCAACCACAACATTAACTCGACAACAACATTGACGCACCTCCTCCTCGTCAAGGGCATCACCAAGACAACAACAATGATGAACAACACTTTGACAAGCTCAAGTTCACAATGCCTAAGTTCTCCAGAAGCAACGACCCCGAAGACTACCTTTCATGGGCACTCAAAGTTGACAAGATATTCCATTTGCACAACTTTGAGGAAGAGAAAAATATTGCCATGGACTCTCTTGGGTTCCAAGACTATGTTCTCGTTTGGTGGGAACAAGTGATTGAGCAAACAAGATAAAGAGGTGAACCTCCTATCACCACTTGGGCACAAATGAAGAATCTCATGAGAGCTCGTTTTGTGCCTACACACTAGAACAGGATCTCTTCAAGAAACTCCAACTACTCAAGCAAGGAACAAAATCCGTAGAAGAATACTAACAAGAAATGGTAATCTCCATGATCCGAGCCAATGTCAAGGAACATGACAAGCAAACAATGGCGTGCATTTTGAATGGCTTAAACTACCAAGTCAAGAAAATCGCGGATTTCCAACCATACTTCAACTTACTTGAGCTATTTCATCAAGCAACCAAGGCAGAACGTCAAGTGCAAGATGACTACAAGTACTCCAAGTTCTCTTCCAAGACCTACGGCTCAAGTACTCACACTTCTACGACGATGACGCCTTCGACTATGAAATCTACAACACCCACCGGCAAAAATTCAAGTTCTAAGGACAAGATGACTTCATCAAGCCATCATACTACTTCAAGAAACTACAAGCCAAGGGCTTCATCCTCTACACCAACATTGGATGACATCACTAAATCAAGCTCCATCAAGTGTTTCATGTGCCAAGTCCACAGCCACAAGACCTACGAGTGTCCAACAAGACAGATCATGATTCTTCAAGATGATGGAACCTATGACTCTATGAGCAACGACGAGATGCGACATTGGAGCATGTCACCATGCATCGACCAGTCAATGAAGACGAAGATTCTCAAATATTTTGTGAAAACGATCCAAGGCCCACTCTTGTTGTTTCCAAGGTTTTGACTCTTCAGCAACAACAAGATGAGGACCAATGTTGCCACATCTTCCACACCAAGGCGGGTGTCAAAGGAAAATCCGTCAAGGTCATCATAGATGGAGGAAGTTGCCACAATTTCGCAAGTGTAGACCTTTGCTCCAAGCCTCAATTGGTCAAGAAGAAGCACCCTTGCCCCTACAAGGTCCAATGGCTTAGTGACTCAGGCACTATCCAAGTTGATCTTACCGTGCAAGTTTCCTTCGAGATAAGAGCTTATGAAGACACCTTGGAGTGTGATGTGGTTCCCATGTCCGTTTTCCATCTACTCCTTGGGAGACCTTAGAAATTTGACTGTGGAGTCATCCACAATGGTCGAACCAATCACTATAGCCTCAAAATGAAGGGAAAGGAATATGTGCTTCGACCAATGTCTCCAAGTCAAGTGACCGTCGACAAGCAAGCTTCATCCCATCATGGAGATAAAAGTGACAGAGTGATCCACCTCAAAGAGAGTGAGTACCACAAGCCAAAAATGAGTGACTCCATGATGAGGAACATGAGAGATCTAATTCTATTAGCCACCAAAAGATATTTGAGGGATGTGACTGAGAGCCCATCGACCGTTCTTTACTATGTGCTTGTGTGCAAGGATGATCTTGTTCAGCCTAACCCTTCACAACATCTTCCTCTTGTGTTATCTCAATTATTGTAGGAATTTCAAGGCGTATTCCCAATGAGCTACCTGTGGGACTACCACCAAAACAAGGGAACAAACACCGCATCGACCTCATTTCGGGTGCACCGCTTCCCAACAAGGCACCCTACCACGTCAACCCCAAAGAAACTAAGGAGATCCAAAGGCAAGTCCAAAAACTCCTATATAAAGGGCATGTACGCGAGATTTAAGTCCTTGTGAGGTTCCCGTGATTCTAGTACCTAAGCTAGATGGTAGTATGTGAATGTGTTCGGATTTCCGCCCTATCAATGCTATAACCATTAGATATCGCCATCCTATTCCTCGCCTAGATGATATGCTAGATGAACTTAGTGGTGCCACTATATTTTCCAAGATAGATTTGAAAAGTGGTTACTATCAAATACACATAAAAGAGGGCGATGAGTGGAAAACGGCTTTCAAAACAAAGTTCAGTCTATATGAATGGCTAGTGATGCTCATCGGCTTATCCGACACACCGGGTACATTTATGCATGTCATGCATCATGTCTTACGCCCATTCATTGGATATTGCATTGTGGTATACTTTGATGACATTCTTTTTTAGCGAATCCCTTGAGGAGCATGCTACACACGTTAGGGAAGTATTGCAAGTTCTTAGGAAGGAACAATTGTATGCTAACATGGAAAATGAACTTTTGGTGTTGACAAGGTTGTTTTCCTAGGATTTGTGGTTTCTTCTAAGGGTGTCCATGTGGATGAAACTGAAATTAATGTAATTAAAACTTGGCCCACACCCACTAATTTGCAACAAGTGGGTAGCTTCCTAGGACTAGCCGGTTTCTACCGTTGCTTTGTTTAGGATTTAAGCACTATTGTATCTTCTTTACATGCTTTGAGCAATAAAAATGCACCTTTCATTTGGGGACCAACGCAAGACACCGCATTCCTTGAGCTTATTAATTTGCTTACTCGTGCACCTTTCCTTGCATTACCCAACTTTGATAAAACTTTTGAAGTGCATTGTGACGCTAGTGGTAATGGCATAGGTGGTGTGCTTATGCAAGAAAAGAGCCCCATTGCGTACTTTAGTGAGAAACTTTCCAGTGATCAACTTAGTTACCCAATCTATGACAAGAAATTGTATGCTTTGGTGAGAGTGTTACATGTTTGGGAGCATTACCTCCGCCACGTGAATTTTTTATTCATACTGACCATGAAACTATCAAGTATCTTAAGGGTCAAACTAAGTTAAACAAATGGCATGCTAAATGGAGTGAATTCATTGAATCTTTTCCTTATATCATCAAATACATTAAGGGTAAATAAATGTTGTGACAGATGCTCTTTCCCGCAAATGCATGCTTGTTACTCAACTTGAATTGAATGTTGTTGGTTTTGAGAACATCAAAGACTTGTATGAGCATGATGTGTCCTTTGCTACTCCATATGCCAAGTGCCAAGCGAAACCTTGTTGGGAATCCTATTACATGAAAGATGGCTATCTTATGCGTGTTAAAAAACTTTGTATACCCAAGTCTTCTCTTTGTTTGTTGCTTTTGCAAGAAGCTCACGATGGAGGACTTATGGGTCACTTTGGACGTGACAAGACATATGCCACCCTCTCCAACAAGTACTTTTGGTCAAAGATGTTTTGTGATGTGGCAAGCTTCACCAACTGATGCTCTACATGTTGCAAAGCTAAGTCAAAAGCTCAATCCCATGGTCTTTACATGCCTCTCCCTATACCATTTCAACCTTGGGAAGACATTAGTATGGACTTTGTGCTTGGTTTGCCATGAACGAAAAATGGCCATGATTCCGTTTTTGCCTTTGTGGATCGTTTTTTCAAGATGGCTCACTTCATTCCATGTCATAAGATCGACGATGCTTCACATGTCGAGAATTTATTTTGTATGGACATCTTGTGGCTGTATGGAGTGCCCAGGACAATTGTCTCCGATTGTGATGTCAAGTTCCTTAGCTACTTTTGCAAGACCCTATGCGCCAAACTCGGGATCAAGCTACTATCCTATTTGGCCTATCACCCACAAACCGACGGCCAAACAGAGGTGATGAACCGGACGCTCTCACCTCTCCTACGCGTGTTGATCAACAAGAATCTCAAGGAATGCGAAGATTGCCTCCCCATCACCGAGTATGCCTACAATCATGCAAGACATTTCACCATCGGCAAGTCTCCTTTCGAAGTGGTCTATGGCTTCAACCCCTTGTCCCCATTCAACATCCTCCCTCTACCACTCCAAGAGTGCATCAACATGGACACAAGTGCAAGCGCAAGCTTTATCAAGAAAATGCATGAAGATACAAGGCGCACAATCGAACGTCAAGTGGAATGTGTCACTGTCAAGTGCAACATCAACAAGCACCCCATGGTGTTCAAGGCCGGTGACCTTGTATGGCTACACCTTCGCATGGAGTGTTTCCCCAATGAGCGCATGTCCAAACTCCTACCCCAAGCCGACAAACCCTTCAAGGTTCTAGAGCGCTACAACAACAATGCCTACAGGATCGACATTCCCCGCGACAAGTACAACGTGAGCGACATCTTCAACGTCAAGGACCTATCCCCTTTCCATGCTGATGAAGATCTTGATCCGTGGACGGATCTTTCCCAAGGGGGATATTATGCGAAGCATCCCACCATCATCCCCATGGAGTCTACACCATCACATCAAGCCCCAAATGATCACATGACTAGAGCCCGCATACGTGCGATGGAAGCTAAGGTGAACTCACTACTCTTCGAGCTAGACTTTGATATCAATGAGACTTGGATGCTACCTCACAATGAAACCCTGTGCATCCTCAGGTGCAAGGAAGACAACCACAAGGGATCGAGGAAGTCCCCCCAAGACCAAGGCCAAGAAGGACAAGGAGCCAACACCAAGGGCAACACTCTTGTTGGCCCAGAACTTCTAGTCAACCCGGACCTTCCGGCCAGCCCAGAACCTCCGGTCTCCCAGCGACCCAGGAGCCAGCCACGGCACGCAGACTTTGGGCTTAGCCCGGAACCTGCCCGGACCCTGGTCCGGAACCTCTAGCTCCCGAAACTTCTGGCCGGCTCGGAACTTCTGGCCTCCCTCCAACCCAGCCTCAGGACCCGGAACTTCTGGCCTCCCTCCAGTCCAGCCCAGACCCCGGCCGGACCACGCCCGGAACTTTTGGCGTGACCCAGAACTTCCGGTCCGCTTGCGTGCCGTGACTCGGCCCAAGGGCACATGTACTCCCTTCGCTCCTATTTTGATGTAGTCTATAAATAGTCATCTTACACCTCGCTTTAGGGTTAGCTTGTGTTCAACGAATACCTTTGTTGATCCTAGCTCCATTACTTCCTTCCCTCGTGGAGAGATACACCTCTACGTGAGAAGATCCGAAGTGATGTCAAGGCCCCTCTAGAGGGAAGATCCTACGGGATTCAAGGCCTCATCCTTCGGACTGAGGAGAACTATCTGTTATCGTGTGTCCTTTTGTTGATCATGGATCTCTGTATCTCGTGTGTTCGTGTGTTTCTAGTGGATGTGTGGTCGGAGTTCTTCCATGAGTTTGTGATTTCTCTTTGGTTTTCTCCCTTTTCTCCCTCCAAGTATTAAAAGATCTATGCTACCGGGCTTGCCTCGTATCATCGTCTGAGAAAATGCCCAAAACGGATTATCTTCGTCATGTTGAAATGGTCGATTTTGATATTAAAATTGTTTCAATCGGAGATCATATGCAAAAGTTAGAGCCATCAGAGTGCAGCCCTACCACGAGGCAAAACTGATGCAAGGAATCAGACACCCACCGAGGTGATGTCTGATGGGTTGCGTAAGCTATTCGTCCATCAAGAACGCCTCAAATGGAAAAAATTAAAACACAAAAAAGTTTTGCCTAGTCGATATGGTTAACTTTGATTTTGGAGTCATCATCATTTGGGATAATCTTTGGCCTACAGAATTTCTACAAAAGTCGGAGAGCCTAGACAACCGCAGGACTGAATCCGACTAGAAGTTAAAGATGACCTCGTGGAGTATTCGATACGGATTTATTTGGGAAAGTGTTCCATAGAAAAATTATTCGTGTCATCGAAACAATCGATTTTGATATTAAAATCATCTCAGCCCGAGTTCATATGCAAATTCCATGGCCCGCGCAAGGAGCAAGAGAGAAGTTTGGGCCAGATTCTGTTTAATCCGAGTTAGACTAGAGTTAGGACTCTAAGACGTGAATTGATGTAATTTTATTGTAAGGAAAGCCTAGATGAATCATTTTCTTGTACGGGAAGTCCAACCACCTCTTATATATAGTGGAGGTGACGGCCGATTGAAACAACACACAATCAAATAAATCAATCTATCATACTTTACCTTTACCTTTATTCCTCTCCCGTGTTCTTCTTCTTCCCTGTTCTTTGTTCGTTCTTCGCTTGGAGGGCAGCGATCCATGAGGCCCTAGCGGCGATCAGGTCGACCTAGGGCAGCCCATAGCCACCGCGTGCCCTGACGGGCCCCTCCCGGACGTGTGGGGTTTCGGGTCCTCAAAAGCGCCCGCCGGATTGCTCGCGTACCGTGCTTCCAGACAGGTCTCCTTGTACGTGAGCTGCGATGCATCACCCTGGCGTCGAGGGTACACGATGATGTGTTCGTATGCGAAAACTCTTTTTGGTGACTTCGCTCGGGAAGAAGGATCAAGAATCATCATCAACCATGTATAATCTCACCCAACCCTCAGAAGTTAACGCCGATAACATCATTAAGCCCAGTCTTGTTGAACTATGGGATGAAAATCGGCAGGCCTACGAAGCGCACAAGAAGCAACGTGAATAGGCTTTTGAGGCACTCAAGAAGAACCACGAGGAGGAGGATTTGGAGGTATTTCTTACAAATTTCAAGAAGGACCGTCAAGGCAACATCACTCCAGTTGGAAACATGAATTTCCCTCTTCTTATTGACAAACAAGATGAAATCATTGTGAGTAAAGTTTTTCTCCGGAGCAATTGGTTGTGATTGAAAGTCTTGTTAGTAAGGGTAATGAGATGACGTATAATTCTTTTGTGGCAAATACTAATGCTAAGAAAAATATGCCTCCACCATCTAGTGGTACTGTTGGTATATCTGAAAACCCTTCTCCAACTTTACCTATTTCATGGGTGCCTCATATGCAACAACAATATAATATGTCATTGAATTTTTACCCTAGTCAAACCAACCAGCTTGTGGCTGAGCCTACATATCCTAATCCTATTATGAGTGTGCCTAATTCAACGTCAACACCGAATCACTTTGTCATGCCACACATAGGTGCAAACATGTTTGGTCTTTCGCCGAATTATGGTTCGGCGCCCATCCCACAAGTTGCACCACTAGCTAGTACTCATGTTGATCCTATGTCATTGCTACAAGCATCTTCATCTACCCCGGATCCAATTTTAGCCGAATTAAGGGAGGATTTGCATAAGATATTTCAAGAAACTTTCGGAAACGAGCCGAAAGTAAAAGGTCGTGTGTACCAAAAGCCTTATCCTAAACACTTCGTTGCAATTTTGTACCCTCAAGGTTACAAGGTTCCTAATTTGTTAAATTTAGAGGAGAGGGCACAAAAACAACTTGGGAGCATGTGTGTCAGTATCTAGCATAGTTGGGTGAAGCAGGTTCCATAGAGGAATTGAAAGTGTGTTTATTTCCCTTATCTTTAACTGGCACCGCATTTTCATGGTTTGTTTCTTTGCCACATGGTTCTATTCCCTTATGGTCGCAATTGGAGCAGAAGTTTCATGATCACTTTTATAGCGGTGACAATGAGCTAAAATTATCACATCTTACATCGGTTAGACAAAAACATGATGAATCGGTCACCGATTATGTCAAGAGATTTAGAGATATAAAAAACGGATGCTATAATTTAGTGATAAGTGAGAGAGACTTGGTGGATCTTGTGCTTAATGGTTTGAAACCATATATCAAAGAGAGGCTGGAAAGCTATGAGTTTTTGAGCATTAACCAAGTCCTGCAAAAAGCATTAGCTCGGTAGAATAGGAGTAAAGAGGTTCATAGATCTACATCTGATCGTCCCCGAGTGCATATGGTTGAGTATAATGATGATCATTTGGATGATGAGGCTGATGTCTATACTACTGAATTTGTTTGATCCTCAAAGGCCAAACCCTATACTTGCAATGCTCTTAAGCCGATTCGCAAGAATCGTGATGAAGAGATGAAGTTTACTTTTGATATATCTAAGTGTGATAAAATATTTGATACTCTCTTGCAAGATAAGATGATCAGGATATCACACAACATTCTGTCGTTTGAAGAGCTGAAACGGCGTGCTTATTTGTAGCAACGCAAACCCGATAAGATTCGATGTCTCTGTGCTTACCGTGCTAGTACCTAGATCAATACCTAGCACACACAGTACATGATGTAATATCAAGAATAAGCCACATGTCAATATTACATCGTAGATCCAGAATTACAATATTACATACCTGCATAGCTCAAAGCTAGCATACAAACATAATACAGTGGAAAAACAAGTGAAACTTCATGGAATCCATCAACACCACACACAAATGTTGAGTATAGACATCATAACCTAACATTGTATCACTCACTCGTTGTATCAAATCTGCAACATGATGAGTTACATCCACAAGGGTCAGTACCTTGAATTTACTTGCAGGTCACACAAGGAATTATACAATAGACCTACATCTACATGCAAGGTATAACAAGAGGATATTGTAGTGGTTGTTTTGCACAAAGCTATTTTTTCCCTGATTACTACATAATAATCAAATTTTAATTTGATCTTGCTACAGTTAATACATATGGTTTAATTTGGCAATCCGATTCCAACCTATCCCCTTTTTATGTTTCCCATGCTATTTCATTAAGGTGTATCATCTGTCAAGATCATCCAACAATTGTAATGGTCTAGTTGCTCAAAATTGTCCATAACTGGGGACATGACTAATCATGATTAGTTTTAATACTCTGCAGAGTTTTGTACGCTTTACCCACTGGACCCAACCCAAAGATTGAGACGAAGTCTTTCAGAAGCAGTCACCTAGTCCCATAGGAGGCCCATCCCAACTATCATAACTACATCTGCGGGCACATCCGGGTAGAGTTTCCACAACTGATCAACTAAGCCAGAGCCCATATGGCCAGTGGTCGCACATGGAAGCTACTAGTCACCAAGTTTGTATGATCTTTTTAAACCTGGGCGTCATCCCACTTATATTCAGAGGGTATAAACCATGATGTTCTTGAAACCACCCATCAATACCACATCCGCCCAGAGGTGAATTATATATATTAAGTTTCAACACAAGTTATATCATAGTCCTCACATAATCTTAATGATATGCACGAACCAATCCCCGTCTACATAACGTAGCAAGAATAATTACCATGATCTACATAAGGCTCTACTAAGTTGTATCTCAATAGCAATAACACACTACCATAACAACCATGCACATGCATAGTATAGTAATGTGATATATAACTACATGCATAGAAAAATAATAGGATGAAGGATGATCAAGGTGTAACTTGCCTGGTACGATTTGATGAAGATCGTCGCACTCACAAGCCTGATATTTCTATGCATCACACTCTGGATAATCTACATGTTTCAAACAACCCAACAAATCAATTATCACACTCAAATAACACCAAATAAAACCAAGAGCAAAAATCATTTTCAAAATTCAAACAACAATAGCGTAACAGTAGGTACAAAATATCTATAAACAACTAGGAACACAACACAAAAAGAAATGACTAAATTGGATGAACGGTTTGAAGGTTATGGCCTCGAGAAGGTTCAATTCAAATTGAATAGATTCAAATTAATGTAACAGCTCGAGGCCGACGCTTCAGAAGATTTTCCTTTTATTTCGAGTTTCATCGTGTGTTCCATTTAGTTGTCGCATTCATCATCGGATCATTCACATCATCTGCATAGCATCGGCACTCCATTACTATCATTTTTTTCAAACTTGCTTCTGCTCTTAGTTGTCGGTTCTCTCCGTTGTCGTCGTAGACCGTTTCGAGGCCAACCACACACACCCGCGCTCGCGGCATCATTAAATTATTGTTTTTAAAAGTGTGTAAATATTTTTGGAATGTGTCGAAACTTGGCGAGTGGCCTTAATATATTGTAGGTAGACCCCTGCCAAATTTTGTCGCATTCCGAGGTCGTTTGGTACCCCAACGGATAATTGTAGCAGCATCATCATCGAATAAATTATCAGATGTTTTTCGATTTAAAAAAACGTTGTAATGGGCTGCCCGCGTCTTCCCTCTCTTCTCATGCATAGCCCCTCTGCACAATGCACACACCCATCGCGTGCGTCCTATAACTTCCCCGGACCCGAATCGCCGAGTTGTGACCGTTGCATCCGGATCAACCCCGTAATACTTCAAACCATCATCAGTTTTTCAATTGGACTCCCTAACTATTTACCTCGACCGTCTGATTTAAACCCTAGGTCCATATCACCTCATACCCCAACTTTCCCTATATATAGACCAACCCCTGTCCTGATTGAACAAACCCTAAATTCTAGAGATTTGTCCCGTCCATCCCATTGCCGTGCCACCACTCCACCTTGTTTAGTGTGCCTGCCATATCCACTCGCAGCCAACTCGGGATCCCCCTGATCCAATCCCCTGCAGCCTTCCATGAAGATCACGCCCAACGCCCGCTTGTCCCCAACCCCAATTTTGCTAGCGAGCAGTGAGCTAGCAGTGTCGGCGACCAGGTCCTCGCGCCCCTCTACTTTGTTCTCCATCCATGCCTTATTCTCCTCTCTCTCTCTCTCTCTCATGCCTCTATTAGGTATACCTGGCCATACCTCGGGTCGAGCCGAGCCTCGAGACGGGCCGAAAAAATTCCGGCGCTAAAAACCCAGGCCGAGCCCGGCCCGCCGTCAGGCCCAATTTTTGGGCCCAAGCCTGGCCCGAGCCCAAAAAAGTCGTCCCGCCCGGCAGGCACAACCCGGCGTGGGCATAAATTTCAATTTCTTTGGGCCCGAGCCCGGCCCCACCCGGCCACCGGTCTCAAAATTTAGGTCCGAGCCCGCCCCATGGGCAAGGTCGGGCCGGACCGGGTCAAGCTTTTTTGGGACGGGTCGGGCCGAGCCGACCGGGCCGGCCCGTCCATGGCCAGGTATACTCTCACGCACCTCCCATGGCGCCAAGGAGCCTGTTAAATCAGACCCGACTTCGAGTATTTTTCGACGACGGCGATGACGATCAACGGCGAGGAAGATAACGACAACAAAGCAACGCGGTTGAACTTAGTTCTTGCTCCAAGTTGGCTAGACGTGCATGTTCCAAGCTAGCACCACTAGTTGGACGTGTACTACTTGTTACTAGCAGAAGCTAGCTAGCAACCTGATTGATCCTTCCGATTGATCGATTCCGGTCGATACTCGACACGCACGCACACGAAGCCAGCGTATTGCCTCAGGCACATATCGTGCCTGTTTTGATTTGTATTAATTCACAAATCGATCTATACAAGTTACACAGCTGGTTACACACATATAAATAGTAGTACTAGCTAGCTAGACCAATACTACTCGGAGACAAGCTCCAGCACTATACGGATACATGTATGCACACCAACCTGGACACGTACCATATGGGAGGCTTTGTCGGGTTTAATTTCAACAATCATCCCCTAAACACGACATTGTTACGTCACAGTTTCGATGTCGATCCTTCTTCGCATCTTGAAAAACTTCTCTTGATCCAAAGCCTTGGTCTGGATGTCCGCGAGCTGGTCATCGGTGCAATCGTAGTTGACCTTCACCTTACCTTCTACCGTGCAATCATTTATGTAATGATACATCGTATCAATGTGCTTGATCCGGTCACGCCGCACTGGATCCTCGCGTAGAAAACTTATAGTCTCACTGTCAACGTTGAGCACCACTTGTTCCGGATCTCGATCCATGAGATCATCGTGTAGCCTCCCTAGCCACACATCTTGACACTCTGCTTCACTTGAAATCGATGTCACCACTTCCTGCTTTTGTGATAGCCAGCTTACTATACTTCCACCAAAGAAATATGGCATGCCCGAGATACTCTTATGGTCATGAACAACCCCTTCCTTGTCACTACCACTATAGCCAAGTAGTTTCACCATCTCCTTCTTGCTTAGCTCAAGACGAGGTTCCATTGAAGCATCAATTGGATTGCAATCTTTCTTGCCACACCTTTCAAGCACCTTCCTTGTGTATGCCTCTAGGCATAGGGTTACCCGTTCTGCTTTTGCTTTACCTCGATCCCGAGGTAGTAACTCAATAGCCCTAGGTCATCCATCTTGAAAAGCTCCTTCATTTGTAGCTTGAACTTTGCAATCACCTCAACAGATCGTCTTCGTAGATGCCAACTAGTAGACGATCCCTTTCTTCACCTCTCTTGTACATTGCATGCTCGACTCAAGTCCAAGAGAAATCAAGTTCCGATCAAGTTTGATGTTCCACGCCCGAAGGTCTTGCCATCGCCCATACAAGACTTTGTGTGCCTTCAATACCTTGTGTTCTTCTCCCTTTTTGATGAAGCTCGGTGCTCGATTCACATACACATCTCCTTCTATCTCACCGTTCAAAAATGTGGATTTTACATCCATCTGATGTATCTTCCATGATTCTTGAGCCGCGAGAGCGATGAGTAATCTCACCGATTCCATCCATGCAACGGGAACAAACTTTTCTTTGAAGTCCACAACTTCATCTTGCATGTACTCTTTGGCCACTAGCTTTGCCATGCGCGTCACACAATTTTCTTCGGCATCTTGCTTGATCTTAAATTCCCACTTGAGCTTCATGGTTTTTTCATCATTGTTGGGAAGATCCACAAGCTCCCATGCATTGTGGTCGTAGATCGACCCCAACTTTTCTTCCATAGCATGGCGCCAACACTCCTTCGTATTTGCGCCTTCGAATTCCGCCAGTTCCTCGGCAATTGCTAGACACCTTTGCCCACTCCCTTTGATCTTTACCGGGTCAATTGTTCGAAGAGTATTCTCTGGATATGGTTGTAACACCGGTTGTAGCTTTATGGGTATAGGTGATGGTGTCCTTTCCTCCATTACTAATGAAGGCGACATGAAAATTTCTGCTGGGCGCGTTTATTTTGACGAAGCAAAAATTCCAACCTGAGTTGAGCTTCTTGACTTTTCACTTGAACTAGTCACCAATGCAGATTGGCTTCCTTCTCCCTATGGGCCATGCTGAGTAGCCTTCATGCCTAGGTTGCAGCCTAGTGGAACTTCTCTTAATGAGCAAAGCCCATCCGTTCCACCACTTAAAGATCCTCCATGCAGGCCACCAGCAGCTCTGACCCGAACTGGGTAACTGTTGCTATTCTTCGGCCTTTCTGGTCCATCTCCTTCCTGCGTCCCAAATGTATCACAAGGGTCACGGTTGCCACTGCTAGCTATTGCGCTCATGTCTGTTTTTGCATCAGCGTCAACAGAACTACCATCTCTGTCTGTAACATCGACACAAATTTCAGAATTACATCTCGCATCAGTAGCTTCGACACGAGTTTTGGAATCACTCTTCATGTGTGTAACAAGGCCTCTTCTCCACGACCGAGCGCATGTGATGATTGCTTCCTTTGCTCCAGCAAAGATAGCACTTACGTCCGTAGCATTGATGTAAGCTTCGGAATCACCCCCTGCATCCATAGCATCGATACGAGTTTTCGAACCATGATCTTGAGAGCAAACTTTTCCTTCACGAAGCACGATAATTTCTTTAGCCAACACTTGAAGAACTGGATCCTCCTCGTCCACGAGTTCACACATCAACATCATGTCACCTTCATCTCCTTGCTGGGCCATGAGCGTCTTCTCCTTTGGGGGATTCTTGCACTCCGACTTGAAGTGTCCCATGATGCCATAGTTGTGACACTTGATCTTGCGCTTGTCGAATTTTTTTTTTCTGAGCGCCGTCGCCGGCGTTCTTCTTAATTTGTTCGTTTGGCGCATGATCTTGGCGAGTGTTGCTGCTTGAGCCCTCGCCTCCTCTCCTTGAGTCGAATGCCTGCCACTGAGCCCGCGTGAGCATGACATGCTCATCGTTCCTCTCACCGAGACTGTACCGCATACGCTCGTTGTGTGCCTTGTAGCATCCGACGAGATCATCAATGGAAAGGGTCGCGTGATCGACGCACTGCTCGATCGCCTTGACAATTTGCAGGTACCGGGGAGGAGCTGCTCGTAAGAATCGACGGACAACCGAGGCCTCCGTGAGGTTTTCTCCAAGTGTGCGAATTCGATTGACGAGAGTAGCTACCCGTGAAGCGAACGCGTCCACGGACTCATTGTCTCCCATGATCAAAGTCTCATAGTTCCTTAAGAGAGTTTAGAGATTGGCTTGCTTGACGCGGATGTGTCCTTCGAACATGAGCTCCAAGGTATCTCATGCCTCTTTTATCGTTTTTTTGGCGATTAGGTGTTAAATTACATCCGTTGACATCACCGAGTAATACTAGCTAGCTAGACCAATACTACTCGGAGACAAGCTCCAGCACTGCACGGATACATGTATGCACACCAACCTGGACATGTACCGTATGGGAGGCTTTGTCGGGTTTAATTCCAACAAAACCTCTGCCTCGAGCTCGCCCACCTTCCGGGTCCGACGACCGCTGATGTGTGGCCGCCGGAGGACGGCACAGCCGTCGCGCCAGAGCTACGCAGGTCCCGGACGCGCCTCTCTCCCCTGCCTTGTTTTCCTCCCGTTGCTCTCCCTCTCAAAGTTCTCTCTTTCTGTTGTCGCTCAGGGAGTAGGAGCAGCCATGGCGAACCCAGCGCCGAGCATATCGGCCCCGTGCTCCCCGACGGACCTCGCGATCCTGGTGACCAACAGGTGACCAACGCTGCATCTCCCTTGCTTCCCCGGCTCCCTTCTCTCGCTCTCATACCTCTGCTTTCTCTCTCCTTTTCTCTGTTCAGGAACGACGACATGGCCTCGGATCCACGCCGCTGGTCGCCAACTCGTGATGGATCCGGTCCGAATGGAACTCCATGGCCTTGCCGGGCCTCTACCCCTTCCGCCAGCGCCAACCCCGACTGGTTCTCGGCTTTGACTTCGTGTGTTTTGCGGAGAAGAAGACCCACGCTTAGTTGGTATTTCTAGGACTTCACAGCTAGAATAACGCAAGAGCAAGCACGGACGAACTGGGCTAGTGCCGCTAGATTCCAGCTACGTGACCTGGCGTTCGAATCCCAGGCATCCCTATATTATTTTTTGCCCTGTTTTGTTTCATCTGCACCACGCCTAAGGATGCTTCATCTACGTCGAATCCTCTATTATTTCACAAAGCAGTGTCATCCCAGTTGGCTTGCGCCACCGGCCTCCAAACATGAGTTGTGACCGTTACTTTTTTTCCATGCACACACAGCCACTTTGGGTCGGATCTTCTGCTGGGCTTGCACAGTGCGTTGAAACCGGCCCGTATATGTTTTTTCCTCTCCCCTGCGATTAGCATTTTTTTCCAGTGTTTGTATATTTCAGAAAATACCCTAACTTTGAAATGTTAATAATTAAATAATGGTGCATCGGATCCAAATGATTTAAACATTTAAAATGTCTAGAATTTTGTGTTGATTAATAATATCCAACTTTCATCCATGATATAAATGGTTAAACTTGTTGTTTGATTAATTTGCCTAAATGCCATGTAAAATGATTTATTTGACAAATGAATAACTGTAGTTCCGATGCAAATGCTTTACGTAACTTGACTAGAAAAACATGTAGAATCACTTGGTGCACTTTATTCTCTGTTTAATAAATATAAAATATGTTTAGTTCAGATCTGGACCAATTCCGAATTAACATATGGGGTCATTTGGGAAATGCTATGTGTTACTTTTGCTCTCATTTAATCTTGCATAAATATGTAGTTGTTCATGAGTCACCTCTTGCCATGTTAAACAACATTGCATATTGATGAGTACTTAACAAGAGTCAACTAAATGACTCGAATGTGGAGTTTTGTCAATATGCAACTGCTTCACTTAATGTGTAGTGTTTGATTGTTGTGATTGCCATGACATGCATAATTAAACCGGACATGCATTATACTTAATTACGCATCATGTCATGCATATGTTGTGGTGTTTACCGTGTGTTGATTGTTGTTTTCGGATTGTTTCTTCTCGATAGAGTTCCGAAAGCATTCGGAGTGTGAGGATTCGTTCGACTACGCCATTCGTCTACTTCATGGATTCATTGTTCTTCTAAGAGGGGCCTGTCAAGATGACCATTTCCCTGGATACCGCTACTATAATTGCTATGCTAGTTTGTCTTGCTTCTATCATTATGTCTCGGTACATACCATTTGTATGTCAAGCCTCCCAACATTGCCATGAAAAGTCTCTAACCCATCCACATCCCAGCACACCATTGTTTGGCTATGTTACCGCTTGCTCAGCCATTCTTATAGCGTTGTTAGTTGCAGGTGCAGTTGCTTCCATGTGTCAACATGGATATTCTTTTGAGTTATCACAATATTATTGCTATTTAATTTAATGCACATATATACTTGATAACAGGTGGAAGGCTTGGCCGTTTTCTCGATGTTTTGTTTCACTTTTGTCGCCCTAGTTACTTGTGTACCGGTGTTATGTTACATATTGGGCGCTCCTAACATGCTCGGGGTTGTTATGGGGACCCCCTTGATTTTAGTTTTAGGACAATACTCTTCTGCCAAGGCCCAACATTGGTTTTACCATTTGCCTAATAACTAATAAAATTTCATAGGGACCCGACGGCACCCGCGGATCTTTAATCTACAACCCGGGCCAATGCTCCTCATGAGTGTTGGTCCAACCGTCAATCGCTGGTGGCCGCTAGGGGAAACTTTGTGATTGTCCTACCAGAAGTTTGGACAATCCGGTCGTGTCCTGAGAATGAGATACGCAGCTCCTATCGGGTTTGTCGACATATCGGGCGTCCTTGCTGGATTTGTTTTACCTTTCTCGAACATCTTCTGCACGGGATTTCAAAGACACTTCGGGCTATCTCGAGGTTGAGATTTTCCATCGGGATTTCGCGAATATAATAGGTTATTCCGTGGTTGAGGAATTCCAATGCAGCTTGTGGTTAGTTTTTGACGGATGAGTTGGAGCACCCCTACAGGGTTAAATCTTTCATGAGAGCAGTGCCCGCGGTTATGTGGCAACTAGAAATTTGTTTAACACCCGGTCATAGCAAACTTGAACTAAACTCAAATAAAATACACCAACCATGTGCGTAACCGTGACTGTCTCGACTCTTGAGTTCTGAACTGAGCGAGAACACCATGGGGTTATGTTTGAACATAGTAGGTGTTCAGGATCACTTAGTGATCATTACTTGCTCACAACCATCTATGCGCCGATCATCGCCTCTTGTTCTTGTACTCGTAAGTTAGCTACTCAACTAAATGCTTAGTGCTTGCTGCAACCTCCCCACTTAACCATACCTCACCCATTAAGCTTTGCTAGTCTTAATACCCTTGGAATGAGATTGCTGAGTCCATATGGCTCATAGATTACTATAACAACAGTTGTAGGTATAGGTAATGTGATGTTTTGACGTGAGCGCAATGCTTGTTTGATTTGGAGTTCTTCTTCTTCGTCGATCTAGGATGGGTTCCAGGATGATAGCCTGGGATAGCAAGGATGGATGTCAATTTATCGTTTGATTTCGTCCGTAGTCGGACCCTGCTCTTATGTATGATGATTGAACATGTTGTTGTATTGATGTGATCATGATTTAGCTAGTGGCGAGTGTAAACCAATTCCATATACTCATCTCTTCTTTACATGTACTTGTAATGATATCCATTCTTGTAAAACAACGAGATGTGCTTCTATCCCTGTCGAGGCACCCGAGCCAAAATAATGATTGGATCACTTCTTGGGTGTTACATTTAAACAGTTCAAAATTGTGAAAAATTGGTTCTACTGATCAATATGAGTACAGAGGAAAAAGAATCGATGAATTTGGACATATAGATCAAGAGATATAGCTGCTCGAAAATTGGTTGAAATATTTCAAGAAAGCTCTGCCATGGCAACTTTTTGACCTTGCTGGTGGGATGCTGGGGGGCGTTGGATCAGAATCAACGGACCACACAAGCTCACCAGGAAGGACAGAGGCAGTGGCACCAGAGTTGAACAAGGCGACCTTGGGCTGCTCGGGCGTGAGCGGCGGGGCTTCTCTAGTGATCCTCCGATAAAGCGAGGTGACGGGCGTATGCGGCATGGGGCGACGGTGGCGATGGTGGTGCTACAGGCGAAGGGGTTGTCCTCGCTTGGCGGCGGTGATGATGTGAACTCCTGGGAGATCGGGCGAGATCGACTGACCCATACCAGGGTGTTCTAGCGCGAAGTAGGAGGTGAGGGAAGTGCGCCATGGAGCTCTGCATTTGAGGGCGTCATTGACAGCATCGACTTGGTCCCCTTAGCCACAAAAAGGTGTGGCTAGAACGGTGGTTGGCTTGCCCGTCAGAGGACTTTGGGCAAGCGAAGCTTAAGCGACTCGGGGAGCTTGGTCCAGATCATCCCTGGGCATAAGAAAATATGACGTGGTCCAAAGTAAATCGAAGGGAAGGCTGGCAAGATCAGAGAGGAGAAAGGCCTACGACAGTGGTCAAATTTGTGGCCGGAGCATCAACGGCAAGGAGGAGGTCGGCAAGACCGTGCGGTCGCAATCGAGACAGGTTCTGCGAGGTTAGGACGGGAATCGAACGAGCTGGATCCAAGGGGTCTCTCGGTGGCTTCAAATTGGAGAGACGGTTTGGGGCTTGTGCAAAGGGAAACATTTTTCGTCAGTGCGCCGGCCGAAACGTTCGTCCGGTCACGTGGCTGGCGTTCGATCGCACTAGATCTAGCATGTTCACGTCCTCCTCTCACTTTTTGGCCTTGTCTTCTTCCTCCTCCCCCTCCTCCCTTCCCCTGGCGACCTCAGGCACTGCCGGCGAGCGTCGCACCATTTCCGACGCTCCAGCGAGAACTCCACCAGCGCACCCTATCTCGCCGGATGGAACTTCACTAGCGGCCGATGCGCCTAACAACGGCGAGCGACGAGACCATGAGAGCTGATGTAAAACGGGGCGACGGAGTGCTAGCACGACAGCGTCCATGTGTTGCACCCCCATGGCGGTCGGGGTGTGTGACGGCGATGACTGAGGTGACCGCAGGCTACAACCATGGCTTTTTCGTCGCCGGTAGCCGGTTGAAGCTTTTTTCATATACGGTTGAAGCTTTCTCTCTCAACGTTTGCAACTTTTTTTCTGGTTGCAATATTTGATTGGAGCTTTTTTCATAACGGTTGAAGCTTTTTTATACACGGTTGAAACTGTTTTCATCCATGCTTGAAGCTTTTCTTAAAACGTTGAAACTTTTTTCGTTTTTGAGCAGCGCTTGGGTAAAGCTCTCTCTATCATCTGATTGAAACTTTTTTCATCTATGGTTGAAACATTTTGTGTCAGCGGTTGTATCTTTTCCTGATTCGCAGTGCAGGTTGAAGCTTTTTTCATCTAGGGTTGAAGCATTTTCATCCGGGGGTTGAAGCTTTTTTCCCAACATTTGCAACACAGTAAGGGGGGTGAGCTGCGACCGACGAGGTGGAGACCGACGGTCACTAGCAGCGGCGAGTGCGTCGGTGAGTAGTTGCCATCGCCACCGGAGCTACAAGCGTAGCCACGCGAAGATGCAACCACACGGTGCAGATGTTGCATGGGTGGAGCTGGTGTTGAGCACGGTGGCGAGGGCCTTGCCCGGTGATATGGACGGTCGACGAGGGGCGGCAACCGGCAACGATCGACGGTGGGGCAAGATAAGAAGGCAAGGCGAGGCGGTCGACGCGTGCGAGGGCGGATCTCTCCTCCGTCTCCCCTTTCCTTCCTGTGCGCGAGGTTGAAGATAAGACAAGGAGAGGACGGGGAGAGATCTGATGGCTCGGGGGGTCGGGGGCGGTGCAGATCTGACGATTGGGGCTCGACCGACCCAACAGTTGGGTCGGCGCGCCGGTGCAGATCGCTCCCCTTGCGCGAATTGTGACATTGGTTCCAACGCATTGGCTCTATCGTTCTGAATCGGGAGTCTGGGAAGAGGAGGAAGAAGGCTAGGTGGGTCCGAGCGTCAGTGGAACACAAGGGAGAGAGGGAGTTTATCAGGTGGGGTCGCATGGGTGATGTCATCGATGACACGTGTGTGGCCACTGCTGCGCAGCCAGCCTAGGCTGGTCCGACTACTGCCCTACTGGCTCATGCACAAGCCAAGGTTTAACTATATTGTGCCCAACATACAATACAAATTGACAGAAACGATTTTGACTCCCAATAGATCGAATTTTGTTTTTCTAGAAACACCAGAAAATCATCAAAAAAGTAAATGTACATATATGGATCTTTGGTGAACATTTTTACAAACAAAATCTTTACAGAAAAAACATATGAAACTTTTTATAAAATTATTTGGGGCCTTATAAATGTTGTTGAAATTTTTCCCAACTCTGAATAAATATCCAAATTATTTTTAAAACATTTTCAACTCTTTTCATATGGAAGGAGTCATATTACCTTCACTCTTTTGATTTATTTTTGAGTTGGCTTTGTTTCAAATATTGAAATTCAAATGGGAGAATATTTAATTATTCACCAATATTTATTATGTAAGGAAGTCATCTTATCCTATCTCATAATTGAATTGGAAATATTCTAAATATCCTCAAACCCAAAATAAGATCCAAATTAATAATTGGGAAAGTCATTTTATTCCCTCTCATTTGATTATTCAATAAACTACAAAAGTTTAAATCCTAGTCAAATTTAACTAAGATCAATCAACACAAGCAAGTTTTTAATTAATCCTATTTAAATAATGAACATTCCGAAATTCTAAATTTCGAGATGTTACATTAGTGCAAGTACCATAATTCATTTTCTCATGGTACTAACGATTGCAATGTCTTTCGACGACAGATACAATCGGCCATTAATGATGGACGATTGAATTTTTCTGAGATGCAAGTTGATAAACAACCGTTCCCAATAAACACCACTGATCTAGAGGGGAACAAAAAGTTAATTCTCTAACATAGCAGAATCTTCTAATAACGATAATATTGTTATTGGTGAACCCAGGAAAGGCAAGGAGGGTAGCAAATTCTTGCGAAGAGAGGTTGTGGTTGAGAAGCAACCCGATGGCAAGGAAGTATTGAAGATCACCATGAAAAATCCTGCACTCCGGGGGCAACTACAAGTACAAGAGGATACTCATGTTAAATTTATCAAGTCCAAGAATTCAGAAGTTGGCAACCAGAAAAAGAGTGAAGCTAAGCACAAGTGAATCAAGCCAATTTTTGAAATGTTGTTATCGAAATATGCCAATCAAGTGGCCAGTTCTAGCTCTAATCGCTCGTCGCATTTGAGGCATTCAAGATCACCTCCAAAGCAAGAATTTCGCCACTATGCAAGGCCATATGGGTCATGGGCACCAACACTATGGATGTCGCCACCTATGTGCCATATTGCAAAGGAGACTTCAATGGAGGATGGGGGCAGCCCCCAATGGCTCCTTATGCTTTTCATATGGGGTGGGCAACACCTATAAGGCCTACTCATGAGAGGCTTTATTATCCCACACAAATCCGTTTGAGCTATGGTGCTAATTGGCCAACACAAATTCGCCAAGCAAGGTCAATAAAAAAGTGTGGCGTATTAAGTCATCTAATGCGGAAATTTCAAAATACGATAAGCAAAAGGATGTCAACAAGCCAATTGTTGGTGATCTGGCTAGTTCTAATGGTGATATTGTTATTATTCAGCAGGGCCCATGGCTAATGATCATGAGGCTAGCACAAGCAACGCCAAACCTAGGGATCCCAAATATGCTCAACCTAAGTGGTGTCCTTCGTGTTTAACTAAGACCATGCAAAGGAGACTACAACGCATGAGGAACCACGAGAAGGTAGAGATCAAAGAAGACAAGCAAAAGGAGGAATTGTTCAATGAAATTCGGCCCATGGCACTCACAAAACAAGTGTGGAGGTCTAAACGAAAAGTAAATGCAGATGCTTCTACATTATCTACAGACACACCTACACCACCAAAAGAGGATGATGCAGCCCTTATTACATTGTACATGCCACCAGAAACATCCCCTTCAATTGAGGAAACTTCAAGTCCAATATACACATTGGGAGATGAAGATGAGATGGTGGACGAATCTACGCCAGTTCGGGAAGGTATGGATATTAATATGGTGTATTACTTACCTGTCAAGTTTCATGCTATAGGTGAAGAAGGGGAGGTGGCACAACTAGATTTTGGTCCTAAGAATGCTATCTTCGAGAAGCCAAAAGAACCGGTGAAACACTTGAACCATTGTACCTCAAGGGTCATATTGACGGGTCACCGGTTAATAGGATCCTCATTCATGGTGGTGCTATGGTAAATCTTATGCCCTATTCGGTCTTCAAGAAGTTGGGGTTACATGATGATGTATTGATGAAAATCAATATGGTACTTAACGGATTTGAGGATAAAGAAAAGAGAGAGGCCAAAGGTGTGATGTGCATGAAACTCACTGTAGGAAGCAAAACTTTGGCCACCACATTCTTCATCACCGAGGTACAAGGTAACTATTATGTTATATTAGGCCATGATTGGGTTCATGCTAACTAGTGTGTGCCATCTATCATGCATCAATTCTTAATACAATGGGTCGATGATGAAGAAGTCGTTCACGCGGATAATTAGGCTTGTGTTTCTTTAGGCGATGCATTAGTGGATTGGAGTAATCCTGATGTTACCTGCTTAACAGGGGGTGACCTCTCAGAGTTTGATTTCCTTGGTGCTACAAGGAACGGGTTCATTCCCATCTCTTTAAAGTAGATTGGTGGTAATTGGTTCCAAGGTATGATGTAAACGAAAATTTGAAAACAATGTCTGATATATAATTATCTCCCTAAGCATATAAAATGGAGGATGGAGTGTTGACATCATCCTTAGAACAAATACATTGCAGATTATTTTCCGGTATACAAGCTTTGTCGAAAAACAGGGGGGCATGTGTTGACACCAGATTTTGGCACCGGAGAAAACATGATTAAAATGGATTCAAATGAAGGAGTGCTCTACATGCAAAAGTTCTGTGGTGTTGACATGAACATCTTTGAAGTTAGGGCCATCATTGTCCGATCTCATTTCGAAGGCCGAAACTCTGCTCAAAGTACTGAGATTTCATATTTAGAGTACTATTTGGCCGATTAAGCCCCCAAGACGACCTTGTATGAGAAAATGTTCAACACGGATTGTCTTCATATCGTTAAAATGGTCATACTAATAGTAAAATCGTTTCAATCGGAGATCACATGCAAAAGTTAGAGCTATCATAGTGTAGCCCTACCACGAGGCAAAAATTGACGCGAGGAATCACACACCCACCGAGGTGATGTCTGATGGGTTGTGTAAGCTATTCAGCCATCAAGAATTCTTCGAATGGAAAAACTTAAAACATGAAAAAGTTTAGCCTCGTCGATGCTGTTAACTTTTCTTTGGGAGTTATCATCATTTGAGGTAATGTATGGCCTGCATAATTTTTACAAAACTCAGACAGCCTAGTTAGCCGCAAGACTGAATTCGACTGGAAGTTAAAGATGACCTCGTGGAGTATTCAAGATGGACTTATTTGGGAAAGTATTAAACATAAGAATTGTTCGTGTCGTCGACGTGATCGATTTTGATATTTAGAAATTTTCAATTCGAGGTCATTTGTAGATTTTGTGGCCCGTGCAAGGAGCAAGACAAAAGTTCGGGCCAGATTCGGGTTGAATCTGAGTTAGACTAGAGCTAGGACTCTAGGACGTGAATTGATGTAGTTTTCTTGTAAGGAATGCCTAGATAAATCATTTGCTTGTACGAACAACATAGAATCAAACAAATCGATCTATCATACATTACCTTTACGTTTATTCCTCTCCCTTATTCTTCTTCTTCTTCCTCGTTCTTCGTCCGTTCTTTGCTTGGAGGGCAGTGATCCAGGAGGCCTGTGGGGACCCGACTCATAAGTCGTGATCACCGATTGCACGTGTACAGTGATCCCAGAGATCAATGCTCACTGAACACACAGAAGCTGAATAACAAGAGTCTTAGATCCACATTTAGCGTCTTACACAAATAAAGACCATGAAGGTCTAGTCTTACATAGATAGGGCCACGAGGGCCAAACACTTAAATAGAACAAACAACGAAAATCTTGATCAAAAGCGTGAAACCATGCCATCTGCCTTAAACCTACAGGCATTTCGACTTGGAAACATCCTAGTTCGCATGTTCGTCACCAACAAACTCTTTAATATACTCCTGTTCTTCCATGCATGGCCAATTAAATAACAAGTGGCAAGCCAATGAGTACTTTGAATGTACTCGCAAGCAACCCAAGTTGTGGAACAAGTAATAATGATGCATGGTATAGCACTAAGTAGGTAATTTGCGGAAAGCTAATTTTGAATGTAATGACATGATCAAATAACTAGGTAAGCATGCATCAACAGTTGACAAATATCCATATGAACAACTTATAGATATCATCATAAACAGGGGTTGAACATCTCATGTCCCATCATTATGCTAAGTCATCGGACTTAGTACATCGTCAAGCTAAACCATCGGACTTAGCTCAGGTAACCTCTTTGTCACCCACACACACACACACACACCAAGTTTAGGAAAACATCCGGACGTGGCACAAGCAGCACCACCCAACTGTCCTTGACCGTGGACACGGCTATTCGAATAGTTTTACGCTCTGCAGAGGTTGCACACTTTACCCAAAAGACTCGGGGAACTTCCGTGTCATCCACGACTCGTGGTATATAACATACCCGAGGGAAGCACTCGAACAATGCCTTTCCCATGGTGATACTAAACAAATAGTCCACTCGTTAGTGCCATCCCTCATGATGTACATCACACGTGACATCCATGAGGGCATGCAGTGGTGTGCCCGGTGCCTGTAAAGACAGCGCATGGCCTTCCACTTCCGGGATGACCCCGTCTCAAGAGTGACCACTTCACTCTTGCCACTAGTAATGCGAGATCCTTGCTAGGACCAACCATAGTAATCAACAAGGCCCCATCCCACAACGGGTATCGTGGTTGCACATGTAAGGTCGGGACGGTCGACAAATCTTAAACCCTCCGTTTTTTTAAACGCACCGCCATCCTGTTCCGACACACCACTTCTTCCTCAAGTGGTCACCCAACTCATCATCATCTCCCTCGGGCATTAGTGGCACCCGATGGGGTTTTCGAAAAGTCTTTGAAATCATTCTTCCTTTCCATCACTATGCATAAACCCGAACCCACTTGTGTAGCATCTACTAGCATCCTATCTACACCCACCCGCATAACCCTCATAAGGTGGTAGGGTCATGCATGATGCAAGTGTCAATGGTAAAAGTGCGGGAAGTAACCCACCGAAGTCGTCACTTCCACATGATCAAATATGATGAAAGTAAAGTGCTATATGACATGCAATGGAAATGGTTTCTCAACATGGTCAAAGGGATGCTTGCCTGGCTCAATAAAGTCTTCGGGGTCTTCGAAGGTATTGGGTCCAACTCCTTCGTCAATAGCGCAATCTATCGTCACGAATAAAAGCAATAAAAATAAGCATCACACAAAAGCAGAGCACACAAAGCTAGATTTAAAATGCTACCCTACTCTAATAAATACTAAAATCTATACTAAAAAAAGTTCTAGGGTTTTGTTGTGGAAAATATTTTTGAAATTATTAAACAGAGGCAAAAATATGCTTAAATATAGGTTCTAAAATAAAACGGTGCATGAAATATTTTCAAAATTTTACACAAAAGGTACTATTAAATCCTTGGGAATATTCTAAGATTTTAGGTGGAAGAATGTTTGGAATTAGATTAATATTCAATTCATGGAATTTTTGGAAAGTTGCAGAAAAAGAAAAAAGAGAAGCCACACTACTCAGTTGGGCCGAATCCAACCGCAGCTGAGCCGGCATAGGGAAGAACCAGCCCAGGCAAAGCGGTGCGCCCGACAGGTTTATTTTTAAACCTGCCCGCGGGCCCTGCTTGACAGCGAGAGAGGGGGAGGGGGAGGGTATGACAGGTGGGACCCACCTGTCATCCCTCACCTCGTGATAGGGAGCAGGGGAGGCTCACCGGCGGGGTTCCAGGCCGCGGTGGCCCAAGCGGAGGGCACCGGCGTGCTCAGGGGCTTCTCGCGCGTCTGTGGGTGGCCGAGGGGGTCGCTGGTGGGGAGCGAATCGCCGGCAGGGAGAAAACCCGCACGACGGTGAGGGTTTGCTTCGGGCTCGAGCTCCCGAGCACGGAGGAGAGGGGGCTAGGCACGAGGTAGTGCCTGAGGGGAAGAGAGAGCGAGGGGAGAGCAGCGGGAGCTTGGGGAGGGCTCTATATAGGGGGGCGCCGGTGCACCCAGGGCGTGGTGCGCCGGTGAGGACGGGGTCGTCGCCACGGGCCATGGGGGCTCCGGGTCATGTCCTGGGAGTTCCTAGGCATGGTCCAGGTCCAGGGAAAGGGAGAGAGAGAGCGGGGGAGGGCTCTAGTGCCTGCTCGTGCGAGCTCCTCCGTTGGCCGGCTCGGGCGGCGCCGTGCCTGAGCGTAGGGGGCAGCAGTGGAGGAGGGAGGAGGGGGCCGACCACCTGGCCCCTTGCGGACGTCGAGGGTGGCCAGATGACATGCTCCCGCACCCCCAGGCGGTCGGAGGTCCTCGGGATGCCCCTGCCACAGTGTGATGGCGCACTGTAGCGCGCTCCAAAGCGCCCAAATGGCTAGCATAGCCGTTTCCCGCGCGCTCTGGGGTGTCCCCGTTTGTCTATTAGCTCATGAGGGTTCCTGGGATGCTCTAGGAGCTAGGGGAAGCTAGAGGGCCTAGGAAAGAAAAGAAATTGAGGAAAGAAGCCCCTGATATGGTAAAACAGAGGGTGAAATGGGGGTTTTACCCCACCCACTATTGAGCTGAGGCCACACAAGATTTACTGAGGATAGTTGGTAACCCTGAGAGGCTGTGGTAAAAAAATTATGGCAAGGGGAATAGTGAAAGGGGTGAACATAGTGACTTTACTATTTCACCAGAATGTGTTTGATGGGTGTTTGGGCAAGAAAAATTTACCCACTTACTCAGGTATTCAACAGGGCCAAATGTTAGGTAAAAAATAGGCCTGATCACCAAGTTTGAGCTCAAATGGGCAAAGCTGACAGTGTAACTTTGTGGAACCCTAGAAACTAACAGAATCAGGTTTTTGTAGATCTAGTTATGCTAGGCTATTACCCTTGATGCACCACTTAGTGTAGCATCATTATTTGGTGATTAGAGCATGTACACAAAGTTTGCGGTCAAGGGGGGAAACTTTACAATGTAAAGTTGTTCAAATTTGAATCTGGACAGGAAGGGGTTTGGAATAGTTTGATGAACCAAATCAACTTGGATTGAGATGAAACTTTGCAATATCATCACCTATGATAGTGTTGACTTTCTGGATTTTTCCTGGAATTTATTGAGAATATTTCTTATAGAAATATTTCAAAATTTTGATTTGGATAGAAAGGGTTTAGAGGGGTTTTGCCCATGATTTGAACATGCCCATATGTTGAAACTCATATATATGGAAATTTTATGTCCACTGAGTCTCCCTAAATTTTCTCAATTATTTTTAAAGCATTTAAATAATTTTTCCCTATGAAAAACCATTTATGGTCTTAAGAAAAAGCCTTTAGATAAAATATAAAAATAATCTTTAAGATTAATATTTTGTGGTTTTGGGAAGTCATATATATAGTAGGTTTGAAGTAAGGCCTTTGTGGAGAAATAATCCACCCAATTTGAGGACTTGCAGTGCAACCCTCAATTCAGGGGTTTTTGAAGATCTAATTTGGATAAATCATTTTTGGTCAAAATAAGATTGGATGAAAATTGTTTTGGGCACTATTCACATGGCATGATCATTGGGAAAGAAGTTTGGGTCAAGGAAGATGAGTATGAAGAGGGATATAATCTAAGAGTGCCTTATACCACAATCAACAAGCAAACAAGCAACAATTCGAACAAGCACAAGCACGAAAAAAGTTTTAATTGGCTCCAAATTTTATACATCCAAACATGAAAAGATGATACAAACACAGGGTGTGACAGACCTATCCCCCTTACAAGAATCTCGTCCCCAAGATTCCTAGGCTAAGCGCTAAAAAGATAAGGGAACTCTGATCTAAGATAGTCTTCACGCTCCCAGATTGCCTCAGCTTCAGTGTGGTTGCTCCATTTGACCTTGAAGTACTTGATGGTGCGGCTTCGGGTGCACCGCTCGGCTTCATCCAGAATGCGAACTGGCCGCTCACGATAAGTGAGATCTGGCTGAAGATCGATGGCCTGATGGTCAATGTCTTTGTAGAGGTCGGGGCAGTTGGGAACTTGTAGACACTTCCGGAGTTGTGACACATGAAAGACGTTGTGCACATCCGATAGTTCGGAAGGTAGCTCTAGTTGATAGGCAACTTCTCCGCGCGTAGCGGTGATCTTGAAGGGATTGATGTATCTTGGTGCAAGCTTCCCTTTGACATGGAAACACTTGGTTCCCTTGAGAGGCGTGACTTGGAGGAAGACATGGTCACCGACACAGAAGCTCACTTCTCGGAGGTGGGAGTCGGCGTAGCTCTTCTGCCTTGACTTAGCGGTCTCAAGGCGCCCTTCGACGAGTTGAACTTGCTCTTCTGCCTCGCGGAGGATGTCTGGTCCAAAAATTAGTCCTTCTCCGGTCTCTGACCGGTTGAGGGGAGTACGGCACTTGCGTCCATACAACACCTCAAATGGTGCCATCTGAAGACTCGACTGATAGCTTTTGTTGTAGGAGAACTCGCGAATGGTAGGCAATCTTCCCACTTGGCTCCATATGCCAAAACACAAGTGCGGAGCATGTCCTCGAGTATCTGATTTACTCGCTCTGTCTGCCCACCGGTATGGGGGTGAAAGGTAGTGCTGAAGGAGAGCTTAGTTCCCATAGCTCCTTAAAACTTCTTCCAGAATCTTGAGGTGAGCTGGGTTCCTCGATCCGACACGATCTACTTTGGAACTCCGTGAAGACTTACGATGCGGTTGATGTAGAGGTTTGTGAGCTGGCTTCCCTCATAGGTGGTCCTGACAGGAATGCAGTGGGCTACCTTGGTCACGTGATCGACAATGACCCAAATTGTGGCATGTCCCTTCTTGACCTTGGCAAACCGGTGATGAAATCCATCCTGACGTTGTCCCACTTCCATTCACGTACTTTGAGAGGTTGCAATATCCTAGTGGGTCGCTTGTGCTCAGCCTTGACTCTTTAGCATACGTCACACTTGGTGACAAAGTTGCCTATCTCCCGTTTCATGCCATGCCACCAGAATCTTGCCTTGAGGTCTTGATACATCTTGGTTCCTCCAGGATGGATGGAGTATGGAGTGTCATGAGATTCTTGCAAGATCAAGTTCTTGATCTCCTCCTTATGGGTACGCAAATGCGATTCCAAAACCATACAACTCCTTGTTCATCCATTGAGAATCATGGGCCTTGCCTGCCTTGATCTTCCTCTTGATACCTTCAATGCCCTCGTGTCCCTTCTGAGCTTCCTTAATATCATCCATCAAGGTAGGCTTTGCTTCGAGGTTGGCAAGGAACCCGGGTGCAACTAGTTCCATGCCGAAGCTTTCAAGCTCTTCGTACAGGGCGGGTAGCCTTTCCTTAATCATGGCATTCAAGGAACAAGCCTTTTTGCTTAAGGCGTCTGCTACCACGTTGGCCTTTCCGGGGTGGTATTGAACACTGAGGTCATAATCCCTGATCAACTCCAACCATCTTTGTTGTCTCATGTTCAATACCCTCTGCGTGAAAATATACTTCAAACTCTTATGGTCTGTGTATATCTCACATCACCTCCCCAGAAGGTAGTGTCGCCATGTCTTCAGGGCGTGAACCACATCTGCCAACTCGAGATCATGAGTTGCATAGTTCTCTTCATGAGGATGTAGCTGACTGGATAAATATGCTACGAATCTGCCTTCTTGCATCAGAACACCTCCAAGCCCGGTTCTCGATGCATCACAGTATATCACAAACTCCTTGTGAATATCGGGGGTGGCCAAAACGGGGGTTGTGGTCAATCTCTTCTTGATCTCCTGGAAGCTTTCCTCGCACTTAGTTGTCCATTCAAACTTCTTGTCCTTCTTCAAAAGCTGGGTCATGGGTCAGGCAATGCTTGAGAACCCTTCCACGAACTTGCGATAATATCCCACGAGTCTGGGGAAGCTCCTAACTTCCTTCACAGTGGTTGGGGTTTGCCACTCAGTCACGGCTTCAATCTTTGCACGATCTACCGATAATCCTTCTGCAGTCAACACATGACCCAAGAATCCCACTTCATGCAGCCAGAATTCACACTTGCTGAACTTGGCATAAAGTTGGTGCTCTCGAAGTTTCTCTAGGACCAATCTCAAGTGCTCCTCATGTTCTTCTTCCGACTTGAAGAAGACAAGTATGTTATCAATGAAGACGACAACGAACTTGTCCAAGTACTCCATGAAGACTTTATTCATGAGATGCATGAAGGCAGGGGCATTGGTTAACCCAAATGACATGACCGTGTATTCATACAGGCCATACCGGGTTAAAAATGTCGTCTTTGGAATGTCTTGGGGTCTGATCTTCAGTTGATATTACCCCGACCTGAGGTCGATCTTGGAAAACACCTTGGCTCCATTCAACTGATCAAACATGTCTTCAATCTTGGGGAGTGGGTACTTGTTCTTTATTGTGACTCCATTGAGAGAACGGCAATCGACATAGAGTCTGATAGTTCCGTCCCTCTTTGACACAAATAAAACAGGTGATCCCCGAGGAGAGGCACTAGGGCGAATGAATCCTTTTCTGAGCTGTTCTGTCAGTTGTTTCTTCAATTCAGCCAACTCTTTAGATCCCATCCTGTAGGCCTTCTTATAGATGGGCCTTGATGCGGGCATAAGCTCAATGATGAACTCAATGTCGCACTCAGGAGGTATTCCGGGCAGCTCATCTGGAAACACATGCGGGTATTCACACACCACTGGCACTTGATCCAACTCAACTCCCGACAGACAGTTAGCCTGAGGGGCTCGAGTGGAGGCAGGGTTGGAGACATACTATTGGTCATGGTAACGATCCTCTTGGCATAGTCTAACATGCCTTGGTGCTTGGTCAACTAGTTCATGCCAAGGATGACGTTCAAGCCTGGTGAATCCAGAACTATAAGGTCTGCTAGGAAGTCTACCCCGTTGATGTCAATCTTCACTCCTTTACACCCTATCCCAGACTTCATAATTGAACCCGGGGTTTGTATCAACATACAACTACCCAGGGGTGTAGGTTTCATGACACTCTCTAGTGCAAACTTTTGGGTGACAAAAGAATGTGAAGCTCCACAATCAAACAGTACTGTTGCTGGGGGTTGAGTTGACAAGGAACATACCTAGTATGACATCCGGGTCCTCCTAGGCTTCCTCCACGATGACATGATTCACACGACCCTTGCCATTGTTGGGATGGTTGCGGGGAGGTGGGTTCCTTGGTGGTGCTCCATGGTCTTGACCTTGAGTTGGCGCATTGGGGCGCGGTGCATCGGGCTTCTTGTTGGGGCAGAGCTTAGAGATGTGTCCAGATTGACCACATCCAAAGCAAGTGACTTGCCCAGGGGCATTGTTGTAATTCCTGTCGCCGTTGTTGTTATTGGGGTTGTTGTTGTAACCTGGCCTGGGATTGGCATCCTGCTGAGGCTGGTAGCTCGGACGAGGCGCATGAGGTCTAGCCTGTTGTGGCTGATAGGTCGGCTTGGCTGGGGCTGGCTGCCGGGGGCGAAGCTTCTGGTTGCTTGAGCAACCCTTGCTGATCATCTTGCGCTTGCGAGTGTCATCTATGGCATGACGCTTGTCTTCCAGCATGAGAGCCTTGTTCACCAGGTCGAAGAAGGTACGACAGTCGCACACGATGAGCTGATACTATAGGGTCCGTTGAAGTCCTTCCATGAAGCGTTCCTTCTTGGCAGCCTCCGTGTTGACGTCTTTAGGTGCATACCTTGACATCAAGTTGAACTTCTGTAGGTACTCCTTAACAGAGCCACTTCCTTGCTTCAGCGCTCGGAATTCTCTCTTCTTGATAGCCATGATCCCAGAAGGAATGTGGGCGGTGCGGAATCCTTCCTTGAAGTCATTCCAAGTGATCACACGCTCACCTTGCAGGACCTTGAATCCATCCCACCAAGCTCGAGCGATACCTTCGAGGTAGTGAGAGGCATAAAGCACCTTCTCACTATCCTTGTTGCAATTGACCAGTACAAGGAGGTCCTCGATGTTGCGGATCCAGTCATCAGCATCCAATGGTTCAGCAGTCTCGGTGAAGGTTGGGGGCGAGTTCCTCATGAACTCAGACAGAGTGGAGTGGCCATTGCCGTTCTTGCCTTGTTGCTGGTTGTTCACAAGGGCCTGAGCCATCTGCTGGATAGCAGCATTGTTGGCTTGGCGTTCCTTTTGGAGAACTTGGAGAAACTGAGCTATGGTCATGTTCTCCGGTGGAGGTGGTGGCAGGGGAATGTCGCCTTGTGGCTGCTCCTGGTGTCCTCCAGCGTGAGCAGCCCCACTAGCTCCCTGTTGCTGGCTTGAGTTGTCGACTTCAGAGTTGGTGAAGGAGCTGTTGCAGGTAGCGGTCACCATCCTGTTTGGAGCAGCCAAGTCAAACAACTGGGGCAGATGAGAGGAAAAAGCAAAAATGGAAAAGCGCGCCTAAGGGGGTTGGTCAAGTGCAAGTGTGGTTAAACAAAGGTCGAAATACCAACATATATTAAGATAGATAATGGACTCGCTTACATGTTGCCTAAGGCAAAAGCGTGACTTGGATCGGGACACAGACAACAAGACAAACAACAATCACACATGGTTTCATATGAACCATTACACGGACTCGACTTCGCATGAAGGATACATGACTGATCCTACCCTAGGGGTTCTCGGACTTAGGTGGTGGAGTGCTCGGTCTCGTAGTCACGCTCCTCTAGGTCTTCCTCCTATTCATCATCTGAACGGGCATCATTCCCGGTCGAGGGGGTCGGGGAACTAGGAGGTCCATCCCAACGACGCTTTGTTGGCGGGTCGGTGAAGAGCTCACGGTACTCCTTCACACTCATGCGATGACGACGTGTGGGTGCATCTCTAGCTAGGGGTACTCCTCCTCTGTAAGCGACAGCTGGTCATCCCTCAGGGTCTCCATCCTTCTTTATATTGTTTAGCTTCGTCTTGTCTTGCCGAAGTAGCTCTCGGGTGTGGTGAAGTTCCTCGTGGAGCTTCACGGACTCCTTAATCAAGTGGTGAACCAGACTATCGGCGGAGAGGCTGAAGTACGTCTGGAACCTGAGTGGTGTGCCGTCCTTCTTGGATGGAATTAGCATCCAACTCTCGCCAAGATCGTCCTTCCTGAAGGGAAGGTAGCGAGTAGCCGGCTCGTCAGTCATCTCTGTAATGATGTCCCAAAGGGGTAGGAGTGCCTTGCATGCAGCTGACTCGACTACGAGTATCATGGTCTCCATCAGTGGTCCTTCAAAGAACCAACTAGTCGGGGAGTCATTTGCCTTCACGAACAAATCCATGTGGTACTCCTTCGTGACGGCATCGACCCAATGCTCGTGGTAGAGGAAAACAGGTGGTTGACAGAACTGGCACTTCTCCAGGCTATCCCCAAGGAGTAAGGGAAAGCCGGATGTCAGGAAGGCTTCGGGTACGACGGCCATCTACAAGGGTTTGAAAGGAGGAGAGTCAACAAAGTGTTGTGTGAACAATAGAAAAGGTGAATAGTATAGAATTCCTAAGTATAGGTGCTAGGTGTATTTTTGAAAAATTGTTTTATCCTGACTAACGTGCATGCTAACTAAGGGCTTCCTACAATCAGTATGGCTCTGATACCAGCTCTATGGGGACCCCGACTCATAAGTCGTGATCACCGATTGCATGTGTACAGTGATCCCAGAGATCAATGCTCACTGAACACACAGAAGCTGAATAACAAGAGTCTTACATCCACATTTAGCGTCTTACACAAATAAAGACCATGAAGGTCTAGTCTTACATAGATAGGGCCACGAGGGCCAAACACTTTAATAGAACAAGCAGCGGAAATCTTGATCGAAAGCGTGAACCCATGCCATCTTCCTTAAACCTACAGGCATTCAGACTGGGAAGCATCCTAGTTCGCATGTTCGTCACCAACGAACTCTTCAACATACTCCTGTTCTTCCATGCCTAGCCAACAAGTGGCAAGCCAATGAATACTTTGAATGTACTCGCAAGCAACCTAAGTTGTGGAACAATTAATAATGATGCATGGTATAGCACTAAGGAGGTAATTTGTGGAAAGCTAATTTTGAATGTAATGACATGATCAAATAACTAGGTAAGCATGCATCAAGAGTTGATAGATATCCATATGAACAAGTTACAGATATCATCATAAGCAGGGGTTGAACATCTCATGTCCCATCATTATACTAAGTCATCGGACTTAGTCAATCGTCATGCTAATCGGACTTAGCTCAGGCAACCTCTTTGTCACCCCCCCACACACACTCATACCAATTTGCGAAAACATTCGGTCATGGCATAAGCAGCACCACCCAACTGTCCTTGACCGTGGACACGGCTATTCGAATAGTTTTACGCTCTGTAGAGGTTGCACACTTTACCCACAAGACTTTGGGAACTTCCGTGTCATCCACGACTTGCGGTATATAACATACCCGAGGTAAGCACCTGAGCAATGCCTTTCCCATGGTGATACTAAACAAAGAGTCCACTCGTTGGTGCCATCCCTCATGATGTACATCACACATAACATCCATGAGGGCACACAGGGTGTGCTCGGTGCCTGTAAAGACAGCGCATGGCCTTCCATTTCGGAACGACCCCGTCTCAAGAGTGACCACTTAACTCTTGCCAGTAGTAATGTGAGCTCCCTGCTAGCACCAACCATAGTAATCAACAAGGCCCCATCCCACAAGGGGTATCATGGTTGCGCATGTAAGGTTGGGACGGTCGACAAATCTTAAACCCTCTATTCTCGAACACACACACCCATCCTGTTCCGGCACACCACTTCTTCCTCAAGTGGTCACCCAACTCATCACCATCTCCCTCGGGCATAAGTGGCACCCGACGGGTTTTTCGAAAAGTCTTTGAAATCATTCTTCCTTTCCATCACTATGGATAAACCCGAACCCTACTAGCATCCTATCTACACCCACCCGCATAACCCTCATAAGGTGGTAGGGTCATGCATGATGCAAGTGTCAATGGTAAAAGTGTTGGAAGCAACCCACTGAAGTGGTCGCTTCCACATGATCAAATATGACAAAAGTAAAGTGCTATATGACATGCAATGAAAATTGTTTCTTAACATGGTCAAAGGGCTGCTTGCCTGGCTCAATAAAGTCTTTGGGATATTCAAAGTCTTCGGTTCCAACTCCTTCGTCAATAGCGCAATCTATCATCGCGAATAAAAGCGATAAAAATAAGCATCACACAAAAACAGAGGCACACAAACCTAGATTTAAAATGCTACCCTACTCTGATAAATACTAAAAGCTATACTAAAAATATTTTCCTAGGGTTTTGTTAAGAAAAATAATTTTGAAATTATTAAACAAAGACAAAAATATGCCTAAATATAGGTTTTAAAATAAAACAGTGCATGAAATATTTTCAAAAATTTACACAAAAGGTACTATTAAATCCTAGGGAATATTCTAAGTTTTTGGTGGAAGAATATTTGGAATTAGATTAATATTCAATTCTGTGGAATTTTTGGAAAGTTGCAAAAAAAGAAAAAAGAGAAGCCACACTACTCAGCTAGGCCGAATCCAACCCCAGGTGAGCCGGCTCAGGGAAGAACCGGCCGAGGCGAAGCGGTGTCCATGAAAGGTTTATTTTTAAACCTGCCCGCGGGCCCTACTTGACAGCAAGAGAGGGGGAGGGGGAGGCTATGACAGGTGGGCCCCACCTATCATCCCTTACCTCACGACAGGGAGCTGGGGAGGCTCACCGGCGGGGTTCCAGGCCGCGGCGGCCCAAGCGGAGGGCACCGGCGCGCTCAAGGGCTTCCTGCGCATTGGTGGGTGGCCGAGGGGGTCGCTGGCAGGGAGAAAACCCACACGTCGGCGAGGGTTTGCTTCGGGCTGGAGCTCCCGAGCACGGGGACGAGGGGGCTAGGCACGAGGGAGTGGCTGAGGGCAGGAGAGAGCGCGGGGAGAGCAGCGGGAGCTCGGGGAGGGCTCTATATAGGGGGGCGCTAGTGCACGGAGGGCGTGGTGTGCCGGTGAGGACAGGGCCGTCGCCATGAGCCACGGGGGGCTTCGAGTCGTGTCCTAGGAGTTCCTGGGCATGGTCCATGTCCAGGGAAAGGGAGAGAGAGTGGGGGAGGGCTCTAGCGCCCGCACGTGCGAGCTCCTCTGTTGGCCGGCTCGGGCGGCACCGTGTGCGAGCGTAGGGGGCAGCAGAGGAGGAGGGAGGAAGGCCCTGACCATTTGGCGCCTTGCGGACGTCTAGGGGCGGACAGGGGACATGCTCACGCATCCCCAGGCGGTCGGGGGGCCTTGGGATGCCCCTGCTATAGGAGGTGGCGCACTTTAGCGCGCTCCAAAGCGCCCAAATGGCCGGCTTAGCTGTTGCCCGCGCGCTCTAGGGTGTCCCCGTTTGTCTAGTAGCTCCTGGGGGTTCCTGGGATGCTCTAGGAGCTACGGGAAGCTAGGGTCTAGGAAAGAAAAGAAATGGGGGAAAGAAGCCCCTGATATGGTAAAATAGAGGGTGGAATGGGGTTTTTACCCCATGCACTCTTGAGCTGAGGCCACACAAGATTTACTGAGGATAGTTGGTAACCCTGAGAGGCTGCAGTAAAAAAATTATGGCAAGGGGAATAGTGAAAGGGGTGAAAATAGTGACTTTACTATTTCACCAGAAGGTGTTTGATGGGTGTTTGGGCAAGAAAAATTTACCCGCTTACTGAGGTATTCAACAGGCCAAATGTTAGGTAAAATAGGCCTGATCACCAAGAAAATAAATGGGCAAATTTGACAATGTAACTTTGTGGAACCCTAGAAACTAACAGAATCAGGTTTCTGTAGATCTAGTTATGCTAGGCTATTACCCTTGATGCACCACTTAGTGTAGCATCATTATTTGGTGATTAGAGCATGTACACAAAGTTTGGGGTCAAGGGGGAAAACTTCACAATGTAAAGTTGTTCAAATTTGATTCTGGACAGGAAGGGGTTTTGAATAGTTTGATGAACCAAATCAACTTGGATTGAGATGAAACTTTGCAAGATCATCACCTATGATAGTGTTGACTTGCTGGACTTTTCCTGGAATTTATTGAGAATATTTTTTATAGAAATATTTCAAAAGTTTTATTTGGACAGAAAGGGTTTAGAGGGGATTTGCCCATGATTTGAACATGCCCATGTGTTGAAATTCATATATATGGAAAATATATGTCCAGTCAGTCTCCCTAAATTTTCTCAATGCTTTTGAAAGCGATTGAATAATTTTTCCCTATGAAAACCCATTTCTGGTCTTAAGAAAAATCCTTTAGCTAAAATATAAAAATATTCTTTAAGATTAATATTTGGTGGTTTTGGGAAGTCATATATATATAGTAGGTTTTAAGTAAAGCCTTTGGGGAGAAAGAATCCATCCAATTTGAGGACTTGCAGTGCAACCCTCAATTCAAGGGTTATTGAAGACCTAATTTGGATAAATCCTATTTGGTCAAAATAAAATTGGATGAAAATATTTTTAGGCACTATTCACATGGCATGATCATTGGGAAAGAAGTTTGGGTCAAGGAAGGTGAGTATGAAGAGGGATAGAATCTAAGAGTGCCTTATACCACAATCAACAAGCAAACAAGCAACAATTCAAACAAGCACAAGTACTGAAAAAGTTTTAATTGGCTCCAAATTTTATACATCCAAACATGACAAGATGATACAAACACAGGGTGTGACAAGGCCATAGGGGCAATCAGATCAACCTAGGGCAGCCCATAGCCGCCGAGCGCCCTGACGAGGTCCCTTCCGGGCGTGTGGGATTTCAGGTCCTCAAAAGCGCACGCCGGATTGCTCGCGTACCACGCTTCCGGACAGGTCTCCTTCGAAGTGAGCTGTGGTGCATCACCCCGGGAGTCGAGAGTACACGGTGACGTGTTCGTGTGCGAACAACGCCGACGAGGCCACATCGATGCTGCTGCTGGGTGAAGTTGCATAGTTTTGGGAATGAACACCATGAGAATGTTATCTCAATTGTAAATAAGAATTACTACTGACGCAAAATATGTGATCTCTTGTCTTGTATGTGAGATTTTAATGATCTTATCTTAAATATGAACGCCATAGTCGCATGTTCATCATCTGGTTGGTACAATACATTTCAACCCTGTTGAAGCGTGGGGATGGTGATGTGGAATTTCCCGTGTTCCAGTCTATCATTTGTGCTCAAAAGAGAGCAAAACATTGTTTCAAAAAACGATAAAAGGTTCCACCTCAATCACTGAATCAGGATACTCTGGCCACCCATCTTGCCCTGTCAGCGTTATACTACCAAGATGCATTAAGAATGATGCCTCCGTTTGCAATGCTAACAGTGTTAAAGTAAAACGAGATTGAATGAAAGTGAATGGACGGTTAGTCCTAATTTCTATTGATTCTCAAGTATATATACATATGGAATAGGTGTCTATTCAGAGGCATCCCTCCAGAACAGGTGCCTGTTGGCATTAGAGAGAGAAAAGAAGAGATGTTTGTTCGGAGGCATCCCTCTAGAACAGGTGCGAGTTGGCAATAGAGAGAGAGAAGAGACATGATTGTTCGGGATTGGACACACCCTTTGCTAATGATTGTTCGTTAATTAGCACGTGCTAATTAACAATGAACATGTGCTAACTAATTCCTAACACTCCCCCTTGTACAACACCGCTCCTTGAATGTTTCATCGTTGAAAGCTTCTTGTATATAAATCTTCCATCTTGAGAAATCTTCCATATAATCTTGAGAGTCTCCCCCAAAAACCCTGTGGGAAAATATGAGGAGAATAGAGTATATATGTTGCTAAAACTCCTTAAAACACAATGGTAAAATAATAAGGAGAAAAAGGTGCAACATATAATGATCATTGTGTCCTTGATAACTCAAATGAGAAAACCTTTCAAGAAGGAGAAAACTCATTGTTGAGTTTAGAAACAAAAAGTATGTCTTGAGTACTCCCTTAAAAACCCGGTGGAGATAATAGAAAGTATGACATATGATCTTTGAGAAGATACTAACTCATTAAACCGTTATGAGAAACTTTGAGAGAAATACATAATGAAAAGAGTGTGATCTGATATGCCATTGAAGACTCCTTTAAAAACCAAGTGGAAAAATATAAGGAGAAAATTATATGGCATATATGGAAACTTGTGTTTATACTCTCTTGTTAAAAAGGATCTACTTGATAACCGCCCAGTATTGCTTTCCAGGTGCCTCCATGAATCTGCTGGCGACTCCGACTGCATACGCTATATCTGGTCGTGTATTGACCAAGTACCGCAGGCTTCCAATGACACAACGATACCTGGTTGCATCAACCACTTCACCACAGTTCTTCCCAACTTTCAGGCGATTCTCCATGGGTACGAAGCTAGGATTGCAGTCCCTCTTGCCTTCGTCTTCCAAGATCTTGGCTGCATAGCTGGATTGACACACTGTGATCTTGCCATGCTCCTGCTTCACCTCGATGCCAAGGTAGTAGCTAAGCAGTCCGAGATCGCTAATCGGAAAGAGCTCGTGCATCTGAGTCTTGAAGCTATAAATGGTGCTGTCACTAGTACCCGTGATGATCAGATCATCGACGTACACCCCCACCAGCAAGTAGTTGTCTCCACTTCCACGCTGGTATAGAGCGTGATCCAGCTTGCATCGTGCAAACCCAAGTGACTGGAGTGTCGCATCCAATTTGGCGTTCCACGCTCGCGGGGCCTAACGGAGCCCATACAGTGCCTTGCGCAGCTTGAGTACCTTGTGCACGTTGTCATCGTCGACGAAGTCGGCTGGTTGGTGCACATACACCTCCACCTCTAGGTCGCCATTGAGGAAGGCCGACCATACGTTCATATGGTGCACGCTCCAGCTCTGGTGTGCGGCGACAGCAAGCAGCAACCTTACCGTCTCCAGCCGCGCCACCGGGGCAAAGACCTCATCGAAGTTGATGCCCTGCTACTGAGCATAACCTTTGGCCACGAGACGAGCTTTATGCTTCACAACATTGCCCGTTGCATCCCTCTTTACCTTGTACACCCATTTCAGGCCGATCGCTCGGTGCCCATTCGGGAGCACAGCAAGTTCCCAAGTGTTGTTGGCGCGGATGGACTCCATCTCCACTTCCATGGCAATGCGCCATGCTGGCTCACTCAGTGCAACATCGACAGACGAGGGCTCTTCCGTTGTGGACAGACACAACCCACTGTACTCAAGAGTGCGCACCGGCGCATGGTCGATGAGGTGCTCGACAGTTTTGTACCGCAACGGCACCCCCTCAGAGTCGAACGTCTCGCCGCTGGGTGCAGACACCCACCCATCGGAATCGATGGAGGGTGGTGTTGATGAAAATGGAGCATCGGAGCCAGCCGGTGTGGGCACGTCCGTTGCCCCGGCCGGCGTGCGCGGCGACTGTACTGACTCAGCAGGTGAGCTTGGCGCCGTTGTTGCGAGAGAGCGTGGCGACACCGCTGTGCCTGCGGACACTGTGGATGTCATCATCACGGGCACCCCTGCATCAGAGTACAAGACCATGAATTCCCTGTTATGGGTGATCTCGGAGTCATCGGCGCCCTTGCTCTAATCCCAACGCCGATCCTCCTCAAAGCGGACATCGCGCGTGATGTATAGGCGCTTGCAAACCGGGTCGTACACCCGATAACCCTTGGTGCATGGATGGTAGCCTAGGAAGATGCCCGGACACGACCTTTCTGCTAGCTTGGTCACGCTGGGTCCGACGAGCTTGACGTGCGCCACGCAGCCAAAGGTGCGGAAGTAATCCACCGCCGACTTCTTCTTGCGCCATGCCTCGTATGGGGTGATGCCTTGCAGGCTCCTCGTTAGCGACCGATTCAGGATGTGAACCATGGTGCGCATGGCGCCCCCCCAAGAACATGCACGACACGTCCATGGTCTTCACGAGGCTGCGTGCCATCTCCACCACGGACTGGTTCCGTCGCTTAACGACCCCGTTCTGCTAGGGAGAGTACGGCGGCGGCGTGTTCCTCTGAATCCCTAGTTCCACACAGTAGATGTTGAATTCAGTTGACATGAACTCACCACCCCTGTCTGTGCGGAGCGCCTGGAGCCTCGCCTTGCCCTCCACTTCTACGCGTGCCTTGATCTTCTTGAAGTACCGGAAGGCCTCATCCTTGCTCTTCAGTACCTCCAGCCACATGTATCTGCTGTAATCATCGACGATCAACAGGAAGTACTTGTTATCGTTGGTCATTGCCGGAGTGATGGGGCCACACAAGTCGCCGTGGATGAGCTCGAGCGCTTGCTCCGCGTGATATGTCGATGCACGTGGGAAAGGCATGCGGTGCATCTTCCCGATAGTGCATCCCTCGTAGAACTGATTGGGGTGCGCGATTGTCGGCATCCCACGCACCATGTTCCTTGCTCCAAGGTCGTGCAGGGCGCGGAATTGTAGGTGACCGAACCTGGCATGCCACCTCCACGCCTCATCCCGGACACCAGCGAGGAGGCACATGGGAGCGGCCAAGTTTAGAGCCACAGCGTAAAGCCGGTTGCTCGTCCGTCGCACCCGTGCCAGTAGCATCCTCTGCCTGTCATACAGACAAAGCTGGCCATCTTCGGTCACCGATTTGCACCCATTCTCGTCAAGCTATCCGAGACTAATGATGCTGGTGCGCAGCTGCGGGATGTAATAAACATCGGCGAGTGCGCTTTGCTCACACTTGCTGCACGTGAATAGCACGACACTGCGTTCACAGATCTATACAACAGAGCCGTCACCAAAACGCACCATACCTCGTACTGAGTCATCGAGCTCCGTGACCATGTCGCGATGCCCAATCATGTGGTTGCTGGCACCAGTATCAAGGTACCAGCGGCCGTCGTCCGTTGCCGCCAGCATGACCTGCGCCTCATTGAGGAAGATCTCGGTGCCTGGATCACGTGCCCGGTCGCCCGTGCCTAGGTTCGTCCCCACCGCGCATGTGGCGAGAAGCAGCCCCAACTGCTCAGCGTCAACTAGGGCGACATTCGCTTGTTGATCTGGTTGTTCGCGCTGCTCTCTCTCCTTCTTCCGGCACTCTTTCGCCCAGTGTCCCATGATGCCGCAATAGCGGCAGTTGCCCTTTCGCCTGGGCACCGCTGGGCCGCCGTTGCCGCGGCCGCCGCCCTGGCCAAGGCCACCTCCACCTTGGAAGTTCTTGGGCTTGCCACCGCTGCGCCCGTGTTGATCTCCGGACCCCGCGGAGCCAGTTCCTTGGTCCTGCAGCTTCTCGCGCATGCGCCACTCGTCAGTGGTGTACAGCAGCTGCGCGTCGGGCGCTGGAGTTTCCTCGCGTTCACGCTCCTCGATGAGAAGGAGCCGCCCACATAGTTCCTCGAGGGAGAGCAGCTTGGTGTCAACAAGTGACTTGATGGCCACCGCCATTTCCCAATACGGTCGAGGAACCATCCGCAAAACCTTGAGGACCGCCTTGTGTTCGTCGACCGGGTCACCGAGCGCGTTTAGCTCGTCGATCATCGTTCGAAGCCGCATTACATCTGACTCGATCCCCTCACTGTCCTTGTATCGGAGTGCCTCATACTCCGAATGGCGAGTTTGCGCCTTGGCCTCGTGCACGTGCTCGACCCCGACGCGCATGGTCTTCATGGTGTCCCACGCCTCCTTGGTCGTGGTCTTGGCGCCCAGAATGCGCATGAGCTCCGGTGGCACCCCTTGAGGAGGGCGATCATGGCACGCCGATCATCGTGCTCTGAGCCCTGGCCAGTTTCCACCACGCCCCACAGCTCGTCCGCCTGCAACTGGAGCTTGGTGATCATGGCCCAGTCGGTGTAGTTGGTGCGTGTGAGCATCATCGGAGGCCCACCGCCACCGGCGCCGTGTACGACGCGCACCCCTAACGCCTCCTCAGTGGGGAAACATGCCAGGGTCTTCTCCAGTGATGCAGCCTCCGTCGCGGCCTGTTCCTCCTCGAGCCGCCTCTTCGCCTTCTCTTCGTCGCTTCCGGCCATCTCTCCGGCGGATCAGACACCGTCAGCGCCCAGGATGGATCGTACACCATCGAGGCTCTGATGCCACTTGTTGTTGCAAAATCCGACCAGCTGAGCTAGCGAGAGAGAGAGGGAGAACGATGGAGTCGCTAGGAGGAAGAGGATCGTCACTGACAGAGTTTTGCGCTGCCGAACTTGCAGCTTTTCTGGTTCTATTATTCCTTCAGAGCTAACAAACTCTAGGATCAGTGAATCCCCGGTGACCCCCCCCCCCCCCGTAGTCCTAGTTGCCCCTATTTTCATCGATGACACTGAGGACTTGAAGATAGAAGACTTGGTAATCATGACCGACTGAAAAACCATTACTAACTCATCACCTCACACCCCCTTAAGTATGGCACTGCAGAGCTACTATCAAGTGCCGAGGGTGATAATTCACTTAGCACTCCCAATGTTAATTATGTAGCGTAGCTACTCGTTCGTGGGTGTAGAGGGTGATTTCTCCTTCCCAACTATCGATAGTGACTCTTGTCATACACTTACCTCGAGTGGGGACTCATCGAGGGTGATTCCTCGGATATCCACTTGGCATATAACCACACAGTTACTATTGGCTTGGCACTGTATTAACATGACAGGACTGAAGGGACAGACGGTACCAGTCTATTGAGGTGGACTTGAGTTCCCGACAGTTCTGAGACGGGTCGGCCGCAAGGGTACCCGTGTGAGAAAGATTTGGTGGGATGCGCCGTAAGGCATCCGAAGACTTGGTGGGGTGCGCTGATAAGGCACCCGAGGGTTATTGGTGGGGCGACGGACTGCATTATGGTTCGCGCTTGCCCCGCACAAATAAAATGCTAATGGGTTGGGTATTTGATCCGAGTTGGTCGTTGACCTTTTACGCACTAAACCTTCACGTGGGAGAAGTTATGGGTACTCAGGATCGTTGTATCAGCAGAAGCTCGTCGGACGTCAGCAGTGGAGTGGCGCACGTCAGATTGGTCTAGAATGCATCGCGCTTGTTACTAAGGGGTGCTAGGATTGCTTCCGATCGCGTGCGCATCGTGAAGGAGTGCAAGGGCAAGTGGGCCCACGAACCTGCACGCTTAGGATTCAGACCGGTGGGCTGGCCTCTTCGTTGAGTCTAGGTGGGCCGACAACGTTTTGGATCCCGAGGCCAGGCATTACCAAGGAAAGTGTGTCCGGCTGGAGGTGATCAAGCGTGTTGAAAATGCGGTGCACCCCTGCAGGGAAGAAATTATCTATTCGAATAGCTGTGTCTACGGTAACATGACGACCTAGTGTTGTACCTTGACCTTATACAACTACAATTGTGATTTACTTTAAATGAAATGTGGCTCCGGGATTGCTTCCTCATCGGGAGTCGAGGAAGAATCTCTAGGTTTGGTTACTTAATAAAATTGCTACAATAATATGACTATATATGAGATACCAGTCTACTCTCTTTTAATGCTGCAAGATGTTGAAGATGCTAGTCGATAGGACTAGGCCTTCCCCCCTATTCTCGCTTCCTGTAGTCAGTCCAGATATAACCCCCACCCCTTGATAATGATGCATACTTAGCATAGTTCTGATGTCAGTCTTGCGAGTACTTTGGATGAGTACTCACCGCTGCTTTGCTTTCTCTCCCCCCCCCCTCGATAAGATTCTGCGTTCAGACGATGGAGCCCAGGAGATGGAGTACGCTGGAGATGACTACTACACCACCGCAGGAGCCTACTACTACGTGGAGCCAGCCCCCGACGAGCAGTAGGATAGGAGGTTCCCAGGCAGGAGGCCTCGCCTCTTTCGATCCGTTGTTAAGTTTGTGCTAGCCTTCTTAAGGCAAAACTTGTTTAACTTATGTATGTACTCAGATATTAATTGCTTCCGCTGACTCGTGCTTGTCGAGCTTTGTATTCGAGCCCTCAAGGCCCCTGGCTTGTAATATGAAGTTGTATGACTTTAATTTGTGTCTAGAATTGTGTTGTGATATTGATCAGTGACTCCCTAATCTTGGTCGTACGCATTGCATGTATGATTAGCGTACGGGCGAAATTGGGGGCGTCACAGTGGGCGAGCTTGCCGATGAATGCCCCGCCGCAGTCCACGTGCTTGCCACCAACACAGTTGGGCTTGATGTTGAAGACCGGCAGCCAAATCCCAAAGTGCAGCTCAATGCGCAGGAAGGACTTGCAGACGAGGATGAACGCCGAGATATGCATGATGGAGTGCGGCGGGAGGTCTTGTAAGTCGCGGCCGTTGAAGAACATCAGCCCTCTGATGAAGGGGTGGAGTGGAAAGCTCAACCCCTTGATGAAGTGGGGAATGAACACCACCCTCTCGCCTAGCTCGGGGTGGGGATCACTTGGCCCTCTTCCGCTGCACGGTGAGGGATGTTGGCGGGGAGGTAACCGGCCTTCTTGAGGTCGAGTATGTCCTGGTTGGTGACCGTGGAAGCTACCCACTGGCCGTTGGATCCCACCATTGTTGCGCTCCAAGGTGGGGGCGGAGAGACCTAGATCTGTGCTCTAGAGGCACAAGAGAATGGGAGGCGGAGAAGTCGAATGGAGAGCATAAAAAAGCCTTTGGGGGTTTTCCTTCTCTTTTTATGAGGCCTATCGATGTGGATTCCCCTTACTGAGCCGTGAATCCCTCCACTTCTCAAGACGCGCGAGTCATTGCGTGCGTGTGATTAAATATATCTCGTATAAAACAGGACAGAATCGGTATATTGATAGATCGTGATGATTAAAACGGCCTCGAACCACGAATCGAGTCTATGCAACTGGCCTGGTGGTCATGGTGGGCTATAGCTTTTCGTCAGAAAGGTCTTCAGAGGGCCGGTGTTTATCCCCTAACATGTGGGCTTCAAAGCCAATCAATTTATAGTATTCGGACGTGCCACTATGCGGGAGACTACTTGTCATCGGAGGCTGAACTATGGTTCGGCAGGAAGGAACTCACCTCGCAAGCCGAAGACTCCGTTCGCGAAGCAGTCGGAGCTGAAGACCCTTGGCATTGGAGGCAATTTCTGGGGCTATTGAGGGACTCCTGGATTAGGGGGTCCTCGGATAGCCGACCTATTGTTATGGGCGGACTATGAGGGCTACTTACCAAAAACTGAATGATTTGAAGGCCCAGTCTCCAAGATGGAAGCTTCGGGAAGCATGGCTTCCGCTCCACGTCCGATGTAATAGTTAGGCATGTTTATCTCTTCGGCATGTAACCGACCATGTGTAAACCCTAGGCATCCTCGACATCTATATAAGCCGGAGGGTTTTAGGGTATAGATATAGAGCAACTCATCTAGGGTTAGCTATACGATCTCAAGGTAGATCAACTCTGTAACCCCTTACACCATCAATACAACCAAGCAGGACGTAGGGTATTACCTCCATAGGAGGGCCCGAACCTGGGTAAACTTGTGTCCCCTTTGTCTCCTATTACCGTCAATCCTAGTCTCACAGTTCGGGACCCCCTACCCGAGATCCGCCGGTTTTGACACTGACACCCGCGGTTACGTGGCAACTTGGAAACTTTGTTTAACACCTGATCATAGAAAACCTGAAGTAAACTCAAATAAAACACACCAACTATGTGCGTAACCGTGATTGTCTCTGAATTTCTGATCTGAGAGGGAACACGATGGGGTTATGTTTGAGGTAAGTAGGTGTTCAGGATCACTTAGTGATCATTACTAGTTCACGTCCGTTATGCATAGACGACCCACCTTACTTTCTGTATTCGTAAGTTATACATTCACATAAATGCTTAGTGCTTGCTACAACCTCACCACTTAACCATACCTCACCCATTAAGCTTTGCTAGTCTTGATTCCCTTGGAAATGAGATTGTTGAGTCTCCGTGGCTCACAGATTACTACAACACCAATTGCAGGTACAGGTAATGGGATGCTTTGACGTGAGAGCGATGCTTGTTTGATTTGGAGTTCTTCTTCTTCATCATCATCGATCTAGGATGGGTTCCAGGATGACAACCTGGGCTAGTAAGGATGGATGTCATTTTATCGTTTGATTTCATCTGCAGTCGGACCTTGCTCTTATGTATGATGTTTGAATATTTTGTTGTATTGACGTGATATTTATGTTGCTTGTGGCGAGTGTAAGCCAATTCCATATGCTCGTCTCTTCTTTACATGTACTTGTAATGATATCCGTTCTTGTGAAACGACGAGATGCGCTTCTATCCTTGTTGAGACCCTCGAGCCAAAATAAGGATAGGATCGCATCTTGGGTGTTACAAGTTAGTATCAGAGCCTGTTGAAAGCACATTTGCTCCCTTGGTGGTTTTGGTAATTTATAACAACATATAAGTCATTGAACTAATGTTTTCACCAAGTATATTTTAGGAAATGTTCAAGGATAGGATTGGCAAAAGGATTGTGGAGATTGTGGAATACTCCAAGATGAAAGGAAAAAGGTTGGCAAAGCTTCAAGAAGAGGACTCTACATTTTATATTTGTGAGAAATCACTTTGATTCCATAGGAAAGACAATACTATTAAAAGGGCGTAAGGTTTTGTTGGTGAAGAAAATGCTCATATGTGCACAAGTGATACTCACCAAAAACACCCACATACTTTCCCACCAAAGTCTGTCCAAAGCCAAATATTCAAAATCGGTGCAACCAACATTTCCGTCCAAGTGGCTAGGGTTTGGATCGGCGTCACCGAGAATGACAATCTGACCGTTGGTGACCTTATCGGTGCAACCAAGTTTCCTATATCGGTCTCACCGAGATTCAAAGTTGCCACCTTTTTGTCACTTCGGTACCACCGAGATTAACACATCAGTGTCACTGAGTTGGTCATTTTGTGTGTAACGATTGGATTTTTGGGGATGCGTATATATACCCCTACACCACCACCTACTCGAAAGAGAAGTACTCAGAACTATTCCATTATTGCCCCATCTAATTTTTTGAGAGAGAACCACCTACCCTTGTGTTGAGGTCAAGATCTTCCACTCCAACCATATGGATCTTGATTTCTAGCCTCCCCAAGTTGCTTTCCAACAATCCCATCTCTTCCACCAAGCAAAAGCTGTGAGAGAGTGATTGTGTGTTGAGGAGTCTATTGTCTTGAAGCACAAGAGCAAGGAGTTCATCGTCATTACCGAGCCTATTACCTTTTGGAGGGTGGTGCCTCCTAGGTTGGTTAGGTGTCGCTTGGGAGCCTCCTACTTCGTGTTGTGGAGTTGAACCAAGAAGTTTGTACGGGCAAGGAGATCGCCTACTTCGTGAAGATCTACCCATAGTGAGGCTAGTCCTTCGTGGACATAAGCCGTTATGGAATAGTCAAGGTTGCTACTTCATGGACCCTGCTGGGTGGAGCCCTCCGTGGACTCTCGTGACCATTACCCTCCGTGGGTTGAAGACTTCATAAACGTGGATGTACGATAGCACCACCTATCAGAACCATGGGAAAAATCATCGTGTCTACAATTGCGTTTGATCTTCCTACCCTATCCCTTCTACTCATGCTTGTTGTTATTTTCCGCTTCTATACTCTTAGACATGCATGTGTAGGGTGTACTTGACTTGCCATGAATGCTAAAACTGCAAACACTAAAATTTGGGAAAAGGCAAAAAAATTATTTGGTCAAGTAGTCTAATCACCACCCCTCTAGCACTACTTTCGATCCTACAAGTGGCATCAGAGCTTTGGTCTCCATTGCATTGGTCTCACAAACTAGGAGAGTATGGCATCTAGTGAGGGAAGTGATCACCATAGAGGTCCGTACTTTGATGGCACTAATTGTGCTAGTTGGGAGCACAAAATGAAAATGCATATTCTTGGTTATAACCCCTCCATTTGGGCTATTGTTCGCGTTGGTATGCAAGGTGAATTCTTTGCGGAAGGAAGGGAACCCGATCGCGAATCGACTGCGGATGAATTGAAGATGTTGCAACTCAATGCTCAAGCATGTGAAATTCTCTTCAACTGCCTATGCCCCGAAGAATTCAACAAAATCAGCCGTTTTGAGCTGAAGGATGGTGAAGGAGTCGCTGAGATGTAATCTAGGCTAGCTCTCATCACCAATGAGATTGCCAGCTTAGGAAGCGAATAAATTACTAACAAATTTATCATCAAGAAGATACTTCGAGATTTGGACGATTGATATGACACCGTTTGCACATTGATCCAAATGATGCCCAACTACAAAGATCTCAAGCCAACGGAAGTGATTGGTAGAATTGTTGCTCCTGAGATGACACTCAAAGACAAGGAAGAGCTTCACCACAAGTCTAGCGGTGCTTACAAAGCCACAAGTGATGCTCCCGCTACCTCAAGTGACAACCTTGTCACAAATGAATAGATAAGCCTCATGGTCAAGAAATTCAACAAGTTCTATAAGAATAGAAGAAAAAATTGAAGCTCCAACTCAAGATATGAAGAGAAGCGTTCATCAAGTCATGACCGAAACTGCTACAATTGTGGGAAGCCCGGACACTAGTCCAATGAGTGCATGGCTCCTTACAAGAGGAAAGAAGAGTCACCAAAAGACGAAGCTCAAGAGACGAGTCACCTCGAAGAGGGAGAAGGAGTAGAGATGATCGTTATGAACGAAGACCCTCAAGGAGAAGTAGGGACTCGAAGAAGAAGTACAAGTATACCAAGAGCTACTCATGAAGGGAACATCAAGCTAATGTTGGTGAATGGGTTTTCGGCTCTGAATCCGACAACCACTTAGAGATAAGCTATCACTCCAACTCCGACTATAGTCAAGATGAAGGTGTTGCCGGACTTGCACTAGTGACTACCAACTCCTATGATATATTTGATTCACCAAACGAAGGGAGTGGAAGTTGCTTCATGGCTAAAGGCCCCAAGGTATCATACCCCGAGTATCTTGATTTCAATAGTGATGAAGATGACTTGTTAATTGAAGATGACTTGCTATTTGACAAATCTAGTAATGATAGTCAAAATGAACTTGATAATTCTCATGCTAGTTAAGATAAGTCAATTGACGATGATAAGATGAAAATAGAAGAACTAACTAAAGAACTAAACACTCTTAAGTTAGCTCATTAATCTACACTCGAAGATCATAGAGAGCTTGTGAGAACTCATGAGAAGCTACGCTTCGAGAAGCTCAACTTGGAGCAAGAGCACGAGTTTCTTAAAGCTATCAATGATGATCTCCGAAAAAAGGACTTCATCTTATCTAGCCAAACGACTAATCTTGTATACATTCATGCCTCAAGTTAAAACTAAGCAATCTAGTAATAAAGGCAAGAAAGGTTCTACATCTAGTAGCAACAATAAAAATGCTAAACCTAATGATGTTGCTTCTAATAGTTCTATTGATTCCACTAATGATGATCCTCTTAGCAAAGTAACACTTGAGCAAGAAAATGCTTTATTGAAAGGAACTATAGAAAAAGGTATCTACAAGAGTCTTGCTGGGTGCAAGCAATTTGAGGAAATTGTATGCAAGCACGGAGGATACCGGAAGAATTGTGGTGTTGGCTACTTCAACGCAAATGGAGTTGAATGGGAAGAAGGTCAATACCTGAACCCAAGTTTGTTCCTCAAAAGGAGAAGTATGAAAATACTCTTCCCAAGGGGACAAACACTCAAGATGACCTTCCACCACAAGACCACAAGCTGATGGGCAAGAACAAGCTTCAAGAGGACATTGACTCATATGAAGATGAATCCCTAGCTTTGGTGGAGTGGGTTCCCAAGGCTACTTCAAGCTCAACTTCTACAAAGGCTACTATAACACCAAGGATCCCCATCAACTTGATGTGGGTCCCCAAGAAGAAGAACTAGAGAGTTCTTGAGGGGTGACTCCGCCAATGAAATTCACTCATATTCATTATTGGCAAGAACTATTTGCAAACAACATCAACTCTATGCAATAGTTCAAGGAGTCACACATTCCCTAAAAGGTAACCAAGGGTAACAAGGTAATCAACAAATCTATGGACATCATAGCATATGCTTTGCACTCCATCTCCATAGATATCCTTGTATTTGTCTCTTGTATGTTGGGACTAACCCATGTAGGTGAGAAGAGTATGGAGACAACAACGATGCTCCCAACTCTTGGTGATCTTCATCAACCTTGAGCATCCACAACTACCTCACCAACATGAAGTCTTCATCGACAAAACCCAAGGTTAGTTTATCCCTCTTATGGGGTGATGTCACATGAAGGAGGAGCTTTACTCTAAGACTTGAGTTAAAGCATCTCTTAGTATGTGACAACATTAAATGCTTTATGTAAAAGTGGTAACCCCACTTGTGTTTAAACGATGAGTATGACCTATGATCAAGTATTCTTACTTGGCTCCTAAGTCAAATACTCATATATGGATGACTTCGTCATCGCCCAAGTGCTTGTTAGATGCTAGTGTGTATGTGCATGTTTGTCATGATTTCATTTGACATCTTATTATGTGAGCATGTTGGTCTGCATTTATTTTCTCATTCGTGGACATCTAATTGTTGCTATTTGGCTCTTGGTTTTATCTTTTGCCAATTGGATGGACAAGAATGCCTAGGACCACTCTTTAGCTATCTATGCTTTCTCACCTCATACTCTATTCATGCTGCATCACAAAATTTGAACAAGTAATTTTTGATCCCCCTGTCTGTGGAACACTCGGAGTTCCTATTGTCAAGGACTAACCATTAAAACCTCCCAAGTGCATATCGGTGGAACCAATCCCAAAATCTTAGTCTCACCGAATGCCTAAGGTTGATCTGGTTTTCTATCTCGGTACTACCAATTCCATATTCTCAGTTACACCGAGTTTCCCTGTCAGCTGACAGTTGAGAAACTCGGTGACACCGAAAATTTAGAATGGGTATCATCGATAGTAAAGGGTATATAAGATGTGGCCCCGACGGTTCGAAATTTCAATCTTCAATCATCGCACCCCAAACCCTAAGCTGCCGCAGAAGGACCCCCTGGTCATCGCCTTGCCTCCCCATGCCACTCTACCACTGGGAATCTTGCCGTCAACGGGCATCTTCGCTGCCATCTCCATCGTAGTGGATCCTTCACCGAGCTAGGGTATGGATTCGATCTTTCTTGCGCTCCTTGTCTGATTCTTGTGCAATAAAGTTGATTTTCTCTATAAGCCACAGTTTGCACAACTATCTATGCACGAGAAAACTCTATAGATTAGAGAACCATCAATTTTCTAGGGTTTACTTTCCGCCCCATGGAACTCAGTAGAACCAAAGTGAACAAATCGGTATCACCGATGTGCCTGTCTGTGTTGCTGAGAACTGTCTCGGTGAAACCGAGTACTTCTTTTCGGTCTCACCGAAAAGAGTGTCAAGTTTCTGTTAGTGGGATAGTTAGTCTCGGTAGCACCGAAATTTTTGCTTCGGCTGTACCGATTTGCATGTGATAGAATGTAAAATCTTGAAAATCTTTTATTCAAACTTTCAAAGATCAGCCTCATTTTGTGATGAATCATCTTATTCTGCTCCTCTACATTCTATTCATAGGTTCAGAGATGTCTGCTTCAGATGATAGTGAGAGAAACTTCAGAGAACAGATTGTTGAGATGGATTCGGGCACTAGTCTTAAGCCTATTTCATTTTTAGATCCAGGCACCCCTTGTTGGGGAACGTTGCATGGGAAACAAAAAAAAATCCTATGCTTCACCAAGATCAATCTAGGAGATGGGCATCTATGAGAGGAGAGATTGGATCTATGTACCCTTGTAGATCGCTAAGTGGAAGCGTTAAAGAACGAGGTTGATGTAGTCAAACGCCTTCATGATCCGTCCCACGATCTCATCACGAGTCGTCCTGCGATCCCATCGTGGTCCTTCCGATCTAGCACCGAACGCACGTCACCTCCGCGTTCAGCACACGTATAGCTCGATGACGATCTCCGCCTTCTTGATCCAGCAAGAGGGAGCGGATAGGTAGACGAGTTCTTCGGCAGCACGACGGCGTTGCAGCGATGGTGGTTGAGCAATTCCAGCAGGGCTTCGCCTAAGCACCGCTGAAAACCGATCTAGAGGAGAAAACGATCTAGACGAAGAAGAGGGCAGCACGTGGCAATTAGGGTTAGGGCTGCCCTCAAAATCATCTAGTATATATAGGAGGGAGAGGAGAGGGAGCATCCTTTCCCCTCCAACAAGGAGGGCTTCGGCCGAACCAAATGGGAGGAGTCCACCTCCCACAAGGGAGGTGGACTCCTAGTAGGACTCTCTCCTACTTGGCCCCTACTCTTCCTCCTGCGCATAGGCCTTCTTGGGCTGGCCTCCCAGGCCACCAGGGGCAGGTGCGCCACCACTAAGGCCCATGTGACCCCTTGGGGTGTGATGCCCCACTTGGTGGTCCCCCGGAACCCATTCGTCACTCCCGGTACACTGTCGGAAATGCCCGAAACTTTTCCGGAGTTCAAACACCACTTTCCTATATATCAATCTTTACCTACGGACCATTCTGGAGCTCCTCATGACGTCAGGGATCTCATTCGGGAATCTGAACAACCTTCGGTCGCCATCATACATAACTCTATACTACCGAAACGTCACCGAACCTTAAGTGTGCAGACCCTATAGGTTCGAGAACTATGTAGACATGACCGAGACACCTCTATGATCAATAACCAATAGTGAGAGATGGATGCCCATTTTGATTCCTACATATTCTACGAAATCTTTATCGGTTGAACCTCTATGTCAAGAATTCAGACAATCCCATATGATGTTCCCTTTGTTCTTCGGTATGTTACTTGCCCGAGATTCCATCTTCGGTATCTCTATACCTAGTTCAATCTCGTTACCGTCAAGTATCTTTACTCGTTCTGTAATACAAGATCCTGTGGCTAACACTTATTCACATTGCTTGCAAGGCTTGTTGTGATGTTGTATTACCGAGTGGGCCCTGAGATACCTCTCTGTCACATGGAGTAACAAATCCCAGTATTGATCCACGCCAACCCAACAGACACCCTCGGAGATACCTGTAGAGCACCTTTATAGTCACCCAGTTATGTTGCGATGTTTGATACACACAAGGTATTCCTCCGGTCTCAGTGAGTTGCATGATCTCATGGTCATTGGAATAGATACTTGACATGCAGAAAACAGTAACAATAAACCGACATGATCATATGCTACGTTTGTAGTTTGGGTCTTGTCCATCACATCATTCTCCTAATGATGTGATCCCGTTATAAAATGACATCTCATGTCCATGACTAGGAAACCACAACCATCTCTGATCAACGAGCTAATCTATTCGAGGCATACCACGGACATGGTGTTGTCTATGTATCCACACACGTATCTGAGTTTCCGATCAGTACAATTATAGCATGGATAACAAACGATTATCATGAACAAGGAAATAGGATAATAACGAATTTATTATTGCCTCGAGGGCATATTTCCAATAGTCTCCCACTTGCACTAGAGTCAATAATCTAGTTCACATCACCATGTGATTCGCATTGTTATGAATCTAACACCCAATGAGTTTTGGGGCTTGATCATGCTATGCATGTGAGAGAGGTCTTTTAGTCAACGGGTCTGCGACATTCAGATCCGTGTGTACTTTGCAAATCTCTATGTCTTACTGTAGACACTGCTACCACACTCCACCTTGAGCCATTCCGAATGGCTGCTCCACTATACATATCCGAATTGCTACTAAGAGTCATCCGGATTGGTGTTAAAGCTTGCATCGATGTAACTCTTTACGATGAACTCTTTATCACCTCCATAATCGAGAAACATTTCCTTAGTATTTTAGTTACTATGGGTAATCTTGATCGCTGTCCAGTGATCCACTCCTGGATCACTCTTGTACCCCGTGACGGACTCCTGGCAAGGCACACACAGGTGCGGTACACAGCATGACATACTATATAGAGCCTATGGCTTAAGCATACGGGGTGACCTTCGTCCTTTCTCTTTATTCTGTCGTGGTCGAGCTTTGAGTCTTACTCAACCTCACACCTTACAAATCAGGCAAGAACTCTTTCTCTGATTGATCCATTTTGAACTCTTTCAAAATCTTGTCAAGGTATGTACTCATTGAAAGTCTAATCAAGCATCTTGATTCATCTCTATAGATCTTGATGCTCAACAATTAGGTAGATTTACCCAAGTCTTCCTTTGAAAAACTCTTTTCAAATAACCCTTTATGCTTTCCAAAAATTCTACATTTTTTCTGATCAACAATATGTCATCCACATATGCTTATCAGAAATTCTATAGTGCTCCCACTCACTTTATTGTAAATACAAGTTTCTCATAAACTTTGTATAGACTCAAAAACTTTGATCACCTCATCAAAGCATATATTCCAACTCCGAGATGCTTGCTCTAGCACATAGAAGGATTGCTGGAGCTCGCACACCTTTTAGCATCCTTAGGACTAACAAAACCTTTTGGTTGTATCACATACAACCTTTCGTCAAGTAAGCCGTTAAGGAAATGATGTTTTGACATCTATCTGACAGAATTCATAATTGAGAAATACAGCAACTGCTAACATAATTCCAACAGACTTTAGCATCGCTAAGAGTGAGAAAGTCTCATCACAGTCAACTCCTTGAACTTGTCAGAAACTTCTTTGCAACAAGTCGAGCTTTATAAATGGTGACATTTACCATCAGCGTCCATCTTCATCTTAAAGGTCCATTTGTACTCGATGACCTGACATCCAACAAGCAAGTCTACCAAAGTCTATACTTGGTTTTCATACATGGATCCTTTCTCGGATTTCATGTCCTCTAACCATTTGTTAGAATCCGGGCCCATCATCGATTCTCCATAGCTCGTAGGTTCATCGTCGTCCAACAACATGACCTCCAAGACAGGGTTGTCGTACCACTCAGGAACAGTATGCGTCCTTGTCGACCTAGGAGGTTTGATAGTAACTTGATCTGAAGCTTCATGATCATCATCATTTACTTCCTTTTCAACTGATGTAGGTTCCAAGAAACATCTTTCTGCGCTGCACTACTCTCTGGTTGAAACAAAGGTTCAACAACCTCATCAAGTTCTATCTTCCTCCCACTCAATTCTTTCGAGAGAAACTCTTTCTTGAGAAAGGACCCGTTTTCAGCAACAAACACTTTGCACCCAGATTTGAGATAGAAGGTATAGCCAACTATTCTTAGGGTATTCTATGAAGATGCGCTTTTCCGCTTTGGGTTCGAGCTTATCAAACATAAGTGTCGCATTCCCAAACTATGAGAAATGATAGCTTAGGTTTCTGCCAAACCATATAGTGTCATCTCAACGGATTTAGATGTTGCCCTATTTAAAGTGAACATAGTTGTCTCTAATGAATAACCCCAAATCGATAGTGCCAAAACGATAAGAGACATCATAGTTCATACCATATCCAATAGAGCACGACTACGACGTTCAGACACACCATCACACTATGGTGTTCCAGGTGGCGTGAGTTGTGAAACAACTTTCACATCGTCTAAAGTTGTATGCCAAACTCGTAACTCAGATATTCACCTCCACGATCATATCGTAGACATTTTTATCTTCTTGTCACGAGGATCTTAAACTTCACTCTGAATTTGCTTGAACTTTTCAAATGATTCAGACTTGTGTTTCATTAGATAAATATACACTATATGTACTCAAATCATCAGTGAAGGTATCCATCGCATGCTAAAAGACTCATTGGATTGCATACATCAACATGTATCATTTCCAATAAATCACTTGCCTGCTACATCAAACCAGAAAATGGGGTCCTTAGTCATCTTGCCCAGGAGGCATGGTTCGCATGTCTCAACCGATTCGAAATCGAATGAGTCCAAAGATCCATCAGCATGGAGTTTCTTCATGTGATTTATACCAATATGATATTTAGCGGCAGTGCCACAAGTATGTGGTACTATCATTATTAACTTTGTATCTTTTGGCATCAATGTTATGAACATGTGTATTGCTACGATCAAGATTCAACAAACCATTCTCATTGGGTGTATGACCATTGAAGGTATTATTCATGTAAACAGAATAACCATTATTCTCTAACTTAAATGAATAATCTCGTTGCAATAAACACGATCTAATCATGTTCATGCTTAACGCAAACACCAAATAACATTTATATATTTAGGTTTGTCACTAATCTCGAAGGTAGAGAGAGCGTGCGATGTTTGATCATATCAACCTTGGAAACATTTCCAACATACATTGTCACCTCACACTTAGCTAGTCTCCGTTTATTCCGTAGCTTCTATTTCGAGTTAGTAACATTTAGCAACCGAACCAGTATCCTATACCCAGGTGCTACTAGGAGTAATAGCAAGGTACAGATCAATAACACGTATATCAAAATATACTTCTGTCGACGTTGCCAGCCTTCTTATATACAAAGTATCTAGGGTTGCTCCGCTTCAGTGACCGCTCTCCTCATAATAGAAGCACTTAGTCTTGGGTTTGGGTTCAACTTTGGGTTGCTTCACTGGAGCGGCAACTGACTTACCATCCATGAAGTTTCCCTCCTTGCCCTTGCCCTTCTCGAAACTAGTGGTTTTACTAACCATCAAGACTTGATGATCCTTCTTGATTTCTTTGTTCGCGGCGTCAAATATCGCGAACAGCTCAGGGATCATTATTTCCATCCCTAGCATTTTATAGTTCATCACGAAGCTCTAGTAGCTTAGTGACAGTGACTTGGAAAACTATATCAATCACTTTCTTATCCGGAAGATCAACTCCCACTCGATTCAAGTGATTGTAGTACCCAGACAATCTGAGCACATGCTCAATGATTGAGCTATTTTCCATCATCTTGCAGGCAAAGAATCTTGTTGGAGATCTCATATCTCACAACACAGGCATGAGCCTGAGATCCCAATTTCAGCTCTTAGAACATCTCAGATGTTCCATGACGTTCAAAATGTTTTTGGAGCCTCAATTCTAAGCCGTAATGCATGACACACTAAACTATCAAGCAGTCATCAGAACGTGCCTGTCAGATGTTCACAACATCTACAAACGACGCTAGAGGGGGTGGCGCACCAAGCGGTGCATTAAGGACATAAGCCTTCTGTGCAGCAATGAGGACAATCCTCGGATCATGGACCCAATTCGTAATATTACTACCATCATCTTTCAACTCTATTTCTCTAGGAACATATAGAAAATTTTAAGGGACCTACAGCGTGAGCTAGTGATCTACAACATAATTTGCAAAGACACTACTGACTATGTTCGTGATAATGAGTTCAATTAATCATATTACTTAAGAACACCCACTCAAATTGACATCCCTCCGGTCATTCGAGTGATACATGATCCAAATTCACCAACTCAAGTCCGATCATCACGTGAGTTGAGGTGGTTTTGATGGTGAACATCATCATGTTGATCATATCTACTATATGACTCATGTTCGACCTTTTGGTCTCTTGTGTTCTGATGCCATGTATGTACATGCTAGGCTCGTCAAGTTTAACCCGAGTGTTCCGCATGTGCAACACTGGCTTGCACCCGTTGTATGTGAACGTAGAGTCTATCACACCCGATCATCACGTGGTGTCTCGACACGACGAACTTTCGCAATGATGCACACTCGGGGAGAACACAGTTTATCTTGAAATTTAAGTGAGGAATCATTTATAATGCTACCATCGTCCTAAGCAAAACAAGGTGCATAAAAGGATTAACATCACATGCAATTCATAAGTGACATGATATGGCCATGAACTTGTGCTTTTGATCTCCATCTTGAAAGCACCGGCATGATCTCCATCATCACTAGCATAACAGCATAATCTCCATCATCATGATCTCCATCATTGTGTCGCCATCGGGGTTGTCGCGCCCACCATTCTCATACTACTATTGCTACCGTTTAGCGATAAAGTAAAGCATTGCAAAGCGCTTAATGATTGACACGCAGGTCATACAATAATTAAAGACAACCCTATGGCTCCTGCCGGTTGCCGTACTCATTGACATGCAAGTCATGATATTCTATACAAAAACATGATCATCTCATACATCACATATATCACATCATGAAATTGGACATATCACATCACAATATACCCTGGAAAAACAAGTTAGACGTCCTCTAATTGTTGTTGCATGTTTTACGTGGCTGGTATGGGTACCTAGCAAGAACGATTCTTACCTACACAAAACCACAACGGTGATATGAAGATTGCTTTTCAACCTTCTACAAGGACCGCCTTAATCAAATCTGATCCAACTAAAGTGGGAGAGACAGACACCCGCCAGCCATCTTTATGCGATGAAGTCACATGTCGGTCGATGGAACACAGTCTCATAAGCGTACGAGTAAAGTCGATCCAAGCCACTTCATCCCACCATACCGCTGAACAAGGAAAAGACTAAGGAAGGAAGCAATCTAAATATCAATTCCCACAAACTCTTTGTGTTCTACTCAAGATCTCATCTACGCATAGACCTAACTCTGATACCACTATTGGGGAACGTTGCATGGGAAACCAAAAATTTCCTAAGCTTCACCAAGATCAATCTAGGAGATGAGCATCTATGAGAGGAGAGATTGGATCTATATACCCTTGTAGATCGCTAAGAGGAAGCGTTAAAGAACGCGGTTGATGTAGTCGAACGTCTTCACGATACAATCACGATCCGTCCCGCGATCTCATCACGAGCCGTCCCGCGATCCCACTGTGGTCCTTCCGATGTAGCGCCGAACGGACGGCACCCCCGCGTTCAGCACACGTACAACTTGATGACGATCTCTGCTTTCTTGATCCATCAAAAGGGAGTGGAGAGGTATACGAGTTCTTCGGCAACGCGACGGTGTTGCGGCGATGCTGGTGGAGCAATTCCAGCAGGGCTTCAACTAAGCACCGCTGAAAACCGATCTAGAGGAGAAAACGATCTGGAGGAAGAAGAGGGCAGCACGTGCAATTAGGGTTAGGGCTGCCCTCAAAATCCTTTAGTATATATAGGAGGGAGAGGAGAGGAGGAAGCCTTGCCCCTCCAACAAGGAGGGCTTTGGCCGAACCAAAGGGGAGGAGTCCACCTCCCATAAGGGAGGTGGACTCCTAGTAAGACTCTCTCCTACTTGGCCCCTACTCTTCCTCCTGCGCATAGGCCTTCTTGGTCTGGCATCCCATCCCACCAGGGGCTAGTGTGCCACCACTAAGGACCATGTGTCCCCTTGGGGTGTGATGGCCCCACTTGGTGGTCCCTCGGAACCCATTTGTCACTCCCGGTACACTGCCGGAAATGCCCGAAACTTTTCCGGAGTTCAAACACCACTTTCCTATATATCAATCTTTACCTATGGACATTCCGGAGCTCCTCGTGACATCCAGGATCTCATCCGGGACTCCGAACAACCTTCGGTCACCACCATACATAACTCTATACTACCGAAACGTCACTGAACCTTAAGTGTGCAGACCTTGCGGGTTCGAGAACTATGTAGACATGACCGAGACACCTCTACGGTCAATAACCAATAGCGGGACCTAGATGCCCATATTGATTCCTACATATTCTATGAAGATCTTTATCGGTTGAACCTCTATGTCAAGGATTTAGATAATCATGTATGATGTTCCCTTTGTTCTTCGGTATGTTACTTGCCCGAGATTCTATCGTCAGTATCTCTATACCTAGTTCAATATCGTTATCGGCAAGTCTCTTTAATCGTTCTGTAATACAAGATCTCGTGGCTAACACTTATTCACATTGCTTGCAAGGCTTGTTGTGATGTTGTATTACCGAGTGGGACCTGAGATACCTCTCCGTAACACGAAGTAACAAATCCCAGTCTTGATCCATGCCAACCCAACAGACACCCTCGGAGATACCTATAGTGCACCTTTATAGTCACCCAGTTACGTTGCGACATTTGATACACACAAGGTACTCCTCCGGTGTCAGTGAGTTGCATGATCTCATGGTCATAGGAACATATACTTGACATGCAAAAAACAGTAGCAGTAAACTGACACGATCATATGCTACGTTTGTAGTTTGGGTCTTGTCCATCACATCCCTAGTTCTCATGGGTTGCCTAAAGCTGCTACAAGGACCAGGAAGAAACTCAATTTAGATGAAGAAGATTCAGACTTTATGCCAAATGAGGTTCTTGCCAAGAAGCAAGAGAAGGCTGCCAAGAAGTCATCCAATGAGGCCACCTCTTCCAGGAGGGTGGTTGGCAAAACATATGCACCTCCTCAATGTATGAGAGCACCTGAGAGTTCCAGAGCTACAATGATCGTTGAGGCCCCAAATAAGTCTATGCCTAACAAGGCAGGGGAGAAGAAGAAGGGCAGAAAGAGGATAATCCATGTTTTTGACAGGCCTACATCTATGTTTGAAGATCTAGAGGAGGCAACTGCTGCTGATGAGGAGGTAGAGCCAGCTGCTAAGGCCCCTCCCAAGAAGAAGTCAAAAAGCTTATGGCAGATGCTATGCCTAAGGCTGCAACCACCAAGAGCACCAAATCCAAGAAAACTACTGCTGCTGCTGAGAAATCGAAGAGGTCATCCAGACCGATTCCTGCTTCTGAGAAGAACAAAGGGTCTACCTTTAGAGAAGAAGAGGATGATGACTTGACTGCCTTAATGAAGCTTAGGCCACACCCTCCAGTACATAATGCCAGCTATCCACTTGCTGAAGATATGAAGAAGAGGAAGGACTGTGGCTTGAGGGCATGGAGAGCCGCTGATCCATATGCCCAAAGGAAGAAGACATGTGTGGACTACAGATTCTATACCAAAGAGCAACAGGATTTCTATGAGACTGTGCTTTTTGACAAGAGTCCAGCTGTGAGTGATATGAGGTATGTGGACTAGAAATTCATCAAGGAGAATGATAACTACTTTCCAAGAGTCCAAGATAACTTTCACTGCATTGGATTGGATGAGTTTGTTGGCAGAGAGTTTACTGCTTGGAATGATGAGATGATCATGCAATTCTACTCCACTTCACATTTCTATGGAGATGGTAGGATTGTATGGATGACTGAAGTTGCTAGATATGAGTCCATTGTTGATGAATGGGCTGCTATCTTAGGAGTCCCAGAAGCTCAAGATGGAGATTTGGATGTCTACTCAGAATCCAAGGAGAGACACAATGCTATGGCTAACATGTACAAGGAGATCCTTGCTGCTAACGTGAAGTCTCACAGGCTAGCATCTATTTACTTTCTCCAGGATAGCCTCCGCACCATGAACACCATTCTGAGGCATACTTTGATGCCCAAGTCAGGAGATAACAAGATGATCCGAGGCTACTCCATCAACATGTTGATCCACCTTGACAGACACACCAGGATCATAGTCATGGACTTGATTGTTGAGACAGTCAAGAGGGTTGTTGCTGATCAGAAGCGCTCTTGCTACTAGGCAACCTATATCCAGATGCTCATCAACTCCAAGTTGGAGAAGCACATATTTGCTCTAGATCGTCCCCATTTGACCCTACAACCAGATCTCGAGGACAATGTTGTGGTGATGCATGCTGAACATCCCACATCTGATGCAGCTCAGGCAGAGGCAAAGGCAGTTAGAGCCACTAGTGCTCAAGTCCCTAGATCTAGAAATGATCAAATGGATCTGTTGATATCATCAGGTCAGGGTATGTAAAAGGACATTAAGGGTATTCTGGACAACCAAAATAGTCTTGTGAGGATCTTTTAAAATAGGATCAAGACCCTTAATGATAAGGTGGATGGGCTGACTAAGACAGTCAATGAGCTCAAGAAGGAAGTTGACTCAGTGCCTCTTCCTTAGACTTCTTTAGATGATAATGATGATGAGGATGGATCACCTCTCAAAACACGCACACAGTTTCCTACTTAGGCCAGATCAGCCATTGTGCCAGCTCCAGACTTGAGGCCCTCTTCATCAGCTCCTGCTGCTATCACCTCCGCTCCTACTCCATCAGTCTCAGTTCCTCCAGCTACCACTCCAACTCCATCCATGACATCTGCAGAGGTCTTCGCCGATGTTGTTCTCTTGACTCCTTCATCAACAACCGGAGGAGATCAGCCCAAGAACGCTTAGATATATGTCGTTGAATTTTTTGGTAACTTGTTGCCAAAGGGGGAGAAGTGCATATAGATCTTTAGGCTTCGGGTGAGAGAGCATTTTGGTGTTTATTGCTTTTTTCAAAAACAATTATCTTTTGGTTGCTTGTGATACATGTTCTTTGTGTTTGATCATACACTTTCTATGTGATGCTACTACTTCATATCACCATTGCTTGATTGTGTTGTGCTATGATGTTCACTCTAATTACTCTCGAACACCACCAAGTTGTATGTGACATGGAAGAAGTGGCCCGTGTACCTAATCGATTGTGCATTTGCATTCAAATGCAAATTCAAAATGATGCACAAAATTAGGGGGAGCTCTTGCTTATCACATACTTCTCAAAGCGACGATTATACTCATTGGTTATATCATATGTCGAAGCTTTGATCTATCTATTGTCATCAATTACCAAAAAGGGGGAGACTGAAAGCACATTTGCTCCCTTGGTGGTTTTGGTAATTTATAACAACATATAAGTCATTGAACTAATGTTTCCAACAAGTATATTTCAGGAAATGTTCAATGATAAGATTGGCAAAAGGATTGTGGAGATTGTGGAATACCCCAAGATGCAAGGAAATAGGTTGGCAAAGCTTCAAGTAGAGGACTCTACATTTTATATTTGTGAGAAATCACTTTGACTCCATAGGAAAGCCAATACTATTAAAAGGGGGTAAGCTTTTGTTGGTGAATAAAATGCTCATACGTGCACAAGTGATAGTCACCAAAAACACCCACAAACTTTCCCACCAAAGTCTGTCCAAAGCCAAATGTTCAAAATAGGTGCAACCAACATTTCCATCCTGGTGCCACCGATTCTCAACCTCAGACAGACTCATCCAAACCCTAGCCACTTCGGTGCAACCATTCCATACCGGTGCCACCGAGTTTAGGTTGCCACTTTCTGGTACACAAATTCACAATATCGGTACCACCAAGATTGTTGGATCATTGTCACCGAGAATGACAATATGACCGTTGGTGACCTTATCGGTGCAACCAAGTTTCCTATATCGGCCTCACCGAGATTCAAAAGTTTCCACCTTTTGATCACTTCGGTACCACCGAGATTAATACATCAGTGTCACGGAGTTGGTCATTTTGTGTGTAATAGTTGGATATTTGGGGATGCCTATATATACCCCTTAACCACCACCTACTCGAAAGAGAACCACCTAATTTTCTGAGAGAGAACCACCTACCCTTGTGTTGAGGTCAAGATCTTCCACTCCAACCATATGGATCTTGATTTCTAGCCTCCCTAAGTTGCTTTCCACCAATCACAACTCTTCCACCAAGCAAACTCTGTGAGAGAGTGATTGTGTGTTGAGGAGTCTATCATCTTGAAGTACAAGAGCAAGGAGTTCATCGTCATTACCGAGCCTATTACCTTTTGGAGGGTGGTGCCTCCTAGATTGGTTAGGTGTCTCTTGGGAGCCTCCTACTTCGTGTTGTGGATTTGAACCAAGAAGTTTGTACAGGCAAGGAGATCACCTACTTCGTGAAGATCTACCCATAGTGAGGCTAGTCCTTCGTGGATGTAAGCCGTTATGAAATAGTCAAGGTTGCTACTTTGTGGACCCTTATGGGTGGAGCCCTCCATGGACTCTCGCGACCGTTACCCTCCGTGGGTTGAAGACTCCCTAAACATGGATGTACGATAGCACCTCCTATCGGAACCACGGGAAAAATCATCATATGTACAATTGCGTTTGATCTTCCTACCCTATCCCTTCTACTCATTCTTATTGTCATTTTCCTATACTATACTCTTAGACATGCATGTGTAGGGTGTACTTGACTTGCCATGAATGCTAAAACTGCAAACACTAAAATTTGGGAAAAGGCAAAAAAATTATTTGGTCAAGTAGTCTAATCACACCCCCCCCCTCTAGCACTACTTTCGATCCTACACCTATACCGACCAAGGAGCCCCCTTGATTGGTCGAATTTGGCCGAGTCGAGTCTAATAAAATAAACTATTTTGAGTCTAGTTATATCGGAGAGTATGATGCTTTTACTCCTCTTCTATACTCTGGTGAGGTATTACAACTTAGGAATTTTAGTTGGGATTTCTATTTATGTGCCCCTGGTTCCTAAGTTGTACTCATTCATCCCCACGCTCTTAACTTTTGCTCACTTTCCCCCACTCCCTTGCCCGAAACCCTCAGAACTGGTCATAGCGGACGTTCCCATCGGGACAATGGCTTGACCATTAACTCTGATGAGTGGGGCCGCATTGGACTATGTCGCCCGTTGGACCTGCCAAGTGGGGTCGTGTTGGACAGTGCCGCCCTCCTTTGACCATTCTGGCGTGTGGGGCCGCACTGGACTGTGTCGCCCGTTGGACCTGCAAAGTGGGGTCGCGTTGGACCGTGGCGCTGGTTGGACCGTTGGGTCGTGGTTTCATTTGGGTCGTTGCATTAAACGCCCGCGTGCATCATGCGATGATGCACGCCACCATGGTAAGCCTGCTATGCATGCGCGACAGGAACCAGCCTGCCTGCATGCATGCGTCGATGCGCGCCTCCATAGACGTAACCTTCCTATGAGCCGCCACGGGACGCAGGGTCTGTTGCTGTTGTCGATTCGTCCCTTCTCGCAAGTGCCTCCTTGATCGATTCATAGTTCACACCGTCTCAGCCTTTGACCTCCACAGCATCAATTCAGCGCGACAATTAAATTCTAGGACATACCGATCGACGTGTGCCGCCACGATACAGAAGCCTGCTATGCATGCCATGTTATCAAGCTAGCCTGCCTGCATGCGCGCCGCCACGGATGCAGCGACGGTCGCTGCCGCTGGTTCCTCTCTTCTCGCACACATCTCAAATTCAAATTTCTTTGACCTCCTCTCCTTGACGGTCGAGGCACCTATCCGGCTCCCCGTCATTATCCGTAGACGGCTATTTAAGTTGGACCGTGTCCCCAAACCATAGCTCATTTGCCTGCTCCCTCTCCTCGCCAGGACCCGAGCACTCCCCTTTCCGAGCCCATCAGCCATGCCACCATGCCGCCAGTACTACACAATCGAAGACCGTCTCTTCCTCCTTCGGTAGGCCCAAATCTGGAGGCAAGTGAGGCTACCTCTGGAACCGAAGGAGGATTTCGAGGAGGGGTTGGACATGGGAGAGGAGGAGGCAGAGGCGCAAGCATAGGAACCGGAGGAGGAGGCGCAGGCGCAGGAGCCGGAGGTGGAGGCGTCGCCACAGGATCCAGAAGTGGAGGCGCCGCCACAGGAGTCGGGAGTGGAGGCACCGCCGGAGGAGCCGGAAGTGGAGACACCGCCGGTCTACTATCTATGGCCCGACCAGGTGGTGATCCTCAACTCCATCCGCTCGGAAGCAGCTGCGTAGGCCCGACATCTTCGTCAACAGCAGATGGGGGTAGCACGAGCGGCGTAGGAGGAGGCATAGGTGGTGGCCCATGCGGACCAGGCTCCGGCGCAGGCGGATCAAGCCATCTCCAACGACGAAGACGCGTAGTGCACTAGGCAGTACGTAGGATATATATTGTATGCTTTCACTATTATGCTCTCCGAGCTATGTTTAGCTGACTCTGGTTTCTGGTTATTTTCTCTAGGTCATGGATGATTGTAGCGCACCGTATGTTTTATGGCACCCTATGTTTTATGTAAGAACTATGTTATGCTTGCTACTTTCTATGTTATGGATGTATGCTTTCTACGTGAGATATCGGTAGATGGATATGGTGCCGTAGCCGAGCCCTAGACATGCTCTCTAGATGGATATGGTGCCGTAGCCGAGCCCTAGACATGCTCTCTAGATGGACATGGTGGATAATGGTGCCATAGGACTTTATTTTAGATGTGGTTTCTGATGGATATCATAATCGACATAATTAAATATGACATGCTCTTAATAATAAATATGCCATGTTCTACAAAAAAATCATGTATAAAACAAAAACAAAAACAAAAAATCATGTATACAATATTTTTCTTGCAACAAAAACATATTTATAATACCCACATGTCAAAATCCAAAGTGTTGTGCCGTAGGCTATATACAGAAGGGAATTACCACGATATGTATAAATAAATTTGACATGTGCAAGTTTAATAAAGAATTTGTCATGATATCTACACTAACAATGATGTGGAAAAGGTTATTCTTAAGTTCGCCATGGCAATTATCTGTACAAAAATGCCATGGGAAAAAAGTTGTACTGCAACAATAAATCGATTTACCATCATGCACTATTTTTGTTCGGCATGACAATAAATAGATTTACCATTTCGATAATCAAGCAAAAAAACAGAGCCAGCGTGTGCACTATTTTCTAAGCCTCTTTTATCTTTGTGGGCCTTCGACACTCAACACAATGCGACGGCCCAACCAGAACTTAGTTTGAATTTGGGCCCTAACACTACGGGTTTTTTTCTGCGGTCGGTGTTGTCCGACGAAACTAAATAAACTGACGAAACTGACATGATCCACAAATTAAGCTCGGACACAAGAGGACGCCACCGCACGGGAAACACTTCAAACCCCAGGTGTGGCGTAAAAAATTACAAGGCATTGATAAAGGCTGGTAACTTAGAGGGGCTCCTCGGATACCCGACATGTAAACTCTTCGGATTCAGCTCGACGATCCTCAAAGATCGGACATGGGATGATTTGTTAAACCAGTTTTCAATACCGACGATCGAAGACAAAGAATTATTCGGAAGAACCGAGGAGCGTCCCCAACTTGAAAACCGGTTCAGCGGGCTACTAACGGTGTCCTGGACTAGGGGGTACTCACCACATCGTCTCCCGACCAGTGGTTCAGGCCGAGGACCCCCATAATGATTCACTAATGGTCCACTTCGGGCAGCCCATGCCGAATACAAGGAGGATTCCACAAGACAAGGACTCCTCTAAACCCTGTGCCTACGGTGCATATATAAACCGAGCCCAGGCTAGTCAATAGATCATGATATTCATCACTATAATCTCGTGGTAGATACATGTACTATGTACTATCCCCATATCAATACAATCAAAAGCAGGACGTAGGGTATTATCTCCTTGAGAGAGCCCGAACCTGGGTAAAATCATGTGTCCATGTTACCATCGTTCCAAAACGTCTAACTTAGGAGCCCTACTACGAGATACACCGGTTTTGACACCGACAATGATGCTTTCATTGAGAGCCTGCTAGCTAGTCGCCGTAAATCAATGGGATGATCAAGTGTTATTTTTTCAGTAAGATTTGTTCCATTTCTTTTGCAAAATCGTTGCTATCGCTGAGCTATGTTGTTTGCAGTCAGATTGGGGTCCATAATTTTGTGACGGCGGCGGCCGTGTGTGCCCTCTGATAATACATCAGACCCGAGTTCCTCTACGGACTAGCAGCAGTCCTAACCTAGATTCGTTGCGCTCCAACCGAGCTGAGTTCGTACGGGCGGACGGCTCTGACGACAAATCAAGCCGACGTACGCATGCACACGCAAGGCCTAGCAAAAGACAGAACGGATGGTGCTCCTCGTAGACTAAATCGCGATGGCAAGTACTAGTATAGCCAACTCCAAGTCCACGAGATGGTTAAAGCACCAGGAAGTCTCTTTTCCTTTTCTTTATTTTTTAATCCAATATTTACTCCGGCCGCTGATCTTCTACTACTTTTTCTAGAGAAGTGCTCAGGTCAAAAGTACTACTAACCCATTGAGTATTAGTTGCAGCATGATGCCCAAAATCTAGTCAATGATTCTACTAGTTCAACTAGTACTACTCACGTATTGGTGTCCCTGAAGCGATCTAATTCTTGCTACCAGATCGGTACAGATCAGTTCATCTATTTTGTTTGGTCTACCATGGTCGTCGCCTCCGGCGAACATGTTTTACTTTTCCAAAATTTTCGCTCAGCATCATTACATACGGAATATTTTCTGCTGGCTTGTATTACATTATTTTTGCAAGATATTCTACCAACGCTCCTACGTGATGTCGGTTTGGCCCTCCTTTCGCCGTCACCTCGACCAGATGACCTGTGTCGACATCAACCTTACGCCAGATAATCAACCTTGACTACGTCACGAGTATGTCACGCCTCCACCCCGGTGATCCGACGTCTTCGTCCCGCCTGGGCTGATCAAGCCAGACCGATCTCAACACAGTCATATGAAGATTTGATCTTAATTTCCTCTATTATTTTTTTAGGTTGTCTATACTTTTCACTAACGATCTCACTTTCATGTGTTTCCCTGATGCAATTAGCACTACTAGTTGTTGCACGTCCATCGAGATTGGATTGATGCAACGAGCAGCTTACGTGGTAATCGGCTTCAGCTGCGTCGCGAGGTCAGTTCGGCGTCACCTTGCCGACCTACTCCGCCACCTCGGCTGGACCGGGGGCTTCGCCTCACCACATAGGCCGAGCCGTGTCACTACTTCGGAATGCCGAGCTCCTCGCTGGGTCATCTGAGGCTATATTTTTTTAATTATTTACTTTACTTAAGTTAATTAAGTGAAGAATTTTTTTCAATCTATTATTATTTGATATTACTTTTTGGCTTGCACTATTTTATGTGCACAGGTGATCGGCTCCGACTGCGTTAGATAGTCACATCGGCGTGTCGACGTCATCGTTCCGCCTCCCTTGATCAAATTCTGTTGTCACCCTAGCGTGAATTGGGGTGACCCTGCGAATTCGTATTTTGTCACCTCGCGGACGCCCTGTGTCGACATCGGCATCATGCGAGGCCGCATCTTTTCTGAATAATTTATTTCACATAAATAATTCTGTAAAGAATATTTTATTTATTTTATTATTATTATCTGGCTTGTGCTACTTTATGTGTGCAGGTAATTGACTTCGACTCTGTAACGCGGTCACCTCGGCGCATCGATGTTGTCGCCTCGCCTCCGTTGACCGAATTGTGTCGTCACCTTGGTGCGCTACCTAGTGTCGGCATACCCGCACCATCACTTCATTAAGTCGGCATCACACTGCCGACCTCAGCTCGGCTAGACCGGGGGCTTCACCATCTCTTCATCAACCTACTGCTGGGACTTCAGCATCACTAGCTGACCAGTCTCACCACCTCGGCTGGACCAGGGGCTTCGCCTCGCCACATCGGCCGAGCCATGACACTACTTCGGAGCGTCGAACTCCTCGTTTGGTCACCTTGGGACAGGCTTGAGGGCTGGGACCTCGGTCATGCCAAAGACTAAACACCGGATCTGTCAAAGTTCGATGGGCGTCCTCGTCCCGCCACAAGCCCGGACCGCGTCATCGACACCGAGCACATTAACCAGCTCAGTCGCTTTCATACTCAAAAACTTTCAGTTTTAAATTGTGTTCGGTTCGACCAAGCATTATACTTTTTTGACAAAAAGTTGTTTACAAAAAAACTTTCTTTGTCAAAACCTTGTTTGTTACAAACAAATTCAAATATCCCGTTTACTTGGGGGCTTTCTTTATGAAGCCATTCATCCTGCATATGATTATTAATGTATCGCACCCCTTCTTGTTCGTGTTTACGCCAATATATGCATCATGTTTACTTAAGTGTTCCGCAAAGCTGGGTTGCCTGGCTCTTGTTCTTACCCCTACGTTCCCAATTGTTCGGCTAGGGAGTAAAGGGAACATCTCTGCAATTGTTACGATCGGGTTATCCGAACTCGTACCTCAGGCAGGTGAAGCCGAAAGCTCGTGCTCTTATTGTTTTCAACTATGGCCGGCACACGACGAAACTCACGCGTACACAAATCTATTGCACAAGTCACATAGTAATCATGAGCGACCAAAGAAAGATATCGTTGGGGGCACTATATTTTCTTTGAAGATGTTTCTTACATTACATAAGAAATATAGCGTAAGTTCCATGGGCGTGCTTTGTCTATTATAGCCTCATGGCCTGATTGCCTGGTTATCTGAAACACCACTGATATTCTCGGTAGTCGGAGTAGATAACACTTTTCGGCCCTTGGCCGAAGAGGGAGAAGCCGACGGCCGGTTAAGATCCGTTCAAAGTTTGGGCGAACATAGATATTATATAAGTGCTTCGATACATACAATCATTATACATAAAATTCTTTTACCCAAGTCACTTAGGGTCTCTTAAATTAATATGAGCGGTTTTATAATAGATGTTTTCTCCTTAGTCTTTGCAAAGTCTTTTTCTACCACTCCTTTCTCGACTCAAGTGTATGATCAATAGACGGGTATCCTGGTTTCTCTATAAAGCCGCTCACATTTAGTTTGCTAAACTGACCTGAGAAACACTCCGCCTTCAGGATAGGAAGGTTGAAGCCGAAGGCTAGCCTACGTGAAGTCTAGAGATCGGATGCGTCATGTCAAAGCGTGACGGAAGCACAATTTTAAGATCAATTTCATATTGTCACCAAAAAGCTTGATTCAATCTAGATGTAAAAAAAATACGCATGTTTTTATTGGAAATATGCCCTAGAGGCAATAAATAAAGTGTTTATTATTATATTTCCTTGTCCATGATAATCGTTTATTATCCATGCTATAATTGTATTGAATGGAAACACATTGCATGTGTGGGTAAATAGACAACACAATGTCCCTAGTATGCCTCTAGTGAACTAGCTCGTTGATCAAAGGATGGTTAAGGTTTCCTAGCCATGGACATGAGATGTCATTTGATAATGGGATCACATCATTGGGAGAATGATGTGATGGACAAGACCCAAACTACAAACGTAGCATATGATCGTGTCAGTTTATTGCTACTGTTTTCTGCATGTCAATGTATATGTTCCTATGACCATGAGATCATGCAACTCACGGATATCGGAGGAGTGCCTTGTGTGTATCAAACGTCACAACGTAACTGGGTGACTATAAAGGTTCTCTACAGGTATCTCCGATGGTATCTGTTGAGTTGGCATGGATCGAGACTGGGATTTGTTACTCCGTGTAACGAAGAGGTATCTCGGGGCCCACTCGGTAATGCAACATCACAATAAGCCTTGCAAGCAATGTGACTAATTGTTAGTTACGGGATATTGTATTACGGAACGAGTAAAGAGACTTGCTGGTAACGAGGTTGAACTAGGTATGGAGATACCGACGATCGAATCTTGGGCAAGTAACATACCGAAGAACAAAGGGAACGTTATACGGGATTAACTGAATCCTTGACATAGAGGTTCGACCGATAAATATATTTGTAGAATATGTAGGAACCAATGTGGACATCCATGTCCCGCCATTAGTTATTGACCGTAGAGGTGTCTCGGTCATGTCTACATAGTTCTCGAACCCGTAGGGTCTGCACACTTAAGGTTCGGTGACGTTTCGGTAGTGTAGAGTTATGTATGTTGGTGACCGAAGTTTGTTCGGATTCCCGGATGAGATCCCGGACATCACGAGGAGCTCCAGAATGGTCCGGAGGTAAAGATTCATATATAGGAAGTCCCAGTTTGGTTTCCGGAAAAGTTTCGGGCTCATCGGTAGTGTACCGGGAGTGCCGGTAGTGTACCGGTAGACCTCCGGGAGGGGTACTTCGACCCCAAGAGTTCCATGGGCTGTGGGAGAGTATTAACCAGCCCTTAGTGGGCTGGGAAAACAGCCACAAAGGCCCATGGCGCAGGAGAGAAAGTCCTAAAGCAAAAAGTGGAAAATCAGCCAATAGGAGGCAATCCTACTCCAACTAGGATTGGAGGTGAAGTAGGATTGCTTCCCACCTCCTATTTCGGCCGACCCAAAGGCCTTGGCTGCCTCTCCTCTCCTCTCCTCCTATATATACTAGTGGATTGGGTGGTTTTTGGACAGAATTTCCGGCCACGTGCTACCCGTTCCACCGGTGCATAGTTTCTCCTCTAGATCGTAGTTCCGCGGTGCTTAGGCGAAGCCCTGCTGGAATTGCTCCACCACCATCACCGGAGCGCCGTCACGCTGCCGGTGAACTCTCTCTCCTCTCCACCTTCTCTTGCTGGATCAAGACGGTGGAGATCGTCATCAAGCTGCACATGTGCTGAACGCGAAGGTGACGTCCGTTCGGTACTAGATCGGAAGGATCGTGATCAAGGCCACGGGACGTTCGTGATCGGATCGCGGGACGGATCGTGACGAGATCGCGGGACGGTTCGTGATTAGATTGCGGGACGCTCGGCGATTTGGATCGCGAAGAAGTTCGACTACACCAACCGCGTTTCTTAACGCTCCCCCCTTAGCGATCTACAAGGGTATGTAGATCCACTCTCCCTCTCGTAGATGCTCATCACCATGGATAGGTTTGCGTGTGCGTAGGAAATTTTTTGTTTCCCATGCGACGTTCCCCAACAGTGGTATCACAGCTAGGTTGATGGTTCGATGAGATCTCGAGTAGAACACAAAAGGTTTGTGGGCGTTGATGCTTAGATTGCTTCCTCCCTTGGTCGGATTTTGTTTCAGCGGGATTGTGAGATGAAGCGGCCCGGACCAACATTACTCGTACGCTTACGAGAGACCGGTTCCCTCAACGCAACTTGTTGCTTAGATGGCTTGCGGGTGACAGTTTCTCTTACTTTAGTTGGATCGGATCCGACAAAGGTGGTCCTTGAGAAGGTTGAAAAGCAAACTACGTATCACCGTTGTGGCTTTGCGTAGGTGAGAATCGTTCTTGCTAGATACCCGTAGCAGCCACGTAAAACTTGCAACAACAACTAGAGGACGTCTAACTTGTTTTTGCAGGGTATGTTGTGATATGATATGGCCAATTACATGATGAGATATATGTGATGTATGAGATGATCATGTGATGTATAGAATTTCACGACTTGCATGTCGATGAGTACGGCAACCGGCAGGAGCCATAGGGTTGTCTTTAATTATTGTATGACCTGCATGTCAATCATTAAGCGCTATGTAATGGTTTACTTTATCGCTACGGTAGCAATAGTAGTAGAAGCTTACAGGGCGTGACAACCCCGATGGCGACACGTTGATGGAGATCAAGATGATGGAGATCATGGTGTCGTGCCGGTGACGATGGAGATCATGCCGATGTTTTGAAGATGGAGATCTTAAACACAAGTTCACGGCCATATCATGTCACTTATGAATTGCATGAGATGTTAATCCTTTTATGCACCTTGTTTTGCTTAGTACGACGGTAGCATTATAAGGTGATCCCTCACTTAAATTTCAAGAAAAATTGTGTTCTCCCCAAGTGTGCACCGTTGCGAAAGTTCGTCGTGTCGAGACACCACGTGATGATCGGGTGTGATAGATTCTACGTTCACATACAACGGGTGCAAGCCAGATTTGCACGCGCAGAACACTTGGGTTAAACTTGACGAGCCTAGCATGTACATACATGGCCTCGGAACACAAGAGACCGAAAGGTCGAACATGAGTCATATAGTAGATATGATCAACATAATGATGTTCACCATTGAAGGCACCTTAACTCACGTGATGATCGGACTTGAGTTGGTGAATTTGGATGATGTGACACTCAGATGACCCGAGGGATGTCAATTTGAGTGGGAGCTTTAGTAATTTGATTAACTAAACTCATTATCTTGAACAATAGTCTAAGTAACCTTTGCATATTTATGTTGTAGATCAATGGCTCATGCAGTAGCACCCCTGAATTTTAATGCGTTCCTAGAGAAAGCTAAATTGAAAGATGATGGAAGTAACTTTGTTGACTGGGCCCGTAATCTGAGGATTATCCTCACAGCTTCCCAGAAGTCATATGTCCTTGATGCACCGCTTGGTGACCAGCCAGAAGACATGACCTCCGAAGACGTTAAGAACGCTTGGGAGGCTCGTGCTAGAGACTACTCAATAGTTCAGTGTGTAATATTGTATGGCTTAGAACCGGGACTTCAAAGACGTTTTGAACGTCATGGAGCATATGAGATGTTCCAGGAGTTGAAGTTTATCTTTCAGAAGAATGCCCGGATCGAGAGGTATAAGACCTCCGATAAATTCTATGCTTGCAAGATGGAGGAGAACGGGTCTATTAGTAAGCACATACTCAGAATGTCTGGGTACTCAAACCATCTAGCGGAGTTGGGAATTACCCTTCCACCAGAGGCGATCACTGATAGAGTTCTTCAATTGCTGCCACCTAGTTACAAGAGCTTTGTGATGAACTATAACATGCATGGGATGAACAAGTCAGTCGTCGAGCTGTTTGCGATGCTGAAAGTCGCTGAGTCTGAAATCCAGAAAGAACATCAAGTGTTGATGGTCAATAAAACCACTAGTTTCAAGAAAAACGGCAAAGGCAAAGGCAAGAAGGGTAAAACCAAGAAGGATGGCAAAGCAGTTGCTACTCCTACAAAGAAGCCTAAGCATGGACCTAAGCCAGAAACTGAGTGCTTTCATTGCAAAGGAACTGGTCACTGGAAGCGGAACTACCCCAAGTACCTGACTGGCAAGAAGGCGGCCAACGACAAACAAGATATATATGATATACATGTTATTGATGTGTACCTTACTAGTTCTCGTAGTAGTGCCTGGGTATTTGATACCGGTTCGGTTGCTCACATTTGCAACTCAAAGCAGGAACTACGGAATAAACGAAGACTGGCAAAGGACGAAGTGACGATGCGCGTGGGAAATGGTTCCAAGGTTGATGTGATCGCCGTCGGCACGCTCTCTCTTCGATTATCATCGGGATTAGTGATGAACCTGAATAATTGTTATTTAGTTCCTGCGTTAAGCATGAACATTATATCTGGATCTTGTTTATTGCGAGACGGTTACTCATTTAAATCAGAGAATAAAGGTTGTTCTATTTATATGAGTAATATCTTTTATGGTCATGCACCCAATGTTAGGGGTTTATTCATATTGAATCTTGATAGTGATGAGACACATGTTCATAACATTGATGCCAAAAGATGTAGAGTTGATAATGATAGTACCACTTTCTTGTGGCACTGCCATTTAGGTCATATTGGTGTAAAACGCATGAGGAAGCTCCATGCTGATGGACTTTTGGAGTCACTTGATTTTGAATCACTTGACACATGTGAACCATGCCTCATGGGCAAGATAACTAAAACGCCGTTCTCTGGAACAATGGAACGGGCAAGTGACTTGTTGGAAATCATACATACAGATGTGTGCGGTCCAATGAATGTCGGAGCGCGCGGTGATTATCGTTACTTTCTCACCTTCACTGATGACTTGAGTAGATATGGATATATTTACTTGATGAAACACAAGTCTGAAACGTTTGAAAAGTTCAAGCAATTTCAGAGTGAAGTTGAGAATCATCGTAACAAGAATATTAAATTTCTGCGGTCTGATCGCGGAGGTGAATATCTGAGTTATGTGTTTGGCAATCACTTAAGATAATGTGGAATTGTTTCACAGTTGACACCGCCCGGAACACCACAGCGTAATGGTGTGTCTGAACGTCGTAATCGGACCTTATTAGATATGGTGCGTTCTATGATGTCTCTTGCCGATTTGCCACTATCGTTTTGGGGTTATGCATTAGAGACAGCTGCATTCACTTTAAATAGGGCACCATCGAAATCCGTTGAGACGACGCCATATGAACTGTTGTTTGGCAAAAAGCCGAAGCTGTCGTTTCTTAAAGTTTGGGGATGTGATGCTTATGTCAAAAAGCTTCAGCCTGAAAAGCTGGAACCCAAAGCGGAGAAATGCGTCTTCATAGGATACCCGAAAGAGACAGTCGGGTATACCTTCTATCTCAGATCCGAGGGCAAAGTGTTTGTCGCTAAGAACGGAACATTTCTTGAGAAAGAGTTTCTCTCGAAGGAATTGAGTGGGAGGAAAATAGAGCTTGATGAGGTTGTTGAACCTTTGCTTCTACCAGAAAGTAACGCAGCGCAGAAAGATGTTTCTATGGAGCCTACGACGGTTGAAGAAGAAGTTAATGATGATGATCATGAAGCTTCGGATCAAGTTACTAATGAACCTCGTAGGTCGACAAGAACGCGTGCTACTCCTGAGTGGTACGGCAATCCTATCTTAGAGGTCATGTTGTTGGACAACAATGAACCTACGAGCTATGAAGGAGCGGTGATGGGCCTGGATTCCGAGAAATGGTTAGAGGCCATGAAATCCGAGATGGGATCCATGTATGAAAACAAAGTATGGACTTTGGAAGTACTACCTGAAGGGCGAAAGGCCATTCAGAACAAATGGATTTTTAAGAAGAAGACGGACGCAGACGGTAATGTCACCATCTATAAAGCTCGACTTGTGGCAAAGGGTTTTTTCACAAGTTCAAGGAGTTGACTACGATGAGACTTTCTCACCCGTAGCGATGCTTAAGTCTGTCAGAATCATGTTGGCAATAGCTGCTTATTTCGACTATGAAATTTGGCAAATGGATGTCAAAACGGCGTTCCTCAACGGTTTCCTTGAGGAAGAGTTGTATATGATGCAACCCGAAGGTTTTGTCGATCCAGAGAATGCTGACAAAGTTTGCAAACTCCAGCGATCCATTTATGGACTGGTGCAAGCATCTCGGAGTTGGAATAAGCGTTTTGATGAGGTGATCAAAGCGTTTGGGTTTATACAAGTTTATGGAGAAGCTTGTATTTACAAGAAAGTGAGTGGGAGCTCTGTAGCGTTTCTAGTGTTATATGTGGATGACATATTGCTGATTGGAAACGATATAGAAATGCTGGAAAGCGTGAAGGAATATTTGAATAAGAGTTTTTCAATGAAGGACCTAGGAGAAGCTGCTTTCATATTAGTCATTAAGATCTATAGAGATAGGTCGAGACGCTTAATAGCACTTTCACAGAGCACATACCTTGATAAAGTTTTGAAGAAGTTCAAAATGGAGCAGTCCAAGAAGGGGTTCTTGCCTGTGTTACAAGGTGTGAAGTTGAGTAAGACTCAATGCCCAATGACTATAGAAGATAAAGAAAAGATGAGCGTCATCCCCTATGCTTCAGCCATAGGCTCTATCATGTATGCAATGTTGTGCACAAGACCCGATGTCATCCTTGCCATAAGTATGGTCGGAAGGTTTCAAAGTGATCCTGGAATGGAGCACTGGCAAGCGGTCAAGAATATCCTTAAGTACCTTAACAGGACTAAGGACATGTTTCTCGTTTATGGAGGTGATGAAGAGCTCGTCGTAAAGGGTTACGTTGATGCAAGCTTTGACACTGATCCGGACGATTCTAAATCGCAAACCGGATACGTATTTATTCTTAACGGGGGAGCGGTAAGCTGGTGCAATTCCAAGCAAAGCGTGGCAGCTGATTCTACGTGTGAAGCAGAGTACATCGCAGCCTCGGAGGCAGCGAAGGAAGGTGTCTGGATGAAGTAGTTCATGATAGATCTTGGAGTAGTGCCAAGTGCACTGAATCCAATAAACCTATTCTGTGACAACACTGGTGCCATTGCTCTAGCCAAGGAACCAAGGTTTCACAAGAGGACCAGACACATAAAGCGACGCTTCAACTCCATCCGGTTCTACATCGAGGAGAAGGACATAAAATATTTGCAAAGTGCACATGGATCTGAATGTTGCAGACCCGTTAACTAAACCTCTTCCAAGGGCTAAACATGATCAACACCAGAACTGTATGGGTGTTCGATTCATTACCATGTAAATCACATAGTGATGTGAACTAGATTATTGACTCTAGTGCAAGTGGGAGACTGTTGGAAATATGCCCTAGAGGCAATAAATAAAGTGTTTATTATTATATTTCCTTGTCCATGATAATCGTTTATTATCCATGCTATAATTGTATTGAATGGAAACACATTGCATGTGTGGGTAAATAGACAACACAATGTCCCTAGTATGCCTCTAGTGAACTAGCTCGTTGATCAAAGGATGGTTAAGGTTTCCTAGCCATGGACATGAGATGTCATTTGATAATGGGATCACATCATTGGGAGAATGATGTGATGGACAAGACCCAAACTACAAACGTAGCATATGATCGTGTCAGTTTATTGCTACTGTTTTCTGCATGTCAATGTATATGTTCCTATGACCATGAGATCATGCAACTCACGGATATCGGAGGAGTGCCTTGTGTGTATCAAACGTCACAACGTAACTGGGTGACTATAAAGGTTCTCTACAGGTATCTCCGATGGTATCTGTTGAGTTGGCATGGATCGAGACTGGGATTTGTTACTCCGTGTAACGAAGAGGTATCTCGGGGCCCACTCGGTAATGCAACATCACAATAAGCCTTGCAAGCAATGTGACTAATTGTTAGTTACGGGATATTGTATTACGGAACGAGTAAAGAGACTTGCTGGTAACGAGGTTGAACTAGGTATGGAGATACCGACGATCGAATCTTGGGCAAGTAACATACCGAAGAACAAAGGGAACGTTATACGGGATTAACTGAATCCTTGACATAGAGGTTCGACCGATAAATATATTTGTAGAATATGTAGGAACCAATGTGGACATCCATGTCCCGCCATTAGTTATTGACCGTAGAGGTGTCTCGGTCATGTCTACATAGTTCTCGAACCCGTAGGGTCTGCACACTTAAGGTTCGGTGACGTTTCGGTAGTGTAGAGTTATGTATGTTGGTGACCGAAGTTTGTTCGGATTCCCGGATGAGATCCCGGACATCACGAGGAGCTCCATAATGGTCCGGAGGTAAAGATTCATATATAGGAAGTCCCAGTTTGGTTTCCGAAAAAGTTTCGGGCTCATCGGTAGTGTACCGGGAGTGCCGGTAGTGTACCGGTAGACCTCCGGGAGGGGTACTTCGACCCCAAGAGTTCCATGGGCTGTGGGAGAGTATTAACCAGCCCTTAGTGGGCTGGGAAAACAGCCACAAAGGCCCATGGCGCAGGAGAGAAAGTCCTAAAGCAAAAATTGGAAAATCAGCCAATAGGAGGCAATCCTACTCCAACTAGGATTGGAGGTGAAGTAGGATTGCTTCCCACCTCCTATTTCGGCCGACCCAAAGGCCTTGGCTGCCTCTCCTCTCCTCTCCTCCTATATATACTAGTGGATTGGGTGGTTTTTGGACAGAATTTCCGGCCACGTGCTACCCGTTCCACCGGTGCATAGTTTCTCCTCTAGATCGTAGTTCCGCGGTGCTTAGGCGAAGCCCTGCCGGAATTGCTCCACCACCATCACCGGAGCACCGTCATGCTGCCGGTGAACTTTCTCTCCTCTCCACCTTCTCTTGCTGGATCAAGATGGTGGAGATCGTCATCAAGCTGCACGTGTGCTGAATGCGGAGGTGCCGTCCGTTCGGTACTAGATCGGAAGGATCGTGATCAAGGCCACGGGACGTTCGTGATCGGATCGCGGGACGGATCGTGACGAGATCGCGGGACGGTTCGTGATTAGATTGCGGGACGCTCGGCAATTTGGATCGCGAAGAAGTTCGACTACACCAACCGCGTTTCTTAACGCTTCCCGCTTAGCGATCTACAAGGGTATGTAGATCCACTCTCCCTCTCGTAGATGCTCATCACCATGGATAGGTTTGCGTGTGCGTAGGAAAAATTTTGTTTCCCATGCGACGTTCCCCAACAGTTTTTTGGTCTTTTGAGCTTATAACATCTTTCACCTATTTTATATTTTCCTTTCAGCGGGAGATTCTCTTGGTTTAGGGGTTCGGCGTGAGACTCTTTTCTAAAACTACAGTTCGGCATCTTTCCTACTAAACTCCACCTCGGTATTGTCAAAACATACATGAGAGTTGAACTAGTTCCCGAGGAGGTAGGATCCTAGGGTTGGCCATGTTGCCCAACCCAAGTCTCGAGGGCTACTGCATTGACAATCAATGCAGACAATTTAAGTGCAATACAATTTCCGAGGAGATTATGGTCCTTAGGTTGGTCAGCCGCACCCAACCTGAGTCTCGAGGTTTGTGCACACCGCTTTTGTGTTCCGAAGTATGCTGCCGAGCTAGGAGTTGATCCTCGGGATGATTTTGTGAATCGACCTAAGTCTAAGGGGCTACTAGGATCCGCGGTTTTATGTCATCCTTCAGGTGCATCTCAGGATTTAGACCGACACACCTTGAGGACGACTGGCTATATGTCTCGGCAGTGAATAAATTGCATCAATCGAAAATACTCATAAAAAATCAGCCCACGATCGGGGTGGTGCACCACCTCGAAAGCAGTCCAGCATAAAGCTCGAGCGCAAGTGGCTTGCTCCATAGAGAGCATTTCCGACATTAAGCTCGGATGAATTCCTTTAATTTTTAAGGTCCAAGGTAGTTTATGATACCTCGGACCCTGATCATCATTGGAGTTTGGATGCAGTCCGGCGTTGGAGCTCGGAAGCAGTCCGACATAAGGCTCAAGATCGGAGACGCCTCAAAAGCAGTCTGACATAAAGCTCGAATGTGAATGTCTGGCTCCATAAAAGACTATTTCGGCATTTAAGCTCGGATGAAGTCCTCCAAAATTTCCAAGACCGAGGTAATCTATGACACTCCGGATGCCGAACAACATTAGACTTTGGCTACAAAAAGACACCTCGGATGCAGTCCGACATCGAGCTCGGACACGAGTGGTTGTCTCCCAAGAGGGATTTTCCGGCATTATGTTCGGTTGAACTCCTCCAAATTTTTCATGATCGAGGTAGTCTATGACACCTCGGATGTCGACCAGCGTTGGAGCTCGGCTAAAAATACACCTCGGATGCAGTCCGGCGTTGGAGCTCGGACGCAAGCGAACACCTTGAATGTCGAATAGTGTTGGAGCTCGGTTGGGAAAAGACGCCTTGGATGTAGTTCGGCATTGCAGCTCGGACACAAGAGGCCGCCACCGCATGGGAAACACTTGAAACCCCAGGTGTGGCATAAAAAATTACAAGGCATTGATAAAGGCCGATAACTTAAAGGGGCTCCTCGGATACCCGACATGTAAACTCTTCGGATTCAGCTCGGCGATCCTCAAAGATCGGACATGGGATGATTTGTTGAACCAGTTTTCAAGACCGACGATCGAAGACAAAGAATTATTCGGAAGAACCGAGGAGCGTCCCCAACTTGAAGACCGGTTCAGGGGGCAACTAACGGTGTCCTGGACTAGGGGGTACTCACCACATCGTCTCCCGACCAGTGGTTCAGGCCGAGGACCCCCATAATGATTCACTAATGGTCCACTTCGGGCAGCCCATGCCGAATACAAGGAGGATTCCACAAGACTAGGCGCACAAGACAAGGACTCCTCTAAACCGTAGGTCTACAGTGCATATATAAACCGAGGCCAGGCTAGTCAATAGATCATGATATTCATCACTAGAATCTCGTGGTAGACACCTGTACTATGTACTATCCCCATATCAATACAATCAAAAGAAGGATGTAGGGTATTATCTCCTTGAGAGAGCCCGAACCTGGGTAAAATCATGTGTCCATGTTACCATCGCTCCCAGACGCCTAGCTTAGGACCCCTACTACGAGATACGCCGGTTTTGACACCGACAACATGATCCACAAATTTAAGCAAATCCTAGAGCACATGATCCACAAATTTAACCAAATCCTAGAGCACATGATACCACACTAATAACATCTCTAATGAGTGATGACCAGCAAGTAAGCAAATCCTAGAGCAACTATACAAAAATAAAATCCTAAAGCAGATTCGCCTCCTTGTTCAATTGAATCATCTGCTTCAACTTCTTGTTCATCTTCTTTAATTCCCCCTTCAGATCTGCATCCCCAACTGTCGGAGCAGCACTTTCAGAGACCAAATTCGTTGGTGCTGACGGCAGATTGAGCTCCCGGGTTGGGGCCTCATTGCGTTGAATCCACTGAAAGTAGTCATCCAGCCATTCAAAATGTGTTCATTTCTTCACGATCTGAAACGAAACTATGAACCCTAAATCCCGGATCCAGGGATAAAGAATTAAAAGCAAATAGAAAAAGAAATCAGAGAAAAATCAAGAGATCTAACCTTCCCCTCTGGCTTGCTCTTGCACTTCAAGAACTCGCGCCCATAGTTGCCATTCTTGACCACCTGCGAAGTCAACCGTACGAGTGGCGCACTGCGTGGGTAGTCAGGACATCGCTCCATGGGAAGTGGACCATAGTGGGTCCACGAGGGGCGGGAGGCTAAATGGAGCTCGACATATCGCCCAAAGTCGCCGGAGAAGAAGAAGAAGAGGAGTGGCTCCTCTCGTCACCGGAGAAGAAGAAGCAGAGTAGTGGCTCCTCTCGTCACCGGAGAAGAAGAAGCAGAGTAGTGGCTCCTCTCGTCGCCGGAGAAGAAGAAGCAGAGTAGTGGCTCCTCTCGTCGCCGCAGAATAAGCAGCAGAAGAAAGGGGAGGCAAGGGTGGGCGAGCACAACCAACAAATCTCGCAGATTGCCTCTCGCGGATCGCCCCATGATCCAACGATGTGGAGCCGTCCATGTGATCCAACGGCGCGGAGGGCTATCGCTTGGCGCTAGGGTATGATCGGACGACTGACCCTTCGCCGCGGGGTTTAGATGGGTTTTGAGCTGGTCAATGGGGTTTCCAAGGCTTTGGCTGAGCATAACTAATTTAAAAAAATATGAAAAATATGAAACCTTCGACGTTCATCGTATTATAAGACACACTAACGAGGAAAATACTAAACTTGGTATACGTACATTTATAAAAAAACAGCTGGCATGATCGAGGTCAAATGAGCACCATTAATTTAAAAAAACAAAAAATATTAAACCTATGCACAATTATGTCTTGTATGACATGTTACCAACCAAAAATCATAAACTTTGTCCATGGACATTTTCATGAAAAAACGTTCACACATATGAGCTATCACGGACAACATTTCATAGAGTCCAAGCAGAGGAGGTAGCGTTCCTTTCGGTTTTTGAAAATAAAAATAAAATAAAAAAAGATCACCAAAGCTTGATTTCAAAGTGAATAAGAAGGATCTGAACTTAGTTTTCCATTTTCATATTTTAAACGTGTTTTTAATGGTTTTCTATTATAGTATTTTTTTCAATTTTTTTGTAAAATATGAAGTTTTACCACGCAAAAGAGATCGGATTGATCACCTAACGTTTATAATAGTTCAGCAAACTTTGCAACTCACACCATAGGGAAATGGCCTTCAAGTGTTGGTTCAAATTCATAGTTTGCCTAAAATTCAAATTTTGCCTCAGTTTTCTATTCTACCTCAAATTACAAATAGAATTATTACACCTTATAAGTTTTCATAGTAGTTCAAATTGATGACAGAATCCTTATTACAAATCCTTAAAGTTCAACTTTTATGACTTGCATTCAAGTTAAAATTTAACTCTTTGCCTTGCTCCTTGTGTTCAGGGATGGGTTAATCGTCTTGCTCCAGGTTTCCCTAGCTGTGGTATTTTCTGCTTCTAAAGCTTTGTCTTGGTGCTTCTGATCTTCACTTCTGGTGGTGCCAGTTTTGTTGAGCTTTGACTGACTGAGGACGAGGATATGTACCTAGTGTAGGGTCCTAGGCCTGACCTACATACCCTACCTAAGGACACTATATTGGAGGACTTAATGATTGCAAGAGAGTTTCCGACTGAAGTCATCAAGGTGCGATAGACACTTGACAATTAAGTCACTCGGAGGTTTCTCCCTCCACTCGACAGTCTCCTGTCACTCGGAAGAACCAATGACCAGTCGATACCTAAATACCATAAGGCATCCAAGGGAGGCCAACAGACAAGTGTTCGACTAGTCGCCATTAGTAGCATTTATTGTATATGTTATCAGGTTGGTTGCCTGACATTCATGAGGGGCAACGCACTCTATATAAGCCGCCCTCCCCTCTGGCACAAGGGTTCGCATCCCCTGTAACACATACTTTCCACACGACAAGAGCTCCCGAGCACTGATACGGAGGGTTGTTACCTCCACGAGAGGAGCCTGAACTCATACATTTGTGTGTACATCCTCGCCGTAGCTAGGACTCCGCCCTCTCCTTTCGTACCCCTATCTTCTACTGTCGGACTGTGAGGCAGGCATCTAAGCGACTTCCAGCAAGGTTGCATTTTCCCCCTTCGTCATGTCTTCTAGCGGTGGTTTCTTCTTGGGCCATGAGATCCGTCTCGAGGTGCTCACCTTCATCACCGACGATTTGGCAAGGCTTCAAGAGGCGCCTCTAGATGTTGAGGTGCTCCTGATCCGTGCAGCAGCACACTTCCATGCGAGCTCATATGGTGTTCTTCTGCGGCAGTCGTCGACTCCGTACCTGTCGGCCCTATGTAGGTGTCAAAACCGTCGGATCTTGGGTAGGGGGTCCCGAACTATGAGACTCGAATCAATGGTAACAGGAGAGGAAGGGGACACATATTTACCCAGGTTTGGTCCCTCCTATGGAGGTAATACCATACGTCTTGCTTGGTTGTATTGATGATATGGGGGGTTACAGAGTTGATCTACCTCGAGATCGAATAGCTAACCCTAGATGAGTTGTTCTGTCCCTATACCCTAAAAACCTCTGGCTTAACGTCGAGGATGCCTAGGGTTTACACATGGCCGGTTACATTCCGAAGAGATAAACATGCCTATTTGCTACATCAAACATGGAGCGCAAGCCGTGCTTCTCAAAGCTTCTATCTTGGCGTCTGGGCCTTCAAATCTCCCAGTGTTCGGTAAGTATCCCATATAGTCTGGCCCATAAGAATAGGTTGGCTTCTCAATGACCCCTTAATCCAGGATTCCCTCAGTAGCCCCCGAACTTGCCTCCGACACCAAGGGTCTTCGGCTCCAATTGCTTCACGAAAAAAGTCTTCGGCTTGCGAGGTAAGTTCCTTCCGCGAACAAAGGTCGGCTTCCGATGACAAATAGCTTCCGAATAGCGGCGCATCCGAATATTGTGAAATAAGTTGGCTTTGAAAGCCAAACATCATGGAAGAAAAGATAACATTCCTTGACGACCTATCTGATGAAAGGTCACGGCCCACCACGATCGCTAGCCTAGCTACAGGGACTCGATGCTCCGTTCGAGGCTGTTCCATCAACATGATCTATCAACACGCAGATTATGATCCTTTTCACACGGGATATGTTCAATCATGCATGCGCAAGTGTGCACATGTCTCGGGAAGTGGAGGGATTCACGACGCGGTGGAGGGGGCTCAAACCATAAACCTCGTAAAAGGGAAAGAAAACCCCTGCGACTATTCACGCTCTCCCTTTGCTTCCGCTGCCTCCCATTCCTCTGAGCCTCTGACGCCCAGATCTAAACCTTCGCCTCCCCTTCCGAGCTCACCAACGGTGGGCTCTGGCTCCAACGGCAAGCGAGAAGCCTCCACGATGATCGACGAGGACATCCGGGACCTCAAGAAAGCCGGATACCTCCCCGCTGACATCCCTCACGGTGCGGCGGAGGAGGGCCAAGTGATCCCCACCCCCAAGCCAAGCGAAAGGGTGGTGTTCATCCCCCCACTTCTTCAGGGGTTGAGCTTTCCCCTCCACCCCTTTGTCAGGGGGCTGATGTTCTTCTACGGCCTCGACTTCCATGACCTCCCGCCAAACTCCATCATGCACATATCTGTGTTCATCCTTGTTTGCAAGGCCTTCCTGCGCATCGATCCACACTTTGGGCTTCGGCTTCAGGTGTTCAACATCAAGCCCAAGTGTGTTGGTGGCAAGCACGCAGATTGCAGCAGGGCCATCATCGACAAGCTCACCCGCGTCAGGTGGTTGTCAGGCACCCTTATTGACATCATCAAGGGCTGGCATAAGGAGTGGTTCTACATCACCAAAACACAAGAAGAATGTTAGCATCCCTGCATTGCATTCAGATCCGGTCCCCCCACCAGACTGGCTTCATGGCTCGTAAAGGGCCTCGTCTGGGGACCGGGCAAGGAGGTGAGCGACCTGCAGAAGTGCATCCGCTCCATGATCGAGGAGGGCACCAAGTTGACTAATGTAGTCCAAGTGATGCTCCAAAGACGCATCCTTCCCTACCAGCACCGAGACACTCCCGTGTGGGCTTGTGATCTCGACACCGAGCCCACGGTCTGGAATCTTTTCCGCACTAGGCGGGAGAAGTTGTGGAAGGCGCTCTTGAAATCATAGAAGAGCTGGCCATCCGAGACGGAGGACAAGGAACTGCATGCCGCCAAGCCCAAATCCGAGGTACGATACATCCTAGCTTGGTCGGCTTCATTACCTAAGGAGATTTCATAACCCCTCTTCCGATCTGCCTTTGCAGAGATGGCTGAAAAAAGCAATCAACATTAATAGTCCGGATCCTCGGCCGGAAGATGAGAGGACCGGGCCGTTAGCAAAAATGCTCATGGTAAAGCCTTATGAGGCTCCCACAAAAAAGAGAAGAAGAAGAAACTAGGCCAGGCTGGTATCCACATCAGGAATTAGCCTGATGCCACATCCGAGGACATCCCGGCCTCCTCGAATTAGGATGAGGCTGAGGAGGAGGAAGAAGAAGAAGAGGAGGAAGAGGAGGGGGCCGAGGTCAAGGGCGAGGGGGGAGGTAACTCCCCTCGTGCCAGGAAGAGAGCGTCGTCTTCGAACGCTCCGGAGCAGGTCCCTCCTCCTATCCAAAAGAGGGCACATCACGCGCGGGTGATTCTGTCCGATGATAGTTTGGACTCAGACACCGCATCCAAAGACCTCGAGGAGGTTCCGCGAAGGAGGCTACGGGTGAAGCCTCCTCCGAAAAGGTTAGGATCCGAAGACCCTCCCATTCATTATGAGTAGATTTAGACCTTGCTAACATGCAGGTTATTGGCTTTACAACCCCCCGCATATGTGATATCGAACGGGGAGACCCCGCCTACAGAACTGGCGGGGAGCGGGGACGCCTCGCATCCCACCACACCGGGCGCCACGAGGAATGCCATGGAGGTGTCGTCTCGGAACACTCCTATGTAGCCAAACACCGATGGCGGTGGGGGAGACCGTACCATGGCCGAGGCTGACGCCTCGGTCACTGAAGACTGGGTGGACACCCCTCCCGGACACCGAGGAGGCCGGACGAGTGGGTGCTCAGTCTTTTCCAAAAACATCTCCGGAGCGCACTATGCCTCCGGAGGCAACGACTCAATCCCCGGTAGGTGATCGGGATATCCGATCATCACTGGCACCACCGACCAATAGGTGGTCGGTCATGGAGGAGGCTCTATCGAGCGCCTCCATCCCCGAGGATCACCGCACCCTTATGGGTGCGGTATTGCAGAGCATCCACTCAGTTGACAGCGGACTGAAGGAGGCCTTCAAAGGTCTCCTTGCGGGTTTTCAAGCAAGTCACCCGATGTTCTTATTTGCAAAGTTTTTATTCATTCGTATTATATACATGGCAGCCCCCGATCCGTAGGTGAGGTGAAAAAGCTCACGTAGGGGTCACTCGTGTGTCCGATACCGAACTAGATACACTTCAAGTGTCCGGCATGTTGGAATAACTCAACATATGATCGGATTGATTATGATTAGGGAATTGAGAACCCATGTAATATATCAACTGTGTGTGTAATGCAGGCTTCGTCATCGGCAGCGGTGAGAAATGGCGCCGAGCAGGACGAGCTAAATCGGAAGCTTAAGCGCTCCGAAGACAAAGTTGAGGCCCTTAACCGAAGATTTGACGAGGCTCAAGGTATGTCAAAACAGAATCTGAATGCCTTTGTCTGAACTCTATCGTCCGAATACTGTCAATGCAACTTTTTTCATCTTGTATAATATACGCACAGCCTTGGCGAAGGAGATGGAGAGGCTCAAGGCCGAGCTCCAGCGTGCAAAGGATGAAGCGGCCATCAAGAGGGCGGCTACTAAAGAAATGGTTGTCGCCCTTTCCTCCATGTTGGCCACCAGTGGCAAGCATGAGGCTCGCATGGCAGAGGTCCAGCAAGAGCTCAAGGACGCCAGTGAAAGATGTGAGGCCTCGGAGCAGAAGAATAAGGCGGGCTCGACCAAACTATCTACTTTAAAAACTAAACTCAAGAAGGAGTGGATGGACACACAGTTCTACGAGGGGCAAGTGCGCCAAGCCAAGGACATAGCAGATGGTAAGTCGTACTCACTAAAGTGCGTATTCGGGGATAGCAAATTTGCATTGCTTACTAGGGTGTGGTGATCCTCAAGTGCATCCTCCGATCTCCAAAAGAGCGTGGCGGATGCCAATCAGCTGTTCGCCTCGCAGGGAGAAGGAGATGAAGATCGACTGTTCTGGGCACAGTTCGGAGCCCCCGAGCGTCCTCCTCTTCTAGTGGAGCAACTGAAACAGCTGATGGAGCCGCACCAGATGGCGTAGCCGGCCATGAAGGATCTCTATATCCGCTTATGGCCCGGTGAGCCTCTGCCAGACAACTACTTTGGCCTAGTGCAGAGGTTGATTGCTGCTTCGCCCTGCCTCGACACTGTTAAGCGCTCCTCCTCCATCGAGGGAGTCCGAATGTCCCTCGCAAGGGCAAAGGTGCAGTAGCCGGTGCTGGATCCGATGAAGGTAGCCACCGCCCCGCCGCCTCTCGGGAAAGAGCATAGATGCCCCGAGATGTACTTTGATGAAGTGATGGAGAGTGCTCGGGTGATACGTCCCAGTGTCCGGGCGATCATTTATTTGAATGAACTGTAACGCGTCTAAAGACTTGTCCAAACTTTTGATGATATTAGTATTTGTTCTTATATGGTTTTGCATTCCTTTATAACCCTTATGGGGTTGTTTAATATTGCAGGATGCGAGTCGTCGGCTTTAGCCCCCATGTAGATACTACATGGGGTGTCTATGCCAATGCACTATGTCCCTTAGCCAAATTATCGGAACCCGAAGGCGGTATAGTGCGGCAGACTAGGCAATCAGACTATATTGCTTTATTTCTTTCACTTGGCCTGAGGGGCGCGAAAAGGACTACAGGAAGTGTACTATTAGCCACCAAAGTGTTGTGATGTTCAGATGAACTGTGGCCAAAGCCGGTATCACAATGTTTGCACAAAGGGCAAGTTCCTTGTATAACACAGAATAATCGCTTACAAGGATTGAAGTATAATACTTCCAGCTCGGGGTTGACATACCGTATCTCGCATACTATGACAGTCCGTTTTTGGCTTTCTACCCTGAGGTGCTTGACTAGACTATCCGGAAGCACATTGTTGGGGTGCTCCCATTGCCCTTTTAGCCAACGAGCGGAACGTAAAGGGGCAAGCACAAGAGCCGGGCAGCCCAACTTATTGACCAAAGACATAGTTCGGAACCGATGCATATAAAGCAAACACCAAGACGCTGAACACATGATAGATAAGGAAATTTGTTTTTAAACTCGAGCCCCCGGTCTATTAGCCGGTTACCTCGCATCATACCGAACAGGTTCACGAGAAGAGGGGGAGAGGAAAAAATATGCGCCAAAAAAAGGACAGATGAGGCAAACTTGTGCCACGCAATTTACATTTTTCTCAACAACTCTTATATCTCGGATTTCCGAAGCAACTATTTACAGTTATGTGAAAGAAATAAAAATATACAGGAGTTGTTGTACCAGGGGTCTTGAATTGATAACCTGGCGTCCTCGATATGCCCCGTTGCTAGTTGACTCCTGCTCTTAGATGCACCTTGATAGGTGTTAGTGTTTGGCGGACGGATCTTGCCAATAAGGTCTTGAGAGGCCGTCGAATTGTAGGTGAGCTTCACGCCATAGGCAGGCTCTTTTAGGAGCGCCTGCATTTGGTCCGAAGAAGTGTTGAGGGTAGAGGTTCGGGCCAGCCGAACACCCATCTTTATTTCCCCACCGCTTACCATGGAATCTTAAGTGCGAAGTTGTGCCTCCTCGGCACGTACTTTGCTGGTCTTAAGGTTGTGCGGTGGGGTGAGTCCCTATTGAAGGGAGGAGGATGGATCTGAGTTTTTTGTCTGAAGCCAAACTCGCTTCCCAGCCTTGTCTGCATTTATGGCGGATGTCGGAACTTGTCGATCTTCTTTGTAGCTGAATTCGGCAGCTAGGGCCAGTGCATGTTCCTCAGTTCTACATGAGCGCTTTGTATTGACGTTAATGGTAATGTCCCACTTGGGGCCCGGCATCTTGAGCTTGAGGTATGCATGGTGTGGGACTACATTGAAACAAGCAAACGTTGTCCGACCAAGCAGCGCGTGATAGCCGCTGCGGAAGGGCACAACGTCGAAGATCAAGTCTTTGCTGCGGAAGTTATCGGGCGAGCCGAACACAACTTCCAGGGTTATGGAACCCGTACATCGGGCCTCAACGCCCGGGATCACTCCTTTCAAGGTAGTGCTACTGGGTTTGATCCATGACGGATCTATGCCCATCTTTTTCACCATATCTGAGTAAATCAGATTAAGGCTACTTCCTCCGTCCATTAGGACTTTTATGAGGTGATACCCATCTATAATGGGCTCTAGGACGAGGGCCTCCAAACCTTCGTGACGGATACTGATCGGGTGATCGTGCCGATCAAAGGTGATCGGGTATGCCGACCATGGGTTGTACTTTGGGGCTACGGGTTCCATAGTGTAGACCTCTCGAAGGGCGCGCTTCCTCTCCTTCTTAGGTATATGGGTGGTGTATATCATATTCACCGTTTTGACCTCGGGAGGAAATTTTTTCTGTCCGCCACCAATTGGATCCCGAGGCTCATTCTCATCCTCGCTGCAAGAGCTTTTGTCTTGGTCCTCGGGTGGTATCTTACCTGCCTGTTTAAACACCCAGCAGTTGCGGTGTGTGTGGTTGGCGGGCTTCTCCGAAGTCCCATGGATCTGGCAAGGCATTTCCATGATCTTCTCCAGCTAAGTGGGTCCGTCGAGATTTCCTTTAGGAGGCTTCTTCCGCTGCCCAGGTCAGGAGTTGTGGAATCCAGTGTATACAGCCATGTCATCGGCATCGCTATTATTGTGTCGGCGCTTATTATTATTGCGATTTGGTTTTCCGTTGTCATCCCAGGCTTTAGATGCCACGGGATCTTCGGAATTGTGGCTGCGCCTTGCCAGCCAATTGTCTTGGCCCGCGCAAAAGCGGGTCATGAGGGAGCTTAGGTCAGACATGGTCCGAGGTTTGTCCTGGCCTAGCTGGCGGGCCAGCTATTGGTTTCGAATATTGTGCCGGAAGGAGGCTATGGCCTTAGCATCCGTACATTCGACAATTTGGTTCTTCTTATTCAAGAACCGATTCCATAATTGTCGAGCAAACTCGCCGGGCTTCTAGACGACGTTGCTGAGATAGGAAGAGTCCGGCGGGTGGACATAGGTTCCCTGGAAGTTAGAGCAGAACGCATCTTCCAGGTCCTCCCAACATCCAATGGAGTTTTTGGGGAGGTTGTTTAACCAGTGACGAGTTGGCCCCTTAAGCTTAAGAGGTAGATATTTGATGGCATGGAGATCGTCTCTTCGTGCCATGTGGATATGGAGGAGGAAGTCCTCAATCCATACAGTTGGGTCGGTAGTCCCATCATACTGTTCTATATTAATAGGTTTAAACCCCTTAGGGAACTGATGTCACATTACCTCATCTGTGAAGCATAGTGGGTGAGCGGAGCCTCTGACCCGTGCTATGTCGCGCCTGCATTCGGCGTCTAGCCGTCCAGGGGGCTTCCTACCCTATGGGTGTAGCTTATCAAACCCTATCGGATGGCTCTTAAGCCAAGCAGTTGACTCCATCAGCACGTTAGGAAGATACAGCATCTTCAGGTTATGCTTTTAAGCCGCCCTAACGGTATAAAGATACATCTATTCTTGCAGGAAATTAAGCTGCCAAGAGCCGGTAAAGCATACAATGAGAAGCACAAGGAAGATGACATATATGTGTTAAGCCGGACTTTTCATATGTGCACGATGGCACAATTCAAAGAAAGGCAAAAGTTACTACCAGTCTATTACATATGCTCTCTGTGGAGCCCAAAAATATCTTAAAGTTTTTTACACCGCTCATGGCGGGTCACAAAGAGACGGCTATCAACAGGTGTTTACAGCGCGATCAGCTGGCTGGCGGGTCACCCTGCTCCGGGTCTTCGACTGCCTTGATCTGGAGATTTTCCAAGTCCTAGTTGCAGTTGGTTAAAGCCGCAAAGGTTCCTTCTTCAAAGAAGGGGGACGGGTCAAGTTCAGAGGCGAAAATATTCTTACTGCGGGCAAGCGTCAGATCCCTGGACTCGAAGAGAGGGCCGTGTATTCTTTTCTTGTCGGTGTTGTAAGCCGCCTGGTGTGTCTCCAGGTTGACTTCTTCTGCTAACATCGAGGCAAGGACTTTGGAAGCCTTTGCACACAGTGCATAGTCAGTTTCTGTAAACTTGGAGCCATAATTCTTTTTGGAAGGGAATCCATCCATCATATCAGCCGGAGTTAGCTCTAGAGCAAAAGCCAATGCCCGGCTTATGGCTGCGATCGCACCCTGGCGGGCGGCTGATCTCTTCAACTCCACAATCTGCTTCGGCAGCGTCGATAGAAGCTCTAAGACCCCTTTGATAGTTGAAGGGGTATTATCCTTGTACTGTACAACTTTGATTGTACACACAGCACCGCAGTACAGTTGTTCTGTCAAAGTATACATTGCCTTCAAGGACAGCAAGCTGTCAGAGGCAAGTTGGCGGCTCGTAGGACCTGCATAAGACGGACGCCTCGTCATAAGTCGCCAGCACAAGTACAATACACAAACTGAGTTAAGTTATCAAATACTTACCAAAGATGGCGGCTGTCATCTTCGTGATGTGCCGCTTCAAGGACTGCAGCTCATCAAACACGATCATAAGTCGCTGATCAGCATCATCCGCCCGTTTAGTCAAGGCGTGTTGTTCGGTCTTAGAAGATTCCTTGAAGGTTGCAAAGTCGGCCTTGATTTTGGTCAGTTCTTCAGCAAGGAGTCGGTATTTCTCATCAGCTTCGCTCCGGGCGGCCTGCTGCGTGGCTAGATTGTTTTTTAAGCCGGCCACTTCTGACCCGGTTTCGTTTAAAGCTTCCTACGACATATCAAAGCATGGAATGAGCCGACAGGAGGAGAAGTTTAAAAAACTCAGCAAGTCTCAAACAGATTGCAAGCAATATGTATGACACTTAGGGGCTAATGTCTATCTGATCTCCTAGATTAAAGGCAGTTCCGGATCATCTTTAACAAGTTAACCCGGAACTTGGGGGCTACATACTGGCTTTTCAGGCTGTTCAGAATGAAAGTCCCGACTCAACTTTGACAAGAGTGAGCCGGCCCTTGGGGGCTACAATTGGCTCTGTTACCCATTCTTAATAAAGTCCCAACTCAACTTTGGAAAAGATTGAGCCGGCCCTTGGGGGCTACAATTGGCTCTATTACCTATCTTCTATAAAGCTCCGGCTCAATGTTATCAACTTTGAGCCGGCCCTTGGGGGCTAACAATGATGATTTGAGATTACCTCTAAAGTAAGTTGAGGCCTACACGCTAAATATTTCTACTTCTACCAAGATTGAAGAGACGGATTATCATCAGCCAATATTAACCCGGCTCTTGGGGGCTACGTAAGGGTATAAGGAGAATAAAGAATACCTCATATTTCTTCTTCATTAAGTTAACAAGCTTGAGCTCCAGATCCCGGCTTGTAGATAGCCGGCTCATATAGCCAGCATGAAGTTTGTCAGCTGTCATTTTCTCAAGGGAGGGGAGCTCAAACTCTAGCTTCTTGGAAGCTTCAGCCGTCTCGCTATGCTTTGTCAGAACATGAGGTGGAGGAGAGTGGAAGTTGGTGCCAGTAATCAGGACTTCCGGAGCAGTGGTGTCATTAGCAACCTTGGCAGGGCTTGGCGGCTTGGAATGGTCCTTCTACAGACTCTCTGGAATAATATCGTCAGTTGTCGGCTCTACAAAAGCCGCCGAGGGATTTGCATCCAGTATAGGAGCGTCTGGCTTGGCAAGCTCCGGTTCTTGAGCAGTAGGGCCAGGGGAGGACTTGTTGGTCTTCCTTCGTTTGGCTTGAGCCTTGGAAAAGCATAAAAGTCCGAGCCCAAGGTTTATAACTGCCAAAGATTCGGACGTAAGGCTTGAAAACACGTACAACGGATTAATCTTTGGAGGCGGCAGAGCAGTGGCCGTAGAGTCGCCAGATGAAGGCGATGATCCCTGAAAGGCAGTTCATATAATGTAAGGCAATGTTGGAATTAGAAAGGAAGATCTAGTAAAATCAAGCAGAGAAGAAAGACATACCTTTGCGGGGCGCTCCTTCTGAGCCGGGGAGTTAGGTAACCTGGACATGAGATCGGTAGAGCCCGCGCTCCGGGTCTGGCATCGGTCGGCTTGCTGTTGCTTTTTCAAAAGAAATTCGGGGTCCAAGTAAGCAAGAGGATGAGAAAGGGGAACTTTTCGAACGACCCGCCGTATCTTCTGGGGTACAAAATATTCTGAGTCGAACGAAACATAAGTTACCTTAGGGGCGTTGGCACGGCTGGTCTCTGCCTCGTCCTGTGAATGGTTGTTATTAGTAAGGTGAATAAAGAGGTGGCAAAAAATAGTCAAATTATACCTCTGAGCCGTTTGATTCCGGCGGTTCAAACCATTCTTCTTGAGGAGTGGTCTTCTTCGTCCTCTTGGCCGTGGCCTTCTTCTTGGTCTTCTTTAGAGGAGGAACATATTTCTTCTTCCAGAAGTCGGAGTCAGCCTAAAAAGATAAGCCGGCAAGTAGTGAGGAATTTCCAAGACATAGCTAATAAAAAGAAGAGACTTTAAAGAGTCGCCTTAAATTTGGGGCCGGGTTAGTGACACAGAAAGGTGCCAGCCCAATGGCACTGCAAGCTCCTAAAGTTTCATGGACAAGACTCCGGATGACAGTTGTAATATCATCTTCTGTTAATGTTGTCCGGTTGAAGCAGAGGGAATCATCATATTGGCCCGGGTATTCGCACATAAGGCGATTTTGCCAGCTCAAGGGCATAGTCCTCCAAGAGATCCAGCAGCGGATCAAATCCAATCCCGTCAGACCATTGGCCATAAGGGATCTTGGCGTGAGCCAGCTCGTGCTTTGCCCGTTCAGCAGTTGATAGCCGGCCAGGAAGCTCAGAGGTCGTCTTGAGATGGGATGGGCGGTAACCTGGCAGGGGATGCTCACCATCTGGGGAGGTATCTTTATAGTTAAACCAAGTCTTGTTCCAATCTGTTAGATGACTCGGCATCTGAACAGCCGAAAAAGTTATGTCCCGGCGCCTCTGAATTGAAATCCCACCGAGTTCTAAGCTTGGGCTAGCCTTCACTTCGGTCTGGCGATTTGCATAAAAGAACTCACGGAAGAGACCAACAGACGGCTTAGTTTGCAAATAGACCTCGCTGAGCACTTGGAAGTTGCATATGTTGGAGACAGAATTGGGGGAAAGGTTTTGAGGGCGCAGCTTGTAAAAGTGAAGGACATCCCAGAAGAATTTTTAGTCAGGGGGTACAAACCCACGTTTGACGTGATCTAAGAATACAACTACTTCGCCCTCCTGAGGAACGGGCTTCAGTTCATTACCCAGAACCCGCCAATGGATGATATATTTGGCAGGAAGGGTGCCCGTGTGCACAAAGTCCATCAGGAATTCTTTAGTGATGCAAGAGCCGACCCAATTGCATGAGTTGGATGCACGAGACATGGTGGTGGCTTAAAACTGCGCAAGGTAACAATGTACGGCGAGTCAGGGAACGACAGACGTCTAAGGGCGGTTAAAAGCTTAAGATTTTAAGATTGAGCTGCTAGGATCCGGCTGGTGAGAGTCGGAATTACATGGCGAGTCAAGTTTATGAGAAGACAAGGCAAAATTTGGCTAAGTATAGAAAACAGGTTTCACAAAGTATCTCTGAGATTACGGATCTACAAAACAGAGGGAAATGGTTTTATTTCAAACCTAGAGACGAACAATCAAAACTGCGAAAGTTTGAAAATGGCAGCTGGAGCCGTTACAGATCTGTGCTGTGCTACTATCGATTTCCTACAGAACGCCGCATTGGGGACATGATATTATCGGGTTCGTATGGACTAAGCATGGCCGGCATTAAAAGAGGCTCGTGTTCTAAGCAGCGAGAGAGCTCCATGAAATCCTACCGCATTGGCTACGGATCTGGGGGAGGAAGGACTCACCGGAGACGACACGACAGATGCGGGCGGAACTCTGGAACGAACAGTTTGATGCAGCAGCCTTGACGATGATGGTGTGGAGACGGCACTAGAGCGAAGTGTGCTACAGTGGCAGCGCTGGAAGGAGGAAGATGAAGAGCGAGCGGGAGGGAACACAAGAGCCACCCCTCGCGGACCTATTTAATAGGAAAAGGTGGAAACAGGCGCGAAAATCCAGGCGACGGGTGTCATTTGACCGAGGCAGACGCCTCGATTCCCAGACTGTCCATTTAATAAGGGAAAGGATTCGTTGCGGACGTTAGAGGATCTTTTTGGCAGATTTGACATGACGTCACGTCGGGTCATTATTTTCAGGTAGACTCGCCGATGACGGAGAAGGAGGCTGAAGTGAGCAAGCTCAAATCAACCTGGGGCCTAATGTTGGGGATATAACCCCACGGTGAGACCCGCCCCAGAGGCTCTGGGTCTCACTAGGCAGCTCGTACACCAACCTAATAGTGGGTTGTGAAGACTTAAGCCCAATACGTTTGGCGGCTTGAGAAGATGGGTCGGAACGTGGCCCGGACGGAGAAGACCCGGGCGAGTAAGCCGCCCGGAGACAACTTGGTCAGGAAGGCAAGATAAGGTAGAGATAGACTCAGACACGTAGTGAGAGTCGGTTACAACTTGTATGACCCATGGTCTTGACCTCCTATATAAAGGTGAGACCCGGGGCGACTTAGAGATCAGATTATTGAGAACTAGGTCAAGCAATAGCTCCCTTGTAATCGATACACCAAGCAATATAAACACAGGCAGGACGTAGGCTGTTACCTCGATTTGAGGGGCCGAACCTGGGTAAACTCGTGTCCTTCGTCCCAACTAACCCCTTTGAGTCCATCACCTTAGCGATGGCCTCGAATCCAAGTCCATTCACTCGGACATCTGCCGTGATAAAACCACGACACTCCGCGTACTGTAAATGATTTCAAGACAGTCTCTATCAGCCCCCCTGCCAGTGCAAGCACTCGATGGTGGTCTCGGGGACTACACCCAGTGGGTTCACTCAGAGTGCCCCCACTGGAACGGTTAACACACGATCCATCGAGTGTTCCGTCGACCCCGTTCCGCACCTTTGAAGCAGCGTCTTCGGAGCGGGACAGTCAAAAATAAAAAAATACATACACTTGACATGTCGAGTTCGCTCGAACTCCGCGTACGACAGAAATTCTGATTTCGAGTTTTCAAGACTACTACTTATCGTATGTGATTAACAGTGGCCTCGGGGACTACACCCAGTGGGTGCACTTAGTGTGCCCCCACTGGTTATAAAACAGTCGACAAGGTCTGCTCTGTCAAACTTCCGTCACTCGATCTATTGAGTAACATGCTCCCCACCCCACTCAGTGAAGTGCAGTCTATCCTTATGTAGCATCATATCATGGTTGATCAGTGATATCCATGAAACCTACAAGGTAGCCTCGGAGTGGTGAGGTGGAAAACAAACGTATCCTGCATACGACAAACTCTAAGACCCCTGTCGGTGCAAGCACATGACGGTGGTCTCGGGGACTACACCCAGTGGGAGCACTTAGCGTGCCCCCACTAGATCTGCCAATTCTCTATCTGTCGAATGGCAGAAAAATCCATCAATGGAACATCCTTCACTCGATCTGTCAAGTGACGTACCCCCTACACTTCGTGAAGTGCAGTCTATCCTTATGTAGTGTCATATCATGGTTTATCATTGATACCCATGGAACCTACAAAGTAGCTGCGGAGTAGCGCGGTTAAGGGCAAACGTATCCCGCATACGACAAACTCTGAGACCCCTACCGAGTCAAGCACTCGACAATGGTCTCGAGGACTACACCCAGTGGGTGCACTTAGCGTGCCCCCATTGAACCAAAACCTACTCGACTAAGACCTGATCTATTCGAGTGGAGAGCTCCAAAACATTCTATGAATGGAAAATAAACACCCACTGGGTGTGTAGTCAAAGAAGACAGGAATTCAATCAGAAATGAACTTACAATCGAACTTACTTGGACCTTCGTGTGAAGCGTTGTGCTGGCATCGTAAGCCAACTTGTTGGCCTCGTATGCCTCCTTGGTGCGCAGCATCACCTACTCCGCTTGGATCATGGCCTCCTTTGTAGCTCCGGTCTGATCTTCTGGAATGCGATGCGGAGGAAAAGCCGTCATCGGCGCGAGCGGCGTAATGATGGGAGAAGTCGTAGTCGGGGTAGTCTGGGCAGGACCGGACGGAGTCGATGTCACGATGGTAGAAATAGATGGAGGAGCACTCTCCAGAGGCACTGTTGGGTCAGTTCTGATTTGCGTCGAGTCACTCATCCCCTGGGAAGACTCCGCGGTCGATCGCTGAGGCGTCTGCGCAGATGAAGTTCTTCGAGTGCGTATGCGCGAGGTGCTCAAGACCTCGCCTCCACCTCCTGTACCCCCAGGGTGTTCTTCATCATCTTCCAGCTAGATGATTTCTGCAACTATCAATCGACAGAATTAACTTTGGCATTCGACAAATCAAATTCAATAAGAAAAATTGAAGAGTTGATTACCTCTGTGAGAAGTGCCTGCATCAGCAGTGTCTACATCCATGGCATCCCCTCCATCATGCTGAGGCAACGTCACTGAGATAGCAGCTCTGATGGATCAAATAACACTCAGACAACAAGGATTTCAAGTCACAGTCGACAGTGAAAATTCAAAAGTAAACACTCACGTGGAGATGACAGGAACACCATCTTCATGCGAGGCAGGGCTTTGCGGGGTTTGGCCACAGTCACTTTGGATTGCTTCACAGTTTGTTCACTCGACTCAACAGTCGAGGGGCGGTTCCGCTTCGGGTTCTTCTCGCTTAGGCCCGGAGCCTTGTCCTCAACAACCGCAGGATCTTGGCAAGACTTGGAGCGGCGTTCGGAGCAAGGAGGTGACTCGACTTCTAGCTTGTTTTCGTCCGAGTTTTCGTACTCTTCCTCGGAGTCTTCTGAACCGTCGCCGTCCATGCTGCCGCCTTCGCTCACAACACCATCTTCAATTTGGTTCCCGTTGGGAACGGGCGAGTGCATGATAGTCCACTCCTGCATGATTCAAACAAAGAAATCAGTTCATAAATCAATTTACCACTCGACGGTACAAGTACGTTAGTCGACACAACACAACTTAACATATTCTTCGGCGGGTTTTCGGCCGAGTAAGGCCGGATCCTCTTGGCTCCCAAAGGGTTGTCGCATGCTCCAGTGATGCTGCGAAGCCACTGCACGACAGTTTTTTGTGGAACCTCTTCTGGGTGCGTCCTGGTCGAGTCTTCAGGGCCCGCGTAGTGCCACATGGTGTGATCCCTGGCTTGGAGCGGCTGAATACGTCGACTGAGGAACGTCTCCAACGAATCCATGCCAGTCACTCCACCCCAAATCAGTTGCACCACAGCTTCAACCAAGATTCCCACTTGGACATGTTCCTCTTCGGTTACCCTCAGAGACTTGGGGACAGTTGGACGGTCGGATGTATAGGGGGGAAGGCCAGTCGACATGTTGGGAGCTGCTACGTCTTTGCAGTAGAACCAAGTCGACTGCCAGCCTCTAACAGATTTAGGAAAAGTCATGGCAGGGAAAGAACTACGGGCTCTTTTCTGAAGTCCTAAACCCCCACACAACTGAAGCACATGAGTCTTCCCATCAGCAGGGAGAGATTTCTTCACAGTCTGGGATCTGACCGTAAAGATGTGCTTGAACAGCCCCCAATGAGGAGAACAGCCCAGAAAACACTCGCACAAAGTGATAAAGGCAGACAGATAGGAAATCAAATTCGGTGGGAAGTGGTGGAGCTGAGCGCTGAAGAAGTTCAGAAAACCCCTAATGAATGGGTGGGGAGGCATAGAAAAATCTCTTTCGACATGGAAGAGGAGGAGGACCCGCTCCCCGTCGCGTGGCTCCGGCTCGCGCTCTCCCTCTAGCAGTCTCCAGGCACCGTCCGCCACAAGCCCATCGGTGACCAGGCCCTCCATGTCCTCACGAGTGAGCATCGTGGGGAGAAAGTCCCCCTGCATCCATCCCGCCGGTGCGGTGAACCAAGCCGTCGAGGGCTTCTTGCTCTTGTTCTTCGTCGCCCCCTTCTTGGCACTCTCCAGCTTCTCCGTGGCGCCCTTCGTCATCACGGCAGCCGCTCTCGTCAGAGAAGAACAAGATGAGGCACTGGAGACAGGAGAGGCAGAGGAAGAGAGGAAGTTTGGGGAAAAGTATTGTGCGACCCACAGCGCTCCGAATTTTATATCCTACCGAGTGCCTCGCTAACTGATGGGCCCGCGAGATCATCGCACATGCCAACCGCAGTCTGCGTCCAGTACGTGGAAAAATGACCGGCGCGAGAATTGAGGCGTCATGCCCCCACTTGCTCTGATCGTGGCGTCATCATCGCACGCGTGCGCTTCCCAAATTTTCGTATCCCGCAAAATCCGGGTATGACAGATCGACCCACCACCTCCGAAGATTCCTTCGGGTCATTCGGAACAAAATTGACATGATACATTCATTCGGGTATTTTTGAGGCTGAACGGACCCGGGCGAACAACGAAGAGTTCAATCGACACAAGTTTCGTTGGAGTCCTGAATATCATTCAGAAGATTTGATACCTTATATTGAAATGGCATCGATATGCCCATTCACCACTCGAACCCCGATCCGTTCGGGGGCTAATGACAAGGATATGTACCTGGGGTAAGATCCTAGGCCTGACCTAGACCCCCCTACCTAAGGGCATGACATTGGAGGACTTGAAGATCAAGGACAGGATTCCGACTGGATTCCCGGTGGCGCTCAAGTCACTCGACAGGCAATCCACTCAGAGGTTTTCTCCTTCACTCGACGGTCGACTGTCACTCGGAAGACCTCGTTTCCACTTGATGCCATAAGACCAGAAGCCACCTCCAGGAGGCCAACGGACAGGCGTTAGGTTTTATGTCATTAGTAGCTTTTATTATGTACGTTATCGGTAACGACAATCTTTAAACCAACGATCGGACCCTTAGATGTTGGGAAATTATGAGGGGCGGCGAACTCTATATAAGCCCCCCTCCCCTCTGGCACAAGGGTTCGCAACCACTATAATCTCAACATTCCACATGACAAAGCTCCCGAGCACTGAGACGTAGGGCTGTTACCTCCACAAGAGGGGCCTGAACTCATACATCCGTGTGTACACCCTCGCCGTAGCTAGGACTCTGCCCTCTCCTTTCGTACGCCTACCTTCTACTATCAGGCTCATTCCCACGGTAGTCATAGTCTTCAAGCTCGCGCATAAGGGTACCCTGCAACGAGGGGGGCGCCCCTTCCGGGCCATCAGTGGCGGTCCTCTCCGAGTCCTCCCTACATGAGGTATCGCCGGAAGACACCACCACCGGACCAGCGCCCTCATCTGGGAAAAGCCCTAGCTCGTTGAATACAGGCATCGCGGCAACTAGGCCGTCCCTGTTGTCGCGATAGTATAGAAGATCGTGAGCCTGAGGAAGGTAGCCAGGGTCACCGCTGAGCAAGGTCTCCACAGCCCTGCTCAGTTCCCCGGGAGATATGCGCATGAACCGAAGCCTGAGGTTGTCGCCGCTGCCCTGGTAGTCCCACAAGGGCCTAGAATGGTCCTGAAGGGGCGCCAAGCGCTGCACCAAGAACTCCTTCACTATCATTCCACCAGTCAGCTTCTTGGCACTGATATCACGGGTGAAGCGCTCCAGAACAGGCTCGACCCGAGGGTCTGAAAGCTTCACGGAGGTCCACGCAGAAGTCTTCTCCGGCAACCCCTTCGACAGATCCAACCGAGGTTGGTGTCCTTGAGATCCATGAGGATCCAGTGGTGCCTAAAGTTCTCCACCTTCTTCCCGGCCTTCAGGAGCATGTTGCCGCTCTGGACCGCGACAAAAGAGACACACACTGACCGTTGGGCACCGTCATGCAAGCGCAAGTTGAAGAAATGATGGAAGGGGGCTACCAAATGCTGCATGCCCACGAAGGCCTCGCAGTAGAAGGCAAAGACGGACAGGAGCAAGATGGAATTGGGCTGGAGGTGAAGGGCCTGGCTCCCGTAGTGGTCAAGGATGATGGTGAAGAATGAGGAGAAGGGCGGAACGAGCCCGACGAAGATGCTATGGAGGAAGAAGGGGTAGACCGCCTTGGACGAGGGCCGTTTCTTCAAGGAGCCACCCTAGATTAGGGTCTGCCCTTTCTCGTTAGACCCATCCGCCGTCCATGGAAGCACGGGGAAGAGGTCCTCGTCCTTGGCAATGGTAGACCCTAAGAGCGCTGGCGAGGTGGGAGCAGAGGCAGAGGTCTGCGCCTTTGGCTTCTACTTGCCGACGGGAGCCATCTTAGAGCTAGCAGGGCCGAAGTAGCGAGGAAGAGGATGGAGTGGCGCTGGATATGCGGAAGATCCTGCTAGAGTGGGAGACCAGGGAAGCAAGATCAGGTGCGCAGGAAGGGAAAGCAATAATGGCCCAATGCTAGAAGTCAGGCTTTTGTCAATTCGAGCGGAGGAAAAAAGGGCGAGGGGCACCCGACATCAGCCGCGCAACACGCGCCGGACCTGGCCCGTAGGCATATGGGGCCTGCGGAGCTCCTGACTGCCCTCAGGGCTCTGCACCGAGGACAGCCCGAGCATGCCGTGGGCTCGGGGGCTACTATCGGCGTTCTGGGAACAGGGGTACCCAGACCTGCATGCCTATAGCCCAGGGCATGGCCGACCTCATCGACCAAATGCAGCAAGGTGTGACCCCACTCAGGACAAGGCCCTCGCGAGGGCCCAAGCCTCGCGAGGAGGAGCAACATCAAGACCGGCAAGGGATGGGCCTCTCCAGGCCCCCTTCGGAGGGACGGAGATCTCTATGCAAGGCACGGCCTCGGGAGTCAAGGGTAACGCAAGGAAGGACAGGCGGGCACCAGTGTGCGAGGCGGCGCAGTTTCCCCTTTGGTGCAAAGGGAACAAGGACGTACGCAGGTTCCCAAAGCACCCCCCAAAGGTTTCCATTCTAGTGCAAGAAGACCACAACCACCCATCCTGCAGGGCGGATGTCATCGCTGAGCCCGTCCCTGCGCTGTCGACAACCACTTTGCAGACGAAGACCGCCTTTCGGCAGGGAAAGCGCGAACCCCTGTCCCCCTTTAAAATTGGCCGTTGTGAGATCCCTTCCCGCCATTGCGATAAGGGAAGAGGACCCGGGCCACCGCTATATATAGAGGGTAGGCTGCTTCATAGAGGAGGGACCGACGGATCCGATCTGAACCCAATCGACCAGCTCCACCACTCACCAAACGCCAAGGAGCCTCGAACACCACTAAGAGCCCCCAGGAGGCCTTGAAACACTATAATTGTTCATCCACCTCACCTCCTCGAGAGGCAATCCACCAAAGCAGGAGTAGGGTGTTACGCTTAGCAGCAGCCCAAACCTGGGTAAACCATCATGTTCATCTTCTTCCTCGTCATCGTGCGAGTTCGTCGTTGTTTCCACCGAGTAGCGAGCTAAGGTGACGAGGCTATAGGTATCTTCGCACACGCCCCTGTGTTTTAACCTTGAGGGTTTTGCGGAGCCCAAAATCCCACAAAGCCCATGTATCTCGCAGACCATGACCTAACGAAATAGTACAAACTGCTTGGATGCCTGGCTGGTCAAAGTTTGCCATCACCCGTTCCATGCCCCAATGTCCATTGTGCTCATCAACGAGGTTGCTCACAATAGTTACCGTGGCATTGGATTTCCTGAAAAGAGGTTTTCGTGAGTGATTAGCCGGAATCCAGGGGTCATCCCATGGCTTAATAGATGATCCATATCCCACTCTTTTAATTAGTCCCACCTTCGGTGCTTCCCTTCCATGTAAGATTGCTCGCCATACATGAGAGCTCCCTCTCTTTCTAGATGCTTCCAGAAAGTTGCAGCTGTTGTAATATTTACCCTTCATAACTCTTGTACACAGAGAATTTGGGTTGGTTAGGAGCCTTCATGCCTGCTTTCCTAAAAGAGCTTGATTAAAGGTTAAGAAATCTCTGAACCCCATACCCCCTTCAGCTTTTGTAATTGCAATATCTTTCCAGCGCCGCCAATGCATTTCCTTCTATTTTCATCACCTCCCCAAAAAATGAGCAACCACACGTGTCAACTTTTTGCAGAGTTTTTTGGACAGCTGAAAACAACTCATAGCATAAGTCGGTAAAGCCTGGCATACTGCTTTCACAAGAACCTCTTGAGCCGCCGTACTCATCAGTTTTGGGGACCATCCCCGAACTAAACTTTTTAGTTTTGTGAGTATACTCTCAAACTGTGAATCTGTAGATTGCCCTAGTGAAGTTGCGAGTCCCAAATACTTTTCCACCAATGCCTCTATGGTGATTTCCGTTCTGGAGTGAACCACAACTTTCATATCATCATGACAATTTGTATTGATGAAAACCGCTGATTTTCCTTTATTCACCATATGTTCGGAGGCAACTTGGTATCTCTCTAGAACAGTTTGGAGTCTGGTAGAACCCTCCTGTGTAGCTTGTGTAAACACAAGGCAGTCATCAACGAAGAGAAGATGAGAGATCCATGGAGCATGCATCCCCACTCTAATACCTTTGGACAAAGATGCCTGATTGAAACTCTTCAACATGCAGCTAAGTCCCTCGGAACATAACAGAAATAAATAAGGTGAGAGCGGATCTCCTTGTCGTATGCCCCTTGTTGGCCTAAATACTTCTGAGAGTTTACCATTCACGCTAACAGAGAACGAAGCCGTTCCCACATAGGCCATCACACGGTTGATCCATGTGTCAGCAAATCCAAGTTTTGTCATGATAGTTGGCAAATAGACCCATTCCACTCTGCCATAGGCTTTTGGCATGTCAATCTTAGCCGCACAAGCACCAGATTTACCCTTCTTCTTTTTAGGTAGTGAATGCACTCATATGCCGTGAGTACATTTTCCGTTATCAACCTCCCCGGTACAAATGTTGGTTGTTCTTCTGAAATAAATTCCTCCAATATTGGCCTCAATCTTAGAGCTAATACTTTGGATGCTATCTTATAAAGGACAATGCATAAGGATATAGGTCAAAATTGAGTTAGATTTTGAGCTTGCTTCACCTTTGGGATAAGCACAAGGATTGTGCTATTAACCACATCCAGCATATCTCCTCCCTCCAAAAAAGTTCGAACTGCTTTACACACTGTTTCCCTCAACAGATGCCAATGTGTGATGTAAAAACCAGTTGTGAATCCATCGGGGCCTGGAGACTTATCCGGATGCATCATGAATAGTGCGGATTTAATCTCGTTATCATTTAAAGGCTTCAGAAGTTGATCATTCATCTCCTCAGTGACCTTTGGAGGCACATAATCTGTGACTAAATATGGATTGGATTCTTCCTGGGCCGAAAACAAATTGCCATAGAACTCCGCTGCATACTCCTCTAACTCATCCTTGTCGTGTAGTACAACACCATCTTCCCTCATTAAACTTTTAATACTGTTAGTATACCTTCTCTCCCTAGGTCTAGCATGGCAGAATCTCGTATTACGGTCTCCCTCTTTCAGATATAGGGCTCTAGACTACTGTCGAGCCATACTATCTTCCCTTGACAATAGTTCAGAGATACATTTCATCACCGTAGTTTCCTCCCTAGACGGGCCAATATACATCGAGGATGATCTCATTATTACCAATCATTCCCTTAATACTTTAATTTTCTTATTCACTGAACCAAATTCAGTCCTACTCCATTTATGGAGGTTACCACGAATATTCCCTAGGGTCGTATACAACTCATTCAGATTTGTTGCTCCAGCCTTCCAGCTCTCATTAACTACCTCTTCATATTGACCATGTCACGTCGAAGCATTTTCACATCTAAAGGGTTTAATAGTTCTTTCCTCCTGCAGCCATTCAGACCTACAAATAGAGATCACTAGTGCACAATGACCTGATTCAGTTGTCTGCACATGCATCACCTTTGTATTATCAAAGAGTTCAACAAATTTATCATCAGCTAGACCTCTATCCAATCTCACTTTTACATTATCTCTACCTTGTTGTTTGTTGTCCCAAGTAAAAGGTAAGCCAGAATATCCCAAATCAGCAAATCTGCAGTAGTGAACAATTTTTCTGAAGCCTTCCATCATCCATTCCTATCTCACCCTACCCCCATAGTGCTCAGAAGCATCGAGCACTTCATTAAAGTCCCATGCGCACAACCAGGGTACATCATATTCTCTCCGCATAAACTCAAGCAGCTCCCAGTTATTCTTCCTTCTCATTCTTACTGGTTCTCCATAGAACCCAGTTAAGCGCCACTCCTTATCTCCAATGCTATAATTCATGACAATCACATCAATGTGATTCTTATTGAATGATTTTAAACTTACCATCGAGTCATTATTCCAGAACAAGACCAAACCTCCGCTAAGTCCAGTCGCCTTTATGCCAAAAGCATTACTGAACCCCAACCAAAATCTCAGGTCTTGAGCTCTTTTATCTGACACTTTGGTCCTAGAGAGAAACACCATCGTGGGACGATGCAGTCTAATAAGACTACAGATTTCATGAACTGTCTCAGGTTGCCTACACCCTCGACAGTTCAGACATAAAATATTCATTGTTCCCGGCAATACCCCTTGAGGGAGCCCGCCGATTTAATGTGTGAAGCTGAAGTTGAAACACTTTCTGTTTTGTGCCTTTTTAACCCATCCTTCCCTTCTTTCGGATCATTCTCCAGTAAAACCAAAAACTAACAACTGATACTGTCCCTCGAGTCTATCCATGATCATAGGTTTACTAGTACTCGGGTCTTTCTCCTGTTCCATCACTTCCCCTTCCCTGAGAGCTAACCCTTGCTTTGCACCTTTATCTACATCATTCATAATTACCTCATTGTTTGAAAGTTTTCCGTGAGGGGAAATGGGTCGAACAATAAGAATGTCTGGGTCAAAATAAATAGGTGTCTCTTTGCTTTGGTTGATAGGGTCTATAAAAGTGACCACATTCTTGTCCTTGAACATAACTGTTTGCAAATCCTTATCTTGCAAAACAGATTTGAAACCAAACATTGTTTCCTTCCAATGAGATCTCGAAGATGACAGGAACACATATCACAAAACATCTGCTGGTTCTTGTGATATACTGGATCGATTCCCATTGGGAGCAGAAGAAAGCATCTCCAAGTTACCCAAGATCATCACCGAGTTCACTGTCTTCTCTGCAACCGGGGCAACAGGGGCAACCGGGGCTTGCTGGTCCTTCCCCTTCACCCGCTCTGTCAAACACACCAATGGAACCTGCAATTATGCTCTCAAATTCTTCTCCTTCGCCCCAGATAGATCCTCATCAAGACAGTTGATGCCTCCACCATTGCCACACTCTTTCAACCTTGTGATCCCCTTCTCCCGTATGTCCTGTACATCGCTTCAAAACCCACTGGCATTAGGATCAGATATGTGCTCCTTAGTAGCATAATCCCCTTTTAATTTACTGTTATAATGGCCAAACATCTCCCTAATTCTTAATTTCATCATTTGCAAACACCGCACCGGATCTCTCGATCTTCGAAGGATATGCTCTGTTCTTTGCCGGAAAAGAGTCCATTTGGCACGCTCAAATTGCTCCTCCCGAAAGACCAGATGTCTTTTGGAGACTAGCATCCCCACCACAGAAAGCTCACCCACCTCCGCTTCTTGGCCTCCCTCACGGACGCTCATAGAAACAGATCTAGGAATTGGAACTAGGATTAAGGGAAGAGAAAGAGGAAAATAGAGCAAACTAGAGATTTAAGAAGAAGGGGAACGAGAAGAAACGAATCAGGAGTTGAGAAGGATTGAAGAAGAACGAAAACGGAAGGAATCAAGGGAAGGAAGAGACGGCATGACGCCAATTGCCAGAAATTTACCCACCATCGCCCTCGGTTACGTAGCAGGGGAAAGTTGAGTCAGGCTCGTCCAACACTAATTTCTAGGGATATTATACCTCTCCGCCGCCAACCGCCACCCTCTGTCTCCATCTCCCTCTGGATCTCCTCCCGACCCGCCCAATCAGCAAGCCTCCTCCCGATTCCATAGATCCACCCAACCACAGCGCAGCCAGCCTTCCGTCTGCTCCCTTCCAGCCACTCGGGCAGGAGCGCTCCTCCCTCGTTGAGCGAAGCCCCGTGCCCAAGCCACGACCTCGTTCCCAACCTATTCGAGTCCAGGGAGAGAGCTCCCTCCCGTGTGCCTCCTTGTTCCACTGGAGCCCCCCGACCAGGCCGACCGTCGTCCTAGCGTCGTCCCTTGCGTCCAGCGCGACGCCGGCAAGAAGAAGCTTTCGACGGTCAGCCACCAGCCTCCTCCTTCCCTCCCCTGTTTTCCTTAGCTTACTCCTTTTTTTAACAGCCAAGTCATCCTATGTCTTGTCACTTTTAGAGCAAGGCCATGGAGGTGGACCGAAGCTTCCTCGCCGCCATCCCTTCCTCGCCACCAAACGGAGCTCCAAGACCCCGATGCCCTCTCCTTCCCCGTGCTCTCTCCTCTAGTTCTTTCTCTGTCTCCCCCTCTCAATTTGCCCCCTCTCTCTCTCTGCCGGTCTTCTCCAGGGAACCCCGACGCAAGAGGACCTCCATCGATGCCCAAGCTCCGCTAGAACTCCAAAACCGTCGGGAATGGAGTCCCCTGCCCCAGATCCGTCCATCCCAGACTTCACCGGCCTCACCTGCTCGCCGTCCGGCTGGCAAGCCATCATTATTCCCCTGCCATGAACGCCGGCTTCTGTTTCCCTGTGAGCATCGTAACTGAAACTGCGTATTTTCCCACTGATCCGTTCTTCTTTGTATGTTTTTTTGAAACTATACACCCGTAGGCATACGTTACTTGTATTCATACGAGTAGGAAAACAATACAGCTAATACAAGTACACATACAAATACAGATATTAGCCATGCTATTGTTTTGTTTCACAAATACCTTAGCTAGCCTCCTGGTTAACCACGCGGGTTCACATTCAACGGGTCTGGGTTCGAATCCCATGGTCCCTATTTTTGTTTTGCCATGTTCAGCCGGTGACATGACATGTTTTTTTTTTGAAAAACAACATCACTTTATTAATTAGAGATAATAGTTACATCGTCTGTCAAAAGAGATACAATATTTCCCATGGGCTCCTGACCAGTCGCTAGTCATGGAACATTTAGCTTATGTAGCGAGCTCATGGGCTACTTTGTTCGCTTCTCTATTACAGTGCTCAAACCTAGTAACCGAAAAGTCACAAGCCAGAAAAAACAATCCTCAAAAATTACTGTCGCCGGTCTTGCGGAATGACCTCCATCCTTCGCCGTGTCAATTACTTCCATATTGTCAATTAATAATAACGCGATTGCACCCCGCCTTATGAGCCAGATATAAACCAAACCTAAGTGCCAGTGCTTTCGCTGTCAGAGCATTCAGACAACACTCGATCTTGTCGTTTTCACCTACAATGAAGTTTCCTCTATCATCTCTGATAACAGCCCCCGTTGTGCCCCTTAGTTGGTCATGATCAAAAGAAGCATCCACATTCAAACAAAACCCATGGGAGGTTTGCTCCATCCTTCACTCTTCCTCTTTGCCTTTGGTGAATAGGCCTTTACATAATTTGATGCTATAGCCCGAATCACCATCGAGGTTTGTGACGCCTCTTGTACCTTCTCCTCATGAACAAGTTGCCGTCTATTCCACCATAAGTACCACGCAGTAATAGCTATCAGCTCTCGTGTATTCTGGAAACCTAAAAAAGCCAATTCATGTTCAGGCATAAGAAGTAATACTTCCAGGACCGCTTCTCCTGCACGATCCACCCCACAGACTTTTTTAACCACTTCATACAGTCCCAAATTTCCCCACACTTCTTTTGCCTTTTGGCATAGAAACAACACGTGTTTAGTGTCCTTTGGTCCATTCGGACATGCCGGGCAGATGGACGAAGTTTTTATATGTCTATTCGCGAGCGTCACACGACACGGTAAAGTCCTGTGAAGTGTACACCATACAAAAATCTTGACTTTTGCCGAACAAGCTAATTTCCATATCTTTCCCCAAATAGGGCTGGCCTTACTTCTACCCATGCCATTTGTATACTCCAATTTTCTCCCATGCTGTTTATACCATTCTTCCAAGTAAGCTGATCGTACATTGAATAGGCCGTTCTTTGTGTAGCTCCAAGCAATAAAGTCCTGCATATTATTCATTGATAGAGGAATTTCCAGGACTCTTTGAGCATCAACTGGCCACAGAGTTTGTGTCACCAACTCCTCATCCCAACAATTCATCACTGGATCAATAAGGTCTGAAACTTTCGTCAGGATATTCCCTCTTCTAGGTGTAATGATTCTCCTATTCACACAATTTGGGATCCATGCATCTCTCCATATATCAATATTTTTTCCATTACCAACCCTCCATATATAGCCATTTCTGAGAGATTCCACTCCCGCCATAATACTTTGCCAAGTAAAAGAGGAACCCTTTTTCAAACTTGTATTCATCAAATCACCATCCGGGAAATACTTGGCTCTTAATATTGTGGCGCATAACGATTCAAGATTATCCAGGAGACGCCAGGCTTGTTTGGCTAACAAGGCCAGATTAAAACAATGTATATCCCTGAATCCCATTCCTCCTTGGTCTTTTGAAACACACATCTTCCACCATGCCATCCAGTGCATCTTTTTCTGGTTCTCCTTGTCACCCCACCAAAAATGCGACATCGTGTCAACGATTCCTTTGCAATTTTTTTTAGGAATTTTAAAGACGGACATGGCATATGTTAGGATAGCTTGAACAATAGATTTAAGCAAAATTTCCTTTCCCCCGGCAGATAGAAACTTTTCCTTCCACCCACTAATCTTCATAATAATTCGATCTATTAAAAATTGAAAGTAGTCGCTTTTTTCCATCCCCACATTAGCAGGTAGCCCTAAATATTTATCATTTAGTGCCTCGGTCATAATATTCAAGATAGTACAAATTTGTACTCTGTCTTCCACTGCTGTATTTGGGCTAAAAAATATGCTAGATTTTTTGACACTCACCCTTTGACCCGAGGCGGCACAGTAAGAATCTAGAATTGCTTTCAAAGCCTCAGCGTTCATAACATTCGCTCGCATGAGGATCAAAGAATCGTCCGCAAAAAGAAGATTAGAGACTGTTGGGGTGTCTTTACTAACTTTTATGCCTGCGATATTCCCTGTCTCCTCCGCCTTATCTAATAGAGCGGTTAAGCCCTCCGTACATATCAAGAACAAATATGGGGAGAGAGGGTCCCCTTGTCGTAGGCCTCTAGTGGGTTTGAAACTGTCAGTCCCTTCATCATTAAAGCAAACCCTATACTCCACAGAAGACACACATTGCATAATCAAATTTACCCAACTCTCCTTAAAACCCAGTTTCAACAAAATAGCTTTTAAAAAAGACCATTCCAATCTATCATAGGCTTTGTGCATATCCAGTTTGATGGCACATAAACCCTCCTTACCTGCTCTTTTATTTTTTATTGAATGGAAACATTCATATGCTATTAGAATATTACCAGTGATCATTCTCCCAGGAACAAAGGCACTTTGAGTTGGGCTGATTATATCTGATAGAATTGTTTTCAAGCGCGCTGCAATTATTCTTGAGATAACCTTATATACCACATTGCATAAACTAATAGGTCTAAATTCAGTAACCTTCTCCGGAGAGTGAACTTTTGGGATCATAACCTTCTCTGGTGACATGACATGGTTGATCTAGAGCTAATCTCATTCTTTACCATAAGTTCTATCGGAGCCCATTGGTCATCCAAGCATGCATCTATCGAGACCAGGGATCAAAACCCAGGAACTCCCTTTTTTGTGTTTGGTTTCATCTCTTTTCTTTTGCTAATGTGCATGACATCTGGGTCCTAACGCATCGTGTTGATCGGTCATAGTTGACTTGGTGGCCACACTTTTCGCCCCACTGTCATTGACACTGGATAGCCCTAGCCGGTGTCAATTTGTGGGTTATTTGCTTTTGTTAAATAAGTATGCATATCACAAATGCTATCATTTTAGATTTCTATAACTAATTAATCGTGCATTGGATTTAAGTACTTTATATATTAAAAATGCTTAGAATTTCGTGTAGGTTCACAATATCCTACTTTCAACCATGTTTAAAAATGTTTAAACTTGTTGTTTACTAAATTTTGCATAAATGGCATGTGAAAATGGTTTATTTCATAACTAAATAACCGTTGCTCCGATGCAAATGTCTTATATATGTAACTTGTCTAGAAAAACATGTAGGATCTTATGGTCCACCTTGTTTTCATATTTAATAAATGTAAAATATGATTAGGACAGATCTAGACTGAATTCATAAATTTCATATGAGGTCGTTTCGTAAATGTTATGTGTTGTTTTTGGCCTCATTTATAATGCCTAGATGATGTGGTTGTTTATGCTTCACTGTTTGTCATGTTAAAAACATTTAATCTTATCATGTAAATGAACGTGAACTAAATGATTCTAACATGGAGTTTCGTCAATATGCAACTCGTTGCATATTGAACTTCACTTAATGTGTATAAGTTGATTGTTGTGCTTTGTCATGTCATGCATAACATGTATCATATTTGATTGTGCATCATATCATGAATATGTTGTGGTCTTTTCGTGTGTTGATTTTTTATTCCTAGATTGCTTCTTCTCGATAGAGTTCGAAAACGTTTGGAGTGTGAGGATTCGTTTGACTACGACCCGTTCGTCTACTTCATGGATTCTTTCTTCTTCCAAGAGGGATCTCAGGCAAGATGAACATTTCCTTGGATACCACTACTACCATTGCTATGCTAGTTGTCTCGCTTCTATCGTTATGCCACATTACATAGCACTTGTATGTCAAACTTCCCAACATTGCCATGATAAGCCTCTAACCCCTTCACATCCCAACAAACCTTTGTTTGGCTATGTTGCCGCTTGCTGAGCCTTTCTTATAGCGTTGTGAGAGCATCTCCAACAAGTGCACAAAATATCGCGCACTAAAATAGTTTTAGTGTGTCATTGTAGCAATTTTATTGTGTCGGGATCAACATTGGTTTACCAGATGCCCAAAAGCACGCGCCCCCAAAAAATGCGCAGTGCAAACTGTGAAGCGCACGCCATCCGGCTCCTTAAATTTACAGCTTTTGATAGCGCTTTTTAGTGCATGCCCAAAACTTTATTGTGTGCGTATTATTTTGCAGCCTCTGCTGGAGCTGTCCGACGCCCCAAAAAATGAATTTTTAGCGCGTAGAGCTGTTTTTGGGCGCGTGTTGGAGATGCTCTTAGTTGCAGGTGCATGTTGTTTCCATGTGACAACATGGATTTTTGCTATATTATAATATTATTGCTATTCAATTTAATGCACCTATATAGTTGGTAAAAAGTGGAAGGCTTGGTCTTTTGCTCGGTGTTTTGTTTCACTTTTGCCGCCCTAGTTACTTGTGTACTAGTGTTATGTTTCATATTGAGCGCTCCTAACATGCTCGGGGTTGTTATGGGGACCACCTTGATTTTTGTTTTGGGATAAAATTCTTCCGACAAGGCCCAACATTGGTACTATTTGCTTAATAACAACTAACATTTGCATAGGGCATGATCACCCCGTGGATAATTAATGAACAACCCGGGACAGTGCTCCTCATGAGTATTGGTCAAAAATAGGAAAACCCCAGGGGAACTCGGGTGATGTCTATCAGGCCACTGTACACTAGCTCATTTGGTCGTGTCCTTAGAACGAGATACGCGGCTCCTATCGGGTTCATCGGCACATCGGGCAGCCTTGCTGGAATTGTTTTACCTTCCTCAAACGTCTTGTGCAAGGGATTCCGAGGATACTTTGGGCTATCTCGAGGTTGAGGTTTTCCAACACAATTTCCAAGGAGATCACCGATTTTCCACAGTCGAGGTTATTCGACGCAGTGTGTGGTTAGTTTCTGATGGATGAGTTGGAGCACCCCTGTAGGGTTAAATCTTTTCGAGAAGCCGTGCCCGCGGTTACGTGGCAACTTGGAAACTTGGTTTAACACCCGGTCATAGCAAACCTGAAGTAAGCTTAAATAAAATACACCAACTGTGTGCATAACCGTGACTATCTCTTCTCGTGAATTTCTGATCCGAGAGAGAACACTATGGGGTTATGTTTGACGGAAGTAGGTGTTCAGGATCACTTAGTGATCATTACTAGTTCACGTCCGTTATGCGTAGACCACCCACCTTACTTTTTGTATTCGTAAGTTAGCCATTCAAATAAATTCTTAGTGTTTGCTGCAACCTCACCACTTATCATACCTCAGCCATTAAGCTTTGCTAGTCTTGATACCCTTGGAAATGAGATTGCTAAGTCCCCGTGGCTCATAGATTACTACAGCACCAGTTGCAGGTACAGGTAATGCGATGCTTTGATGTGAGAGCGATGATTGTTTGATTTGGAGTTCTTCTTCATCGATCTAGGATGGGTTCTAGGCCGACATCCTGGGCTAGCAAGGATGGATGTCATTTTATCGTTTTATTTCGTCCATAGTCGGATCCTGCTCTTATGTATGATGTTTGAATATGTTGTTGTATTGATGTGGTAATGATGTAGCTTGTGGCGAGTGTAAGCCAATTCCATATGCTCATCTCTTATTTACATGTACTTGTAATGATATTCATTCTGGTGAAATGACGAGATGCGCTTCTATTCATGTCAATGCCCTCGAGTCAAAATAAGGATAGGATTGCATCTTGCACGTTACACTCTAGTTGCAGCCTTGGGAAATTCTGGTGAGCTAGGTTTGTCATCATAAGAAGATGAGCTACCCTTAGGACTACTGCCTGGATCTTCATAAATGCTATGCTCTGTGAAGTCATTCTGGTTGTCCACTGAATCTGACATGTTGACCTTGTGAATAGAGTATAGAAGAGTAGTGGGGTTGAGTCATCACAAAACACATATATTTTTCAATTTTTAACAAAGAAATTCTTAGTTTTAACTTTCCGCAAAATGCATTTCAATACCATCGAGTCAGAAGTTTTTGGATTCACCGAGACTGATGATCTTCTTCACAGAAACTTGGCAGCCACTTCGGTGTCACCTAAAATGACCACTCGATTTAACAAACACCATTCTCAGGACCCCTAGAACCAAATTGATAGAACCGATTTTTGTTACTCGGTGTCATTGAGATGCGTTTTGCGGACGGCTAAACCTAAATTTTCTCATTCGCTAATCTAATGAATCTTTTAGTGGATTAGAAAGATCGTACACTATGTTTTTGGATGGAAGAAACCTAATGTGCAAGAATCGGATAGAGGAGCACACAAGGGGCCGGATTCATACCCTTGTTTGGTGATGAATCCGCTATGGCGGCAACGGTGGCGTAGATTCCGTCGATGGTTCCCAATGGCGAAGGTGCACGGGGAAGCAAGGGCAATGACCAAGGGGTCCGGAGAGGCAGTTCGGAGTTTGGAGGAAAAAACTTTGAAGATTGAATTTTAAAAGTCGGATCTGCTGGGCTAAATACTCCTTACTATTGGTGAAACCAATTGAAACGTTTTGGTGTCACCAAGTTGCGTGACTATCATGAGGCATAGAGACTCCGTGAGACCGACAATTTCCGACCGGTTGTACCTCGATCAAAAACCTAGATCAACTTAGTGAGTCGGTGGAACCGAGTTTGTGTAGTTTGTTACACCGACATTTACAAAGAGGTTTTGGAATGCAACTCTTGTCGACACGGTACTCCAAGTGCTCCTCACATAGAGAAATCGAGAAGTGCTTGTTCAAGTTTTGTGATGTAGCATGAATAGAACTTGAGACGAGAAAACATTGATAGCTAGATAGGGGTCCTAGGCATTCTTGTACATCCAATTAGCAAAATAAAATCAAAATCAAATAGCTACAATTGGATATCCTCGAATGAGTAAAGATATGCAGACCAACATGCTCACACAATAAGGTATCAAATGATGGCAAACATGCACAAACATTCTAGCATCTATTAAGCACTTTGGCAATGACCTTGTCAGCGTTCTGGGGATGGGGGTACCCAGTCCTGCCTGCCTGCGGCCCAGGACATGGCCCATTTTGTTAGCCAGGCATGGCCTTGCGTGGAACTACTCAAGACAAGTCCCTAGCGAGGATCCAGGGCTCTCAAGGAAGGACAATATCAAGACCAAGAAAGATGGGCCTCCTTAGGCCCCCTCCTTAGCGGCGGAGATCTCTATGCAAGGCCCGCCCTCAAGAGTGAAGGGTGATGCAAGGAAGGACAGGCGGGCATCAGCGCGCCAGGCGGAACAGTTTCCTCTTTGGTGCAAAGGGAGAAAGGACGTACGCAGGTTGCCAAAGCGCCGCCCAAAGGTTTCCCTTCTGGTGCAACAAGAGCATGATCACGAGCCCCATAGGGCATATGTCATCTCTAAGCCCACCACTGCATCACCAACAACTACTTTGCAGGTGAAGACCGCCTTTGGACAGGGTGCGGATGTACTCCTGCCCCCCTTCAAATTTGGTCGTTGTGGGATCACTTCCCGCCATTGTGATAAGGGAAGAGGACCTAGGCCACCGCTATATATAGAAGCTAGGTCACACCATAGAGAGGGGATCCAACACTTAGTCACTCAACACTCCACCGCAAGCCAGAGAGCCAAGAGAGCCCCCTTGCGAGGCTCGATCTCACTGTACTAGTTCGTCCACCAAAACCTCCACGAGAGACAATCTACCAAAGCAGGAGTAGGGTGGTGTAACGACCCGAACCTGATAAGATTCGATGTCTCTGTGCTTACTGTGCTAGTCCTTGGATCAATTGCTAGCACACACAGTACAAAATGAAATACCAAGAATAATCCACATGTCATAAGTAATACATCGCATATCTAGAGTATAATTTATTACACCATGCTTAGCTCGAAGGCTAGCTCAAAATAAAACACAACAGAAAGCATAAAAGATAACTGTGGAGTCCCAACAATACCACTGGCAAAGCTGAGTGTAGTCATTGTAACCCTATGCGCATCACTCACACGTCGTATAAAAATCCTGCAACATAAAACGTTGCAGCCACAAAGGGTCAATACTTTGAATGTATTGGCAAATCACACCAAAATTGTTATAACAGACCTAACATATCTATATGCAAGGATATGACAAAGGAAAGGCTTATGGTTTGTTTTTGCAGAAAGCTGATTTTATCTTACTTCTACCTACTATTCAAGTATTTAATATTTACTACACTTTAGTTCATTAATTGTTAAACTGGACCGCCTCCAATTTAACCCGCCTATGAGAGCCTCCGAGGATCATAGGTATAACTGAACCCACTTCACATTTAATTAAATATTGAGATGATAAGATCTTCCAGAGGTTTCAAGTCTAGCTGCTCAAAATTGTCCATAACCGGGGACACGACTAATCATGATTAGTTTTTACACTCTGCAGAGGTTAGTACGTGTTACCCACTGGACCCAACCCGAAGATTGAAACGAAGTCTTTCAGAAACAGTCACCTAGTCCCAAAGGAGGCCCGTACCAACTATCCCGCTACATCTGCTGGCACATCCGGGTAAGGTTTCCACAACTGATCAACTAAGCCAGAGCCCATATTAGCCAGTGGTCGCACATGGAAGCTACTTGATATGAAACATGTTCAACCTTTTTAAACCTGGGTGGCATTCCCCACCGTTCCTGAGTCATGTAGAGCCTCCCGGAGGATACATACTTGTCGACTGGTCCCGACATACCAATCCGCCCAGATGATTCATTAATTAAATATTAATATTGCAGAGTCCCCCGGAGGATACAATAAAATACATGTTGTTATATTAATCAATACTTAACTTCACTCACAACTTCCATGTGACACACAAAACCCAATCCACGTCTACCATAGCAAGGCTAAGAAATAACTGAAATATAACGGTACCCAATATGGCGACAAGGATATTAAGGTCAGACTAAGCATATGGCTATCCTAACTGGGTTTAGCATATCATGCCAACATAAAATTCCTACACATGCAATATAATGGTGTGACATAGAACTACATGCATAGAAAATAATAGGATGAAGGATGATCAAAGGTGTAACTTGCCTTATTCCTAGTTCTCAAACTCGCACTCTTGACAATAGTTTGCCTCGTACTCCTGACAATCTACACGTTTCAAACAACACAAAAAATCAATCATCACACTCAAATAATATCAAATAAAACCAACAGCAAGAAATCATTTTTAAAATTCAAACAACAGTAGCATAACAGTAGGATCATAATGCAAAAAAGAATCACTTGAATTAGATCAACGGTTTGAAAGATGTGGCCTCCGAAAGTTTCAAATTAAATTTGAATGAATTCAAATTTAAACAGTGCAAAAGTGTGAAATTTTTGTTCTATTGGATTGTACTGATAAATATGAGCATGTAGGAAAAAGAATTGATGAATTTGGAGTTGCGGATCTCAAGTTATAAGCAAAACAAAATTTGAATAAAATCTGTCCAAAACTGCTCGAACAGTTGCTGCGGTTACTGTAGCATCGCCACGTGGCGCATTGCTACTGGAAGAAGTTGTTCATTACGAATCTTATATGGCGGACGATCGCGAATTAATGGATAACGGTTCGGCCCCAAAAAAACAACAATAGGTGATCTAATCTCGGCCGTAGGCTGCCGATCGAACGGAGGGAAGGTACTCACCGGAGAAACAGGGGAGGTGACCGCCGGACTTGAAGAGGATGACGGCATCGGCGGCTCGATCGTGGGTCGTGGTGGACCTCCGGTGACTCCCCGGAGATGAAGAGGCTATGGGAGGATGCAGAGTTCTACGACGGTGATCTAGGTGGAGTCAGAAGCCACGGGGACGTCTTCTGTTGGCGATGCAGCGGCTTTCATTCTCGGGCGTCAGAGGTGATCTTCTTGTCAGGGTCGCGGACGTCGCTACACGGCTCCCCTGCGCCAGGTAGAAGTTGAGGGAGAGAGAGGAGATCAATTTGGATCGAATAGGAGCAATAGGAGGGGTTGGGAACCTCGGGTGGCGATGGAATCAGCAGGGGACGAAGCTTCCCGACGACAGACTCCGGCGAGATCGAACGGAAGATTCAGGGCTCGGGAGGAGGAGATTTTGCGAAAAATTAGCAGAGGAGGAGGAGGTGAATACATATAAGGATGTGGGGGTGAGTAATGAGCAAGGTCAAGGCCGAATCGACCGAGAATTTGGATCGGGAGCGGCGTTCCTCTTGTGCGTGAACAGGAAACCGACGGGAGATAGGTGATGACAAGGCGGGCCCCATGCGTTAGTGGGTAGAGGAAGAAAAATGGAATAAGGAGAGCTGTGGGGTTGGGCTGGCCTGCTACTGCTGTAGTGCACGAGGGCAAGGGATATAGATGGGCTAGGCTTGAGGGGATTCAAAAGAATAGTGAACTCTGGCTAAAAATAAAATCCAATGCTACAGGAACTAAAACAAAAATACCTGGTGATTTTTTTTAATTTTTTTATCAAATCACACAGTAATTATAATAGCAATTTTATAAAACAGTACACATTTTTACAAGTCGAATAAAAGTGTGAAAAATATTTTTATGCAATAGATGATAATAAAAAGCACTAAGACCAACTCTAAAAATAAATCAGAGTTTGTAAAATCTCAAAATAAATAGCATGAACTGAAAATAATATTCTTAGTATTTTCCAACTATAACTAATAGGGAATAAGTCATATTATCTCCACTCCAATTTTTTTGCCTTGAATTGGAAAACACTTTGAATACTCAATTTTTTTTCAAATATGCATTGAAATCATGAAGAAACAGAATGATCCTATTAACAGTCCAAATCTTAAAATTTGCGATGTTACAGGTGGCCCGCGTCGCCCAGACTGCACCCATGAGCCGCGCCCGTGCGCGTCGGTCCCCTTCGCCCGCGGCAAACACCGCCACGGGCCCGGACGCCCACGAACAGCAAGACTCCTCCAAGCCTCCCACCGCATAGCACGACGGGCACACCGCCACTCTGTCGATCGTCGCTACTACCGGGTCCTCCACCCACGTCCTACTTGGGCCAGCGCGTGGCTCGAGCACGCTCGCCATGGAGAACAAGCTGCTCCGCTATCGTCCCGCCCCCGATTGGCTTCGGTGCATCGCACAGCTTGTCAGCGCCACCGGCGATGCTTCGGCCCTCTCCTACTCGCTCTGGCCCCAGCCCTCACCGGCGGATGACAGGGCCCATCACGCGCAGCCACCTCCTCCGCATCGCGATGTCAACCCCGAGCCCAAGAGTGAGGCGCGCCCGCACGACCAGCCCTACGGGCCGCGAGCAAGGGTAAGGGATGAAGTGAGCTGCCAGGTGGTGCCCCGACCGCGCGTCGACGTGTGCCATGCTCCCTGCGCTTCCGAACCAGCACCGCGACCAGGCACCACTCGAGGCGGGCTCTCAGGAGCATCTAGACCAGGTCCCACCCGCATGTGCAGCAGCACCCGTCGAACCGGTGGGCTGCCTCGCCATTGCGTCGGAGCTCCATCCAACTACATGGCCCTACAAGTTCAAGCCTGATCTACCGCCTTGCTACAACGGCACCGCGTACCCCATCGAGTTCCTACAACTCTACTCGCTGAGCGTCCGAGCTGCTGGCGGAGACAACAAGGTCATGGTGTGCTGGTTCCCCATGGCGGTCAAGGGCGGCACGCTCTCTTGGTTCCTCAATCTCCCGGTGGGATCTATCGCCTCCTGGGAAGACCCGCGCAAGCGCTTCATCGCCAACTTCCAAGGCACTTGCGATCGCGTGCTCACTATGAATGACCTGCGGCATGTGAAGCAACAGGACGGGGAGACCCTGCACAAGTATATAAAGTGCTTCACCACCACGCGCCTCAAGATCCCAAAGGCATCGGATGAGGCCATCATTTACGCCTTCTCCGATGGTGTCACGGACACCAAGATGAAGGAAGAGCTTGCCATGAACGACGAGCTGTGCTCCGCCTTGGAGATGTTCAACCTGGCAAATAGGTGCACCAAGGCCGAAGAAGGCCGCCTATCCCTCCGTGAGCTTCCGACAGTAGAGCCCGACGAGAAGAATACCAAGTCCAAGGAGGCAAAGCGCAAGGCCCCAACGATACTCGCGGCCGAGCCTGAGCCAAAGCACAGCCGAGGCGAGGAACACCCTGTGGGGGGAGACTGACTTGCATCTTCCACGACACCAACAACCACGACACCGCCGACTGCCATGAGCGCAGGTTGGTTTGTGCCGAAAACACATTGGCCGATGCCCCGGACGCGCCGATTGCGGCTTTGGACGCGGCGGAGGCCGCTCGGACAACAGGGATCAGTGCCAGGGGTGGCGCGACCAGCCTCAGGAAGACTGCTGGCGAGATCAACCTCGGGAGGACCGCTGGCGTGACCAGCCTCGGGAGGGGTCGCGACGTGGCCGGCCTCGTGAGGCTCACCCTCGTGAGGCTTGTCTGCCATCACTACCACGTCCACCCAGAAGGAAGGAAGAGGATAGGCAATACGACAAGGCTGGGGGCTTCCAGGAGATCAGGGCCGTGGCCTGCATCCTGGGCGGCGCTCAGGCCCCAACCTCCAACCACGTCTTCAAGCAGTTCGCGTGGGAGGTGAACGCGGCACGTCGAAAGCCCGAGGCCATGCACCCCCTCAAGTGGTCCCAGACTGCCATCACCTTTGACTAGAGGGATCAACTCAGGTGTTTAGCCATGGCCGGCAAGCTCCCCATGCTGTGCACCCCGACCATCAGCAACGTCCTCATCACCAAGACCCTCATCGATAGTGGGCCCGGGCTCAACATCCTCTCTATCGAGACCTTCGAGACACTCCAAGTACCGTACAACCAACTTATGCTGACCAAGCCCTTCTCGGGAGTCACTCATGGCTGCACAATTCCCATTGGGCAAGTATGCTTTCCCATCACTTTCGGTGGGCGCAAGAACTAATGCATCGAGACCATCGTCTTCGACGTCACGCACATCCACCTCTTGTACAATGCCATCCTCGGATATCCGACCATCGCCAAGTTCATGGCAGCGATGCATCACGACTACAACATCCTCAAGATGCCGGGGAGTCGCGGCGTCATCACCATCACCTGTGATGAGAAGGACGCCGTCTGCTCCCTTGACCGCGCATACCGCAAAGCCCGGGCTGAACGCTCGGACGAGGGGGAGGACGCCCCACCACATGAAGATGAACGCATGACGAAGAAGCAGCTCCCCTCACAGAGCGCTAGGGGGTTGGAACCTCCAAGGAAGGAGCCTCGCGCTCTGCGTTCCGGGACGGGGCCACCCCTTCCGTCGCATAGCAAGGCACGCTCGGCGCCCCACTTGGGTCAGGCACGGGGGCTTCCGCCCGGGAGGCACCCGGTTTGACCGGTCAGACAAGGGAGGCGTTCGGGCAGAACCTCAAGGTGCATCCTAACACGCGGCTGTCAGAATCAAGGGCACGGCACGAGGCGCCAAGCTCGCGAGAGTCGGTCGTCGAGGCAATCAAGGAACTTCAGGAGGTACAGACCGGGCAAGGGAGGGGATGCCCTGCACCACCAATCGCAATCCCCATTGTCGGCCTAGTCAACCGGTTGTGCGCCTACGTCAACGCGCTCGCCATCAACAGGGCCTCGTCCCAGGGCCGTTTTTGGCCAACGAGCGCTGACCACGGGTGGGCTTACCGGAACAACTATGTCCACATGCCTTTCGGCCTGGCGAACGCTGGAGTCACGTTCCAGCGTCTTGCCCAGGCCATGCTCGCACCCTGCCTGTCGAGACGTGACGAGGAGTTGGAGGAGATTCCTGGCCAAGCATGGGTCCCGGGCCTAGGGAGACGACGGGCCAGTGAGGGCCGCATTTGTGAAGGCACAATATCAGGATACAAGGGTAGCTTCGGCTCTTTGACGGCATGGCCGCCAGGTGACTTTTTGTTGATCTGTGCCAGGTAACTTTTTGGCTTGTTTCATTTAAATGCGCACACCGGGCCATTGTATCCTTGGGCAACCATGGCTTATCCCTTCAGTCGCCATGGTTACTCATATTTTAATAGTTTTTTCATGCATGCAATATGTTTACTAACGTTTTCCCTTGTGGGCACGACATTTTGCCGGCATGAAAGTCATCACTCCCGAGCGGGCCCACCTTTGGCCACCTCATGAGAGGGATGGCACGACGATTGTGTTCGGGTGCGTCCTTGCAGCATCGAAAAATCTAGTGACTAAGCTCTCTTTGGGCAGGCCAGTCCCGTTTCACTTCATCTCCTGGGGTCACTGGTGCTCGACCCTCCCATGGCCTTTGGGAGGACGCTCGGTATAGGCTGCAACGAAGACCCCAAGTCCCCAGATGAAGCCATCAACAAGAAGACTCAGGCGCAACCCGCCTTGAGGTAGGGACCTCACGAGGCCAAAGCGCCCTCATGAGCTCCTAGATACACCTCCCAGTTCGACCGTGCCACCACGTGTACGAACTCAATGGGTTGTTCATGCCCAGAGCCCCCCGAGGACGCGGAGGGGTTCCCTCCCACGCAATGTGGCAGACACATCTCCATGCCGGCGGAGAAGTCAACACTGGCCACCAATGGCTATGCCCACGCAATGTGGAAGCCACAACCCAGCACTGGGGGAGAAGTCAACATTGCCCACTAATGGCTATGCCCACGCAACGTGGAAGACCTACGCTCAATGATGGGGATAAACAACTAAGGGTGCCCCAGCGGTTGCATCCAACCTCAGGAAGGCTCCCTGCGGCCCCGTCTCACTACATTCCCTGGGATGTACGTGTGAGGGGGCTGCATGGGGGCTACTACCGGGCCGGCCTGCTACTCGCCACCTTCCCAGGTCTGCCAAACATAGTCTTCACGCGCCCCTCTTAGGAAAAGATGGCGAGGAAAAGGTATGGGAGCCACTCGTACGTCAAGGGGACTCCTGAGCATTGCGACTCGGGAGCCTCACTGGCTCCATAGCCCCTCGCTCCTTGGGGTTGTCCTTGGTGATCCGGTTGGCCCGAGTGGCGGTTGAGGTACGCACGGGGCCGGGCCCTACCGACGCACAGCCTAGTGTGCTCAAACTCGAAGACATTAGGGATGACGCTGGAGCTCGAACATTAAGGGGGACCCCTGAGCATCGTGACACAGGAGCCTCACTGGCCCCATAGCCCCTCACCCCTTGGGACCGTCCTTGGTGATCCGATCGGCCCCAAGAACAGCTGAGGTATGCGCGGGGTCAGGCCCTACCGACGCAGAGCATAAGGTGTTCAAAGTTTCCAAGCTAAACCTATCTTCACCATGTTCCCTTCATGAGGGCCGCTCGTATGTCAAGGGGGACTCCTGAGCATCGCGACTAGGGGCGTCACTGGTCGTGTAGCCCCTCACCCCTTGGGACCGTCCTTGGTGATCCGGTCGGGCCCAATGGCGTATGAGGTATGCGCGGGAGCGGGCCCTTCCGACGAAGAGCGACACATCAAGCAAGAAGGAAACAGGGCGAAGAGGGCAATCACGTAGTACGTCAATTATTAAAACATTAAAAGTTTTTGCAAATACAACCAGTTTAACGCCTCCAAGAGGCATGTCGAATGATGCAGGAAAGAAACAGGAAAGAGGAATCAGGAGGAGCCTTCGCCCCCGCTAACCCTGTCCGCAGAGAACTCGTCGTCGACATCGCCGGCATCATCCTCCTCACCACTAACTTCTACAGTTTCAGGGGACGGTTGAACGATGACGCGGGTGAACCTCTTCACCAGCTTCTTCACGACAGCCTTCACTGCTTCCGCAGCGCTGTTGTGGACCCAGGGGGCGACCTGGTGGATCACGGAGTTGAAGTCGAACCCTGGCTCGCAGAGGTGAAGATGACTGAAGACGCGCATCGCAGACTCAGAGAAGAGGTCTCAACACTCATTTTCCAAGACCCCTTCCACCTTGGGGATGGCGCCCTCCAGCGCCTCGGCGAACCTCAAAGCGAGCTCCGTGAAGCCGCTCTCCAGAGCCACCAGGCGTTTCTCAAGCCCTTCCCAGTAGAGGGAGTGGAGCGCTCGGCGAAGCCTGAGCTCGATCAGGGGAAGGACACCGAGATCCACAGCCGTTCTCCTCCCAGGCTCAGCTAAAGCCTTTTCTACGGCTTCAAGCCGGAACTTCTCCAAAGCTGCCTCCCTCTCCCGCACGTCCAGGCACCCTCGTGTCGCAGCACCATCGGCCTTCACCTGGGACATCTCGGAGTCCCGGACTACGAGCTGGGCGTTGCAGGTCTCGAGGGCCTACCGCTGTCCACACAGTTCGTCCTCGAGCACGGACTTCTCTTCCAAAAGGACCTTTAGTCGGGACTCTGCCTCATTATGACGCCCTTCAGTGGATGCCATGTCGTCTAGCACCGCCTCAAGGGCTGCTTTGGCCGATGCAGCCTCCTCCTTGCTCCGCGCCACGGCGGCCTTGGCTCGGCCGAAGGACGCCACGATAGAGGCGTTGGCCCGGAGCCACCCAGAGAGGAGCCCTAGAAGCCCTCTCGTGAGGCTATCGTCAACACCCACGAGGGCATCCCGAACCTCGTCTAGCATGTCAAGGCCAGTCGACGGAGGCACCAAGGCCCCCTCTAGAGGAGTCTCCTGCATGCCCACAGGTGGATCCTCCTGAGTGAGGACAGCACGAGGAGCAGGAGGCTCCGGAGGCTGCTCAGCGACCAAGGGCCAGGCAGACGCAGATGAGTCCATGGGTGGCTGGCCCTCGGGGGCTGGCCCTCCGGACTGTGGCACCAACACACCCTCAGGAGCAGGAGCGACCACGCCAACAGGCATCAGGGGCTTCGGGGGCTTCGCGGTGGTGGCCAGGAGGGTTGCCTCGTGAGCCCTTACCCCTCGCTCGTAGGCACCTCGTCAGGCGAATCGGCACGATGGGAGCAGGCGGAGCATTGGAGGACACCTTCGGCTTGACGCCCACCTTCTTCTTCCTCATCTTCAATGTGGGGACGTTCCTGATTGCCAGGTAAAGGAAGAATCATTAACACTCAAGCTACCGAAGGGCAGGTAAGGTCGAACCGGGTACTTACTCATCAACGTCGACCCACTTCCTCTTGCCCTCCACTCCGATCGCAGTAACACCCTTGCCTCCCTCTATGGGGGCATCACCAAAGTGGGGGACAGAGGCACCATGCGGCAGCGCTACCACTGGAGGGATCGCCGAAGCCGTAGCCTCGCCCGCCTGGCCCACAGGCTGCGACTCGGATGGGGGCGAGGCTGGTACCTCAGCCACCATGCTTGCAAAGGCGGGGCGCACCCAAGGAGAATCGGCCCTCGCTTCCTGGGGGTCGTCAGGCAGGCGGACCTCGTGGCCCCGGGGGGATGGCTCGAGTCCCCTAGGGACCATGGCGGATGTGGAGAGGCCCCGGCAGAAACTTCACCAGCATTGTCGTCGTCCTCAAGATCATGGAGCACCAAGCTTTGTGACGGGGGGATGCCCTAGCTGGGTCACCGTCCGATGTCTTCTCTGAATCCTCCCCGCTTGAGGTGTCGCTATAGGACACCGTCACTGGGGAGCCAAGGCCCTCGACTGGGGAGAGCCCCCGTTCATCGAAGGCGGGCATCTTGGCAATCGAAGCGGCCACGTCATCGCAACGGTACAGCGGGGCGCAGCCCTCAGGGAGATCACCGGGGTTGCCGTTGAGCAGCGTCGCCACAACCCTGTTCAACTCCTCGGGGGTTATACACCCGGACCCAAGCCTGAGGTGTCGCCGCTACCCCGATAGTCCCACAGGGGCCTAGAGTGAGACTAGAGGGGTGCCAGGCGCTCCGTCAAGAACTCTTTCACTATCATCCCCCCAGTCAGCTTCCGGGCGGTGATATCGCGGGAGATCTGCTCCAAGATGGGCTTAACCCCGGGGTCAAAAAGCTTCGCGGAGGTCCACACAGGGGTTTCCTCCGGCAGCCCTTTCGGTAGCTCTAGGCAGGAGTTGGGGCTCACAGGATCCATGAAGACCCAGCGGTGCCAGAAGTTCTCCACCTTCTTCCTGGCCTTTAAGATCATGTTGTCGCTTTGGACCACGACAAAGGATACACATGCCTACCATTGAGCACCGTCGTGCATGCGCAAGCTGAAGAAAAGCCGAAAGAGGGCCACCGAAGGCTTCACGACCACGAAGGCCTCACAGTAAAAGGCGAAGACGGACAAGCTCAGGATGGAGTTGGGCTCAAGGTGAAGGGCCTGGATCCTGTAGTGATTGAGGATGGCAATGAAGAATGCGGAGAAAGGTGGGACAAGCCCGACGAAGATGCTATGGAGGAAGAAGGGTTAGGTTGACCTCGGCAAGGGCCGCCTCTCTAAGGAGCCGCGCCAAATCAAGGTCCGCTCATGCTCGTTGATCCCGTCTATCATCGACGGGAGCACGGGGACTAGGTCGCCATCCTTGTCAATGGTAGACTCGGAGAGCGCTAGCGAGATGGGAGCGGAGGCTGAACCCTGTGCCTCGGGCTTCGACTTGCTGGCGGGGGCCACTCGGAGGGAGAGCGGAGCGACGTCGGATCTAGAGAGGTCTCAGCTAAGTCTGGGATCTGGGAGCAAGAGCAAGTGCGTAGAACAGGAAAGCAATAATGGCTCGGCGCTAGAAGTCAGGCTTTTGTCGATTCGGGCGGTGGCCTCAAGGACTCCCCACGTCAGATGCACGACGCGCGCCAGCCCTGACCCCGCAGGCATCCGGGGCCCGCGGCGCTTCGGGCCACCCTCAAGGCTTCACCCTGAAGCCAGCTCGAGCGCGCCTTGGGACCGGGGGCTACTGTCGGTGTTCTGGGAACGGGGGTACCACTCCTGCCTGCATACGGTGCAGGATATGGCCCACTTCGTCAGCCTGGCGTGGCCTAGCGCGGAACTACTCAAGACAAGGCCCTCGCGAGGATCCAGGGCTCGCGAGGGAGGGCAGTATCAAGACCAACAAGGATGGGCCTCCTTAGGCCCCCTCCTAAGCGTTGGAGGTCTCTATGCAAGGCCCGGCCTCATGAGTCAAGGGTGACACAAGGAGGGGCAGGCAGGCGCCAGCGTGCCAGGCGGCATAGTTTCTCTTTGGTGCAAAGGGAGCAAGTACATACGCGGGTTCCCAAAGCGCCACCCAGAGGTTTCCCTTCTGGTGCAACACGACCACAACCACGATCCCTGCGGGGCGGATGTCATCGCCGAGCCCACCACTACATCACCAACAACTACTTTGCAGGCGAAGACCGCCTTTGGACACGGCGCGGATGTACTCCTGTCCCCCTTAAAATTTGGCTGTTGTGGGATCCCTTCCCACCATTCTGATAAGGGAAGAGGACCCGGGACACCGCTATATATAGAATCTAGGTCACACCGTAGAGAGGGATCCAACACTTAGCCACTCAACACACCACCAGAAGGCAGTGAGCCAAGAACACTGCTTGATCCCCCTTGTGAGGCTCAAGCTCACTCTACTAGTTCATCCACCAAAACCTCCACGAGAGGCAATCCAACAAAGCGGGAGTAGGGTATTATGCTTCGCAGCGGACCGAACCTGGGTAAACTGTCGTGTTGATCTTCTTCCTCGTCATTGAGCGAGTTCGCCGTAGTAACCATCGAGTAGCGAGTTAGGTTGGGTGAGTCCGCAAGGAACCTTCGCACATGCCCCTGTGTTCGAACCTTGAGGGTTTTGCGGAGCCTGAAATCCGACAGACATAGTCATATATATATGAGTATATTGACTTAGGATCCAAGTAAGATTACTTGATCATAGGTCATACTCCTCATTTAAGCATGAGTGGGGTTACCAATTTTGCATAAACCTTGCTAATGTTGTCACATTCTAAGAGATACTTTGACTCAAGTCTTAGAGTAAAGCTCCCCCTTGATGTGACATCCCCCCTAAGAGGGATAAACTAACCTTGGGCTTTGTCGTAGAAGACTTCATGTGGGTGATGTAGTAGTGGATGCTCATAGTTGATGTAGATCATCTTGAGTTGGGAGCAATCCTTTTTGTTTCTTACTCTTCTCACCTACATGGGTTAATCCCTAACCAAGAGACAAATACAAGGATATCTAGGGACATGGAGTGCAAAGCATACATGATGATGTCCATGGATTCATTAATTAGGTTGTCCCTTGCTTACCTATGAGGGAATGTGTGACTCCTTGAACTATTGCATCATGTTGATGTTGATTGCAACTAGTTCTTGACAATAATAAATATGAGTGAATTTCATTTGCGGAGTCACCCCTCAAGAACTTCTCTAGTTCTTCTTCTTGAGGAGCCACATCAAGTTGATGGGAATCCTTGGTGTTGAAGTGGCACTCGTAGGATTTGAGCTTATGGAAGCCTTGGGAACCCACTTGAAGAAAGCTTGGGATTCATCTTCATATGAGTCGATCTCCTCTTGAAGCTTATCCTTGCCCTTGAGCTTGTGATCTTGTGGTGGAAGGTCATCTTAAGCTTTTGTTCCCTTGGGAAGAGTATGTTCATACTTCTCCCTTCGAGGTACAAACTTGGGCTTGGGGTATGGACCTTCCTCCCAATCAACTCCATTTTCGTTGAAGTAGCCAATGCCATGGTTCTTTCGGTATCCTCCGTGCATGTATACAATTTCCTCAAATTGCTTATAGCCGGCAAGACTTTTGTAGATACCTTTCTCTATAATCCCTTTCAATAGTTCATTTTCTTGCCCAAGTGTAACTTGGCTAAGAGAGTCATTACTGGGATCAATAGAACTACTAGAAGCAATATCATTGGATTTATCATTTTTATTGCTACTAGTTGAAGAACCTTTCTTGCCTTTGTTACTAGTTTGCTTAGCCTTAACTTGTGGAATTAACGTAGACAAGATAAGTCTTTTGGCTAGATAAGAGGAAGTCTTCTTTCGAAGATCGTCATTGATAGCTTTAAGGATTTCATGCTCTTGCTCCAAATTGAGCTTCTCGAAGCGGAGCCCTCATGTTTCCTTACAAGATCTCTATGATCTTGCAGAGTGGACTCGTGGGCTAACTTAAGAGTGTTTAGTTCTTGAGTTAGTATCTCTATTTCCAACTTATCATCATTAGATGACTTATCTTGACTAATGTGATTACTAACAAGTTTATTTTGACTAATATCACTATATTTGTCAAATAGCAAGTCATCATCTCCTAGTAAGTCATCCTCATCGCTATTGAAATCAAGATATTCGGGGTGTGATGCCTTGGGGCCTTTCGCCATGAAGCAACTTCCACTCCCTTCATTTGGTGAATCAAATATGCCGTAGGAGTTGGAGGAAACGAGTGCAAGTCTAGCAACACCTTCATCTTGACTATAGTTAGAGTCAGAATGATAGCAAGAGTGGTTGTCGGAATCGAAGCCGGAAACCCATTGACCAACATGAGCTTGATGTGTTATTCTTGAGTAGCTCTTGGTGTACTTGTCCTTCTTCTCTGAATCCCTACTTCTCCTTGAGGGTCTTCGTTCATAACGATCATCTCTACTCCTTCTCTCTATTCAAGGTGACTCATCTCTTGAGATCTTTCTTCAAGGTGACTCTTCCCTTCTTTTGTGTGGGCCATGCACTCATTGGAGTAGTGTCCGGGCCTTCCACAATTGTAACAATTCCGGTCACGACTAGATGAATGCTTTTCTTTATATGTTGAATTGGAGTTCCTCTCTTTGCCTCTACTCTTGTAGAACTTGTTGAATTTCTTGACCATGAGGCTTATATCTTCATTGGTGACAATGTTGTCGCTTGAGGAAACGGGAGCATCACTTGTGGCTTTGTAAGCATCGCTAGACTAGTTGTGAAGATCTTCCTTGTCTTTGAGTGACATCTCATGACAACTATTCTTCCAATCACTTCTATAGGCTTGAGATCTTTGTAGTTTGGCATCATTTGGACTAAGGTGCACAAGGTGTCATACTTTCCATCCAAAGCTCCAAGTATCTTCTTGATGATGAATTTTTCGGTCATTTCTTCGCTTCCTAAGCCGGCAATCTCATTAGTAATGAGAGCTATCCTAGAATACGTCTTTGCAACTCCTTCACCATCCTTCATTTTAAACTTGTTAAGCTGACTTTTAAGAACATCCAACTTAGATTCTCTGACGGAATCGGCACCTTCGCGCATATCGACCAAATTGTCCCAAATTTCCTTTGCATTCTGAAGGCGACTGACTTTGTTGAATTCTTCGGGGCATAGGCAGTTGAAAAGAATGTCACATGCTTGAGCATTGTATTACAAACTATTCAATTCTTCCACTGTCGCTTCATGATCCGGTTCCTTTCCATCACCATAGAATTCACCTTAAAATCCAACACGACAACCCAAACGGCAGGGTTATGACCAAGAACATGCATTTTCATCTTATGCTTCCAACTAGAAAAAATTGTACCATCAAAGTAAGGACCTCTACATTGATAATTTCCCTCACTAGACACAATACTCTCCTAGGTTGTGAAACCAATGCAATGGAGACCAACGCTCTAATACCACTTGTAGGATCGAAAGTAGGTCTAGAGGGGGGTGATTAGACTACTTGACCGAATAAAAAGTCGAGCTTTTCCCAATTTTAGTTATGGGAAGATTTTAGCAATGATAACAAGTCAAGCACACCCCACACATGCAAGATACGAGTATAGCGGTAAGTAACGACAAACACATGTAACAGAGGTAAGGGTTAGAAGGTCAAACACAATTATAGACACAAAGATTTTTCCCGTGGTTCCGATAGGTGGTGCTATCGTACATCCACGTTTATGGAGTCTTCAACTCACGAAGGGTAATATCACGAGATTCCACATAGGTTTCCACCCATAAGGGTCCACCAAGTAGCAACCTTGACTATTCCATAATGGCTTCCATCCACAAAGGACTAGCCTCATTATGGGTAGATTTCACGAAGTAGGCTATCTCCTTGCCCATACAAACTTCTTGTCTCAACTCCACAACAGGAAGTAGGAGGCTCCCAAGGAACATGTAACCAATCTAGGAGGCACCACCCTCCAAAATGTAATAGGCTTGATAGTGATGATGAACTCCTTGCTCCTGTGCTTCAAGATGATAGACTCCTCAACACACAATCACTCTCTCACAGATTTGGCTTGGTAGAAGAGATTTATTGGGTGGAAAGCAACTTGGGGAGGCTAGAAATCAAGATGCATATGGTTGGAGTGGATGATCTTGATCTCAACACAAGGGTAGGTGGTCCTCTCTCAGAAATTTGGATATGGGAAGTGGGGAACTGTTTTGAGTGCTTCTCTTGCGAGTGGGATGTGGTGGAGGGGAATATATAGGCATCTCCAAAAATCCAATCGTTACAACATTATTGACCATCTCGGTGAAACTGATGCAAAACTCGGTTGTACCGATCTATTCAAAATGTGCAAACTTTTGGAATCTCGGTGAGACCGATATAGGAAACTCGATGGTACCAAAGTGAGAGGCCGAGGCAATTTCCAAGACTCGGTGAGACCAAAACGCAAAACTCGGAAATTCCGATTTTATGAAAATAGCCAAAAGCATCATGATCACCGATTCTCGATTGCACCGATGTGAACTCGGTTGCACCTAAGAGCTAGGCTTTGGCTAGGGTTTTGTCTTAGGTTTTGACTCGGTGTAGTTGATATGGAATTCTTGGTGGCACTGATTTTGAGTGGTAGGGTTTAGCAAAGTATTTTGTGGGAGTGATGAGGATATGTACCTAGGGTAGGGTCCTAGGCCTAACCTACATACCCTACCTAAGGACACTATATTGGAGGACTTAATGATGGCAAGCGAGTTTCCGACTGAAATCATCACGACGCGATAGTCACTCGACAATTAAGTCACTCGGAGGTTTCTTGCTCCACTCGACAGTCTCTTGTCACTTGGAAGATCCCGCGACCAGTCGACACTATAAGACCAGAAGGCACCGTAGGGAGGCCAATAGATAGGCATTCGGCTAGTCGCCATTAGTAGCATCTATTGTATACGTTACGTGTAACGTACGTCTTTATTCCCACGATCGAATCCTTGGTTGCTTGACATTCATGAGGGGCAGCATACTCTATATAAGCCTCCCCTCCCCTCTGGAACAAGGGTTCGCATCCTCTGTAACACATACATTTCACATGACAATAGCTCCCGAGCACTGAGACGTAGGGCTGTTACCTCCACGAGAGGGGTCTGAACTCATACATTCATGTGTACATCCTCGCCGTAGCTAGGACTCGACCCTCTCCTTATTTACCTCTATCTTCTACTGCCAGACTCGTTCCCACGACAGTTGGCGCCCACCGTGGGGCATCCATCTAAGCGACTTCCGGCGAGGTTGCATTTTCCCCTTCGTCATGTCTTTTGGTGGTGGTTTGTTCTTGGGCCATGAGATCCGTCTCGGAGCGCTCACATTCATCGCCGACGACTTGGCATGGCTCCAGTAGGTGCCTCTAGATGTTGAGGCGCTCCCAATCCATGGGGCAGCGCACTTCCATGCGAGCTCCTGCGGCATTCTTCTTTGGCGGCCGTCGACTCCGTACCTATCGGCCCACCCCGCTGTTCGTCACCACACGCGATCCGGTAATTCGCAGCTCCAACGGTGGGTGAGGCATGCGGTGGCCCGCCAAACTTCGTCTCCGTAGATTGCGGCTATCAAGCCCGTCGAATCACTTCACGGCATGTTCCACTCAACGTCAGATCGGTCTGACGTTCCCTCCGAGTGTGAGAGTTGTGATCCTATGGCAGAGGTTCTTATGGCTGGTTAACATCAGAGCCTGCCGCCTGGCTTCGGTCGCGGCAGGCGCGAGGCTGGTGGAGCATCGAATGACCAGCGGCACTGGGATGAGGAGATCCTCCATACGCCCATCATCGGTGTGACTGCTGAGGCTCAGGCCTTGGAGGTCGCATGCCTTCGGCTCGAAGAGATCCAGAAATAACTCGATGAGCGTGCTCGCCACTATCCACCACTTCACAGTCGAAGTCAGCGACAACTATTTCCGAGTGGCTCTCAGAACAACATTGAGGTATACTACACTCTAGTCTTAAATGTTGCAGCAGCAACTAGGATTGCAGATTCCATTCAGCCGTCACATTCGGAGGCCGGTAGAGGTTTGCTGCAGATTCGAGGGTTGCTTGATGTAGCGCAGTACCAGAACTCAGTTGTTACTCAGGCGTGCAATAGATTGCACAGCAATTCACCAAAGGCAGACACAGTTCAGTCGGCACATAGTCTAGGATCACCCTTGCATCACAGGGGTGGTGGTTACGGTGAAGATCGGTATCGAGGTCAGGGCGAGATCAGTTTCACCGTGATGACCACCGTCGAGTGCCTACTCCTCCTCAGAGTGGTTCGTATGTGCCCCGGCACCATGACGAACGGTGCCCGTTCGGTGACGAGAAGAACCCAAGGTTTGATGCGAGATATTACCTCGCTCAAAAGCGGATCAACAGAGGCAGAGCCCACAGAAATGGTTATGACAGAGATTACCTGAGTGGAAGTGGTGCCGTCATTTCTGGCCCCAAATGTTTTAGCAGAGCCATTCGCTCCGCTGAGATTCCCCAAACTTCAGGTTGGCGGATGGGATCAGCAAGTTTCTGGCGAGTCGAAGCTAGAAACATGGTTAGATGATTACCGAGTGGCTGTACAGATTGGTAGGGGAAATGATAACATAGCCATGAAGCATTTGTCCTTGATGTTGGATGGTACAGCCCGAGCATGGCTGAATCGTTTGGCTCCTTCTCGCATCTACTGCTGGGAGGATCTTGCCCGAGTGTTCATCAGAACCTTCGAGGGCACTTGAAAGCGTCCGGCTGGTGTGATCGATTTGCAGCACTGCGTCCAGAAACCCAACAAGTCCTTCAGGGATTACATTTAGCGTTGGTCCACCTTGCATCACACGATGGAGAATGTCTTCGATCATCAAGTTGTTTGCGCTTTCGAGGCCGGTGTGAAGTATAGAGAGCTTTACTTGAAGTTTGGGCAGACGGGCGACATTTCCCGGAGAAATATGATAGAGATAGCCACTTGGTATGACAATGGCGAAGAGGAAGACTGCCTCCGTAGTAGCAAAGGAAAAGCAGTCGACAATGATGCCGGCGGCAACTCCAGTCCAAAACAGAAGCGCAAGGATGATAACCCCGCTCGGGCAGAGGAGGCCACTCTGGCAGCACCTGGAAAAAATAAGGGGAAGTCCAAGGGACAGTTCACCCCCACGAAAGGAAAGAATCAGTCGAGAACTGATGTTATGGATTTACCGTGTGCAATCCACACGAAGGAAGACGAAGAAGGTAATTTGATATTGCCGAAGCATAACACTCGATAGTGTCGTTTATTGATCCAGCAATTCAAGGAGGGTCAGTCGAGTGACAAAACTCCTAAGAAGGAGGATGACAAAGACAAAGAAACTTTTCCCAAAGTCAATGCCACTCTGATGATTTTTGCTGATGTTGAAAGCAAGAGTCGATTGAAAGTTATCAACAACGAAGTCAACATGGTCGTTCCTGCGACCCCCACATACCTCAAGTGGTCTCAGGCTGCTATCATGTTTGACCAGTCAGATCACCCTGCTCATGTTGCTACCCTGGTCGGCAAGCTTTGGTGGTGGATCCTGTTGTGTGGGGAAATCGACTTCGCAAGGTCGTCATGGATGGTGGGAGGGCTTTGAACATTCTGTATGCGGATACCCTCAAGGGAATGGGCATTCCGATGTCCCGACTCAGTGAGAGCAATATGCAGTTCCGCGGAGTCATCCCTGGGAAGAAGGCCAAATCACTCAGCCAGATTGCTTTGGATGTGGTGGTTGGTACCGATAAAAAATTTCGCAAAGAGAAATTGACGTTTGAAGTCATGGACTTCCAGAGCGCATACCACGCTATCCTTGGTCGTCCTGCTTATGCTCGTTTCATGGCCCGTCCATGTTACATGTATCTCAAGTTGAACATGCTTGGGCCCAAGGGTGTGATCACAGTCATAGGGAATCGACAGAGGGCTCAGGAGTGCCTTCAACAGGGCTCCAAAATTGCCGATCATCAGATGGCTATGGTCGAGTTGGAAGAATACAAGAAGAGCGTTGATCTTGCTGATTTGCTACGTGCTAAGAACCCTGCTTCTAAGTCAGCTTTCCAGTCGACAGTGTTGCGTTCTACCGTAGGTGCATCCATGCAAATTAAAATTTTCCTACACGCAAAATATGCAAGAACATGCTACGGAGATGGATCACAGTTCGTTACCATTAGACGCGCAGTGTCGTGCAACAGAAGTAGAGTTGGGGCAGCGCGTTCGTGCGGTCCGTCTCCACCTCGTCCGATCTCCCTCGAACAACCGGTCGCCAGATCTCATGTATAGGTTTGCCGGAGCGGCGCAAGTGCACCGCCTCTAACGGTCTCCACGCGTGCAGGAGGAACACCCGTGCGGCAGACTGCTAGGTTCGATCATACGATCGGCGGTGGCAAGTTGAGGTGGCTAGTTGCAACTCATGCAAAGCCCTAATGACGGCGCCGAAGTGATCAACCAGATGTGTGTGCTGCACCTCCACTATATATAGGCATCCGGCGCGGGCTGAACTCTTGGGACTCACACGGATCCTAAAGCCCACGCATTCCTTCCCTTAAGCGCGCGACCCTTTAGGTTCTCGTCCACTTGGTAGCGAGTCAGATCACATCCAACTCGACTGGTAGGTAGCGGCCTCTAGCAAGACGTGCCAACTCCAAGTGTCCGATGAAGCTGGTTAGGCGAACTTGTACTTCACACTTTTGTTCCCTTTGCCACACGATATATGTTGTCGTGCACAAGGCGATATGGTCATCCTTGTTGCAGCACGACCTCTTTCTCGTTTCGGTGAATCCGACCAACATTCGGATTATCTCATAATCCTCATCACATGGCCATGCTTATACAGGTCGGATCACCCGAGGGGCCCAGAGTATATCTCTCCTGATTGGAGGGGCAAATCCCATCTTGCTTGACCAGGTCTCGTTGCATGGGTCTGGACAAGCCTGAAACTTACCTTTGTAACTACCCAGTCACAGAGTAGCGTTTGGTCGGCCCAAAGCAAGTCTGTCACCAGATCCCGAGTACATGCGCCAGCTCAGGTCTTAGGACATAGAACGTATGTTGTACTAGAGAGTCAGAGATGACCTATCGCTGCTTCTCATAGTTGGGTCTGTCCAACTCAGACCTTATCTCGACTCGGATCCAACTATGTCGAATCTGATCAGACCTTTCTGAGTCCATATTATCCGGCTAGCATCCAATGCTACATGGCCAGTGAGACCGAACCATCCATCGTGTCATATGCTAGTCTAACTGGCTGCACATACATATAGCCCTTTCAACTAGGGACCATTTAGGACAGCCATCGTACAATGCATAGTCTCATAAACAAGTCACATACTTGTTAATACACCTCAATGATAATGTCCAAGGACTATCTTTATTCATAAACACATAGGAAATATCATCATACATGATTTCCTCTAGGACATATCTCCAACAGTCTCCCACTTGCACTAGAGTCAATCAAATAGACATCAAATGCCCGTAGCTCTAACATGCCCCTCATGCTTGGGTTGTGGAAGCGGCTTAGTCAACGGATTTGCAACATTTTCATCCGTGTCAATCTTGCATAAATTAGTATCACCTTTCTCTATGAGCTTTCGTATCAAGTGATACTTTCGTTCTATGTGCTTGGTCTTGTGGTATTGTCTCGGCTCCTTGGCATGTGCAATGACACCTGAATTATCACAGTAAAGGTCCAATGGCTTTGACCAGCCCGGGAACACGCCAACATCTTCCTGGAACTTTTGAATCCAAACACCTTACTTTGCGGCTTCACAAGCCGCAATGTATTCGGCCTCTGTTGTGGAGTCGGCCACCGTATCTTGCTTGGAACTCGTCCAGCTCATCGCTCCTCCATTCATGACATAAACGAATCCAGTTTGCGATCGACAATCATCCCTGTCGGTTTGGAAACTAGCATCAACATAACCCTTTACGCAGAGCTCCTCCTCAACTCCATAAACTAGGAACATCTCTTTAGTCCTTTTCAGTTACTTCAAGATAGTTTTCACCGCGGCCCAGTGATTCTCACCTTGGTCGTCCTGGTATCTGCTTGTTAAGCTTATTGCATAGGCAACATCAGGCCGTGTACATAGCATGGCATACATGATGGATCCAATTGCCGAGGCATATGGAATCCTACTCATCCAGTTTCGCTCATCAAAAGTTGTAGGACTCTGAGTCTTGCTTAGCCTTACACCATGTGAGACGGGCAAGAACCCTTTCTTGGCCTCACTCATGTTGAACCTCTTCAACACTTTGTCGATGTACGGGCTCTGGCTTAAGTCGAGCAGCCTCCTTGATCTATCTCTATAGATCTTGATGCCTAGAATGTACAGTGCCTCTCCAAGGTCTTTCATCAAAAATTTGCCATTCAGTGATTCCTTGACTGAGTCGATCATCGAAACATCATTTTTGATCAACAGTATGTCATCCACATACAAGATCAAAAATACTACCGAGGTCCCACTAGACTTCTTGTATAAACAATAGTCCTCTTCGTTCTTGATGAAACCAAGGTCAATGATGACATCATCAAAACAAATGTTCCAACTCCGAGATGCTTGCCTCAATCCATAAATGGATCTCTTGAGCTTGCATATTTTACCAACGTTAGTTGGATCGAAAAAACCTTCGGGCTGTATCATGTATACATCCTCTTTTAAATTTCCATGAAGGAAAGTCGTTTTGACATCCATCTGCCATATCTCACAATCGAAATATGTAGCTATAGATAGTATGATCCTCACCGACTTTAGCATCGCTACCGGCGAGTAGGTCTCGTCATAGTAAATTCCTTGAACTTGTCCATAACCTTTAGCGACAAGCCGAGCTTTGTGGATATGAACATTTCCATCCACATCGGTTTTCTTCTTAAAGACCCATTTGCAACCAATGGCAACTACGCCAGGTGGCGGATCAACCAAGTCCCGGACTTGAATGTCATCCATGGACTTTAACTCAGATCTCATGGCCTCGAGCCATGCCTCGGAATGTGGCCTCAACATCGCTTCCGCATACGTGGTCGGCTCGTCGCTTTCCAGCAACAATACATCGCGTACTCTGCGCAATCTTTCCAACCTACGTGTCTCCGATGCCAACTCCACTACGGGTTCCCTGATCAACTCTGGTATGAGTTCATCAGCAGCCGAGTCGTCCCCGAATGGCTCGCGAATTTTTCGCGTCGCACCGTTCTCCCACTGGCCTCCTGATTGAGAAAGTCTTTCTCTAGGAATACCCCATTCAGAGCAACAAACACTTTGTTCTCTTCTCAATTGTAGAAGTTGTATCCCAAGGTTTCGCTTGGATACCCCATGACTATGCATTTATCCGACTTGGGTGTAAGCTTGTCCGACATGAGTTGCTTGACAAATGCTTCACAACCCCAAATCTTTAGAAAAGACAAACTAGGACTCTTCCCGGTCCACATCTCATGTGGTGTCTTGTCTATGGATTTTGATGGTACACTATTAAGTGTGAACATTGTAGTTTCTAGAGCGTATCCCAAGAATGACAAGGGTAAATCCGATTTGCTCATCATCGACCAGACCATGTCCAACAAGGTTTTATTTCTCCGTTCTGACACACCGTGTCTCTGCGGCGTACCCGGAGGTGTGAGCTGAGGTACTATACCTCGCGTTTTCAGATGGTTATCGAACTCCTGGCTCATGTACTCACCTCCACGATCTGACCATAGAAGTTTTATTGTCTTGCCGAGCCGATTTTCAACCTTGTTCTGAAACTCTTTGAACTTTTCATAAGTTTCCGACTTGTGCCTCATCAAATAGATATATCCATATCTACTCAAGTCGTCGGTAAAAGTCACGAAGTACTGATAGCCACCTCTGGCCGTTGTGCTCATTGGACCACACACATCACTGTGTATAAGCTCCAACAGCCCGGATGCCCTCCCGCAACTCTTTGCAAAAGGAGACTTAGTCATCTTGCCTAGCAAGCATGATTCCCATGCCTCGAACGACCCGAAGTCGAACGAAGTTAGGAGTCCATCATCATGGAGCTTCTTCATGCGTATCAGACTAATGTGTCCAAGGCGGCAATGCCAGAAGTATGTCGGATTTATCTCATTAGGATGATGCCTCTTGACATTCACATTATAGACTGGTTCCATTTCTAGATTTAAAATAAATAGCCCATCTACTATGGGTGCATAGCCATGGAACATTCCATTCAAATAAAATGAACAACCATTTTCCTTTATATTGAATTCATAACCTTGACTCATCAAGCATGAGGCAGAAATAATGTTCCAACTAAGTGCGGGAATGTAATAATAATTATTCAATTCCAAAATAAATCCGGAAGGAAGCTTGAGCTACATCGTGTCGAGCTTCAACGTAGCAACTCTTGCTTTATTGCCGACCCTGATGTCAATATCCCCTTGTGCCACACGCCTAGTTCTGACCAGCCCCTGCATCGAGTTGCAAATATGAACAACCGATCCGGTATCAAATACCCAAGAGCTACTAAGTATGTCAGCAAGGTAAATGTCTATAACATATGTAACAAGTGTACCTTTGCTTGAAGAAGCATCTTCAGCCTTCTTGCCGTGCTTAGCAAGCCACTTGCTACAGTTCCTCTTCCAGTGACCAGCTTCCTTGTAGTGAAAGCAAATGGCCTTTGAGTTCGGTCCGGACTTTGGCTCAGCGGCGGAGACAACCTTCTCCGTGCCCTTTGCCTTACCCTTTTTCTTGGACGAACTCTTCTTGAACTTAGCCAAGTTCTGCACCATCAACACTTGATGTGTGCCTTTCTTAATATGTTGCTCTACCACCTTGAGCATCCAATGCAATTCAGTGAGCTTCTTATCCATGCCGTGCATATGATAGTTCGAGATGAACGTCCCATAGTTAGGTGGAACAGAACCCAAAATTGCATCAGTGAACAGCTCGTCCCCAAGTGGGAAGCCTAACCGATCCAAACCTTGCACGTACCCGATCATCTTGATCACATGCGGGCTCAGTGGATCACCCTCCTTCAGCTTACAATCCTTCAAGGACTGCCAGACGTTCAACCTTTTGGTCCTAGCCTGCACCTGAAACATGCTCTTCAAACTCTCGATCATATCGAAAGCCTGAATTTTTTCAAAATTCTCTTGCAAATCAGGCTCCATACAAGCCAGCATGAGGCAACTGATCTCATTTGATTCATCAACGAGTTTATGGTGGGCATTCTTGGTTGTGGCGTTAGCATTCTCGACAGGTTCCTCTGGAAGTGGATCCTCTAGAACATGTTCCTTTTTATCGTGATTGAGAACAATTCTCAGATTTCTATACCAGGTGGTAAAGTTTGTTCAATTCAGTTTATCCTTTTCCAGAATTGATTTCAATGCAAAGTTGGGTTGAGTAGGTGGTGCCATTGATCTACACCAGAAAATATGCAATCACTAGCAATGTGTTTATGTAGAGTAATTCAAGCCTTAAACAGAACTACTCCCACTGAAGTCAGCATCCCTTCGCAAACTCTTAGTGATTCAGGACCCATCTAGCGTGAGCGACTGGTGAGCTTTAGCATCACTGCTAGCCAACTTGCCTATTTGGTAAGCAACTCCTTCCTAATTGTATCTCTATACGACTCCTGTTGGTTGGGTAGGTATCTCATACCCTGGCTCCCAACCTTGTCTGCCACAAGGCCCAAAACCGTTTTGATAGCCTTGTCAAGTTAACCCGATGCAGTGCATGTCCGTGTCCAACACGAACCCTCCAGTTCAAGGATACCTAGTAGCACCTCAATTTTATGATCCCACCACTAGACGTACTTGACGTGCGAAGGTGCAACATCCGGGATGGGAGTATACTTGATATTAACGAGGGATCTTTCTACCATTATAACATGCATAGAAACAAGAAGCAATATCAATCAAATATAAACATAAATATGTGAAATAGTATGGCTCCTTCATGGGCGTCCTTCCATGGCCGGCTCCTACTCCGATGACCAAGGCGGAACTCCATCTTGTCCGTCACGCCCGGACGCCAAACCTCGAACTTGATCTCTATCCTCCACCTACTAAAACTAGTTATGAATTTACAGAGAATCACAAGTCGACACGCAGGTCGTTATACAATATAATGACAACACTTTGGCTCCTGCCGGCTGACAATCATGACACGCAGGTCATGTTAAATTACACATATGCATCACATACATATGAGTCATACTATTCACATCAAACCTGCAAAACAAACTTATGCATAGAATCACATTCCACCTGTTTGTGTGATCGTTTACGAAATACAAGGCTCTAAGCACACGGTGGTCCCATCTGCACTCTGATCATGCCAAATTTTCTGATCCAAACGATATCATCGATCATCGCGAACCCGATTTGGATTTACGTTTCACGGCTAACACCGATGGTGGATACCGACTGGTAGGGGTAGGTTATGTCTAGACCTCATCGATTCCGATTGACCGAAAACATAGCCTCAATCCATCCCGATGTGTAGTTGATCTCATCAACCGTGCACATAGCCGATCTCATGAACGACGACGGATCTCATCCGCCGCCTCCGCATATCAAATATACATCTGATCTGAATCCAAATCCTATAACAGAGGCTCTGATACCACTATTGGGTTCTACCGTAGGTGCATCTCATGACAATTAAAATTTTCCTACGCGCAGAACCTCCAAGAACATGCTATGGAGATGGATCATAGTTCGTTACCACTAGACGCACAGTGACGTGCAGCGGAAGTAGAGTTGGGGCAGCGCGTTCGTGTGGTCCGTATCCTCCTCGTCCGATCTCCCTCAAATAGTCGTTCCGATCTCCCTCGAATAGCTGGTCGCCGGATTCCACGTACAGGTTCGCCGGAGTGGCGCAAGTGCACTGCCTCTAACGGTATTCGCGCGTGCAGGAGGAACACCCGTGCGGCGAAATGCTAGGTTCGATCACACGGTCAGCGGTGGCGAGTGGAGGTGGCTAGTTGCAACTCATGCAAAGCCCTAATGACGGCGCCTAAGCGATCAACCAGATGGGTGTGCCGCACCTCCTGTGGGGACCCTGATCCTAAGTCATATGATTGCATACTGTAACAAGCCACATCACTTTGCGGCCTCACGCACGGTACTCCACGGCTGCAGCCTTACCTTAGCCGGGACCGTTTGCATCTTTTGGCTCACGTATGTGAACGTGTCGTTGGCAATCACACAACAAAGAACCCAGGCCGACATGACTAGTCATAGAACCCAAGTGGCACATCCGTACGGAAACAGGCATACATAACCCAGCAATGCAGGTGTCGGCATCAAGCGTGTGTAGACGAGTCATAGCAAGCTACAAGGACTCCACTACGTCGCGAGACACGAATGTCATCACTTCATGTAGACGAGTCGTAGAAGGCTACAGGGACTCCATTACACTGCGAGACATTTCCTCGAAGGAACAGACACAGCAACAAAGAAGGATACATGTCGGTCAATCAATGTGTCCGGAGCAGTAGCAAGTTACCATGGCTCGGTGGAAGCACAAAGAGGCAGTTTCCCGTAAAGAGTACTACTAAAGGCACACGACTAGGTGTCGGATCCCATACATACCGTTGCACGTCACACGTACGCACGACATGCCCGATATGCATAGATACAACTATGGCATCACAACATAACCATACAACAACATGACTTTTATTTAAGAGGCTCAGATGAGCCTTGCATAATATGTTCTTACAGATAGGGGTCACATGACCCGACACTCAAGTCATACAAACAAAGTCATACAAGCCAGCGGAAACTTAAGCTGTCTGAGTACAGACGGCGAAAATAGAAAAGAGGCACACGGCCTCACTACCTACAGCCCACCACACGGGCAAGATCGTAGCTGGGACACCAGCTATTGGGCATCGTCAACGTCTAGATAGAACCCACCTGATGGGTCCTGGTTCTCTTCTGCAATATTTATTAAGCAAGGATGAGTACAATCGTACTCAGCAAGTCTTTAAAACAGACCTAGTCTATTTAAGCTCATGTATCAACAAGGGGGTGGTGGAGTTCATGCAGAAATGCCAGCTTGACTCATGGCTATCCTACACTACTCAGTTTTAAACTCTTTGTTACAATTTTAGTTATCGCACACGAGTCCACTATCTCCATCACAATACACCACCATGGATTGCCCTTCCCCTTCCGGAAGAGTGCCATCCACGGTACTCACACTTGTCTTGATATTTTTAGAAGTATCCATTTGATTATCTATGAACAGCATAAGTTCTCCAAGTAGTTTCATACCCTGCAGGGGTGTACTTCTTCACACACGCTCTCGCCACCTATCGCTATGTGCTATAAACCATGCACCTCGGCATCCTTCAAGCGGATGCCCAGCGAGGGAGTCGACCACGACCGTCAATCACATAAGACCTCTAGTCCAGGCTATCGCCTATTTGAGACTGAACCCGCACGGAAGTCCGGTCGAAGTTTCCGCTACGGTCCCAAACGATGTGCGCAGGGTTCCCAAGCCCACCATTCGGGTGACCCTTGGTACACCATGCCACTGCCTACCGCGTCGTAACCCACCCCAAGGGTCAGCGCTACGCACGGCCTCCAGCATGCTATAAACACCAAAAACTACTTGCAACTTCTAGACTAAGGACTAAGCGACTGATAAGTCGAGAGGGGTCGAGTTACCAGAACCCAATGTGTGGTAGTAACTAGTCTTGGATCACAAACACGGAACCCATTTCCTAAGAACGGTCCCAATGAGACTACCCACTATGTACTCCTACATAGCCTCTCATTGCTACCTTTACCAAATCGTATTCATTATGAGCTCATCACATCGAACAACACTGTTTCACTCAGTTCATCACCCAGATGAAACAGACCTGACACAACTCTAAGCATAGCAGCATGGCATGAAAGTAAGCTAAGCACATCATGGCACAAGCATCTACTAGATATGCTAGGTTGCAAGGTTTAACTATTTACTGTGACAAGGTCAGGTCATGCATAGGAATAGGATCATCTATCGTGTATGACTAACATGTGATCGTTTGTCCTAATGCAATAACAAGAGTAGGAGCGAGAGAGTGGGATGTTATCGGAATGATCAATGGGGTTGCTTGCCTTGCTGAGTTACGGATGAGTTCTCTCCTTCGTCGGAATACGGGGTGGTATCTTCCGAATTAGGGCCTACCGCAACGCGGATAAAAGCATTCAATACAAGTAAATGCAACAATGTGATGCATGATCATGGCATAGTAATATGCATGGGTGAGCTAATGTAACTAGTGATCATGTCAATTTAAAATAGATTTGAATATAGGTTCAAAGTTGTTCTCATTTCAAATTCCATATATTAACCTAATGATAATTTTCCATGTTCACCTATTTATGTTGCTCTAGCATGCATGAGAATAGCACCATTGGATTCATTGGATTTTTCTGATAAATTTTTATATATAAATTATTTTCATCTGACTTACAGATTAATTTATATGATTCTTCAAAGTTTTAAATAATTTCTGGAATTATTTTTAAATAGGAAAATGGTATTATGGCATCAGACTGACGTCATCCTGACGTCAGCCGGTCAACAGACCCGTTCCAGGTCAAATCTGACCGGTGGGGCCCATCTGTCACAGACTCAATACTAATCAGTTTTAATTAAACTAATTATCCTGTCTAATTAACCTAGTAGGGCCCACTGTCAGTGTTACATTTAGTTAATAAACCGATTAGAACTAATTACTGATTATCCTAAAACTAATCAGGGACGGGGCCCACCTGTCATTGACTCACAGAGTCAAGCCAGGGCCCACGGGGGTCAAACCCGCCGGATTTGGTCGACGGCTCGTCGGCGGTGACCAACAGAGATGGCGGCGACCATCGAGTTTTGCCCACAGGTGCTCATTCAACGAGCTGAGACCACCGGCGCGTAGCCCGTGCACGACCGCATCCAACGGAGGCCACAGGAAGCTAAGGGTCGCCGGAGCTCGCCAGAAACGAGCTCGTGGCGGCGGCCGGAGCTCGGGCTCGGACCAAAACATGATACAGGGCACGCGGCGACTCGGCAATTGGCTCTACGAGCTCCTGGGAACTCCAGGAGTTCAACCATGCACTCGCATGTGAGCTCGGGGGACTACACGCACGACGACGACCGATCACGGCGGCGGGAGGTCTTCAGGTCTGGCGGCCGGGCTAGCTAGGGAGCGCTAGAGAGAGGGGAAGCAAGGGGAGGAGGAAGAGGAGCTCATGTCGCTTCCAGGGAGCTGGTCAGCGGGCTCGGGGAGGCAGCGACGGCGAAGAATCGACGGCTGGCGACGGCGGTTCTCGACAGGGGAACGAGAGAGAGAGACAGGAGGAAGCGAGGGGGAGGAATGAGCTCAGGAGAGATGGCTCTCGCGTCTTCCAAGCGCAGGGGAAGCAGGGGAGCAGCCTGCTCCGTGGCAAGCAGGAGGTGGAGGCCGGCGAGCGCTTGGTCTCCACCTTGATGCCTACTGGCGCGAGGTGGGAGATGACCTCCCCACCCCTGGTGGGCTGGGCTGGGCCTCCCACTTGACCAGGTACACTTCTTCCCTTTCTTTTTATTTCTGTTTTCTGTTTTCTCTTCTAACATTTGTTTATTTTATTGCAGGTCCAAATAACCTTTCAAATATTCCAAAACTTTTGTATATTCAAGTTTGAATATTATAAACTTGTATAAAAAGTTTCAGGTTAATTTGAAAACAGTAGTAATGATAATGTTTTTATTTATCAATTTCAGAGGCTTAAATCTTTAATTTAAATTATTTGAAATGTTCAAATAATTAGAATGATCCCTGGTATATCCATGCCCTCAATTATCAGACATAGGGAACATTTTTGATGGGCATTTTGGATTTGTTGAAATTTCATTTATCTTGAATTTCTTTAATTCATTAAGTGCTTGGGGTTTCTTTTCTTTCTCCCCATTTCACATTGATGCAATGATGATGATGATGATGCAATCACAATGCTAACCTAGGACACTTGCTAGGGTTGTGACACCTCCACTATATATAGGCATCCGGCACGGGCTCAACTCTTGGGCCTCACACGGATCCTAAAGCCCACGTGTTCCTTCCCTTAAGCACGCGACCCTTTAGGTTCTTGTCCACTTGGTCGCGAGTCAGATCACATCCGACTCGACCAATTGGTAGCGGCCTCTAGCAAGACGTGCCAACTCCAAGTGTCCGATGAGGTTGGTTAGGTGAACCTGTACTTCACACTTATGTTCCCTTTGCCACACGGTATATGTTTTCATGCACAAGGCGATATGGTCATCCTTGTTCCAACACGACCTCTTTCTCATTCCGGTCAATCCGACCAACATTCGAATTATCTCATAATCCTCATCGCGTGTCCATGCTTATCCAGGTCGGATCACCCGAGGGGCCCAGAGTATATCTCTCCTGATCGGAGAGGCAAATCCCATCTTGCTCGACCATGTCTCGTAGCATGGGTCTGGACAAGCCCGAAACCTACCTTTGTGACTACCCAGTCATGGAGTAGTGTTAGGTCAGCCCAAAGCAAGTCTGTCGCCATCCCAAGTACATGCGCCAGCTCAGGTCTTAGGACATAGAACCTATGTTGTACTAGAGACTCACAGATGACCTATCGTTGCATCTCATAATTGGGTTTGTCCAACTCAGACCTTACCTCAACTCACATCCGACAAGACCATGCCGGCTAGCATCCAATGCTACATTGTCAGTGAGACCGAACCATCCACCGTGTCATATGCTAGTCTAACTGGCTGCGCGTCCACACATCCCTTTCAGCTAGGGACCATTTAGGACAGTCATCGTACAATGCATAGTCTCACAAACAAGTCACATACTTGTTAATACACATCAACGATAATTTCCAAGGACTATCTTTATTCATAAACACATAGGAAATATCATCATACATGATTGCCTTTAGGGCATATCTCCAATAGGCAGGCATGGTGAAGAAGGTACACATTCACCCGACGGACCCCAATGCTGCCCCGACTAACATCTCAACGACACTCGACGGCAAATAGGAAGCCGAGCTCATTCGGTTCCTTCGTGAGAACTGGGACATCATCGCATGGAAGCCTGTTGACATGCCGGGTGTACCCAGGGAACTGGCTGAGCATCGGTTGAGAGTCGATCCCAAGGCCAAGCCTTTGAAAGAGCACTTGCGTCGGACAGTAGCGGAAGGCAATTGGCAAAGAGGTGGCTCATCTCTTGGTGGCTAAGTTCATACGCGAGATTTATCACTTCGAGTGGCTCTCGAATGTCGTCATGGTCCCCAAGAAGGACAAGTCACTCCGCGTGTGTATTGACTTCAAACATATCAATTGGGTCTGCCCGAAAGACCATTTTCCGCTCCCTCACATCGATCAGATTGTTGACTCAACTGCGGGGTGTGAGTGTTTATATTTTCTCGATGCATACTCCGGTTACCATCAGATTCGTCTGTTTGTTCCGAATGAAATAAAGACAGCCTTCATCACCCCTTCCGGGTGTTTCTGCTATACCACCATGCTTTTTGGTTTGAAGAATGCTGGCGCTACTTTCATGCGCATGATTTAGAAATGCCTACTTGATTAGATCCCTCCGGAATGTCGAACTTACATGGATGATATTGTCGTCAAGTCTTGCATAGGTTCTGACCTACTGACTGACTTGACCGAGACATTCGCCAATCTGAGGAGGTATGGCATCAAGTTAAATCCATCCAAGTGAACTTTTGCTATTCCCACCGGCAAGTTACTCGGTTTTCTCGTTTCTGAATGAGGAATCAATGTCAATCCCAAGAAGATCAGTGCAATCACCCGAATGAAAAGACCTGGGCATGTACACGATGTCCAAAAGCTCACAGGTTGCCTAGAAGTATTGAGTCGATTCATTTCTTGGCTTGGTGAGAAGGCACTGCCATTATGCCGACTGATGAAGAAGTCTGATACATTCGAGTGGACTCCAGAAGCTGAAGTAGCGTTTATCGAGCTCAAAGCCCTGCTTTCCACCCAGCCAGTGCTTGCTGCTCTGCACAGCAAAGATCCCTTGCTCCTGTACATCGCGGCTACTAATCAGGTCGTCAGTACAGTTCTCATTGTCAAGAGGGAAGAGGAAGGCAAAGCCTACAAAGTCCAACGTCCAGTTTATTATATTTCTGAAGTGTTGACTCCTTCAAAGCAAAGGTACACACATTACCATAAGCTCATCTATGGTATATATTTGTCAGCAAAGAAGGTGGCACACTACTTTCAAGATCACTCGATTTCAGTCATCAGCGATGCTCCATTATCTGATATTCTCAACAATCGAGATGCGACTTGTCAAGTGGCTAAGTGAGCTATTGAGCTCCTTTACTTTGACGTCAAGTTTGAAGTGAAAAAGGCAATCAAGTCTCAAGCACTTGCTGATTTCCTGGCCGAGTGGGTAGAACAACAATAGCCAATCCAAATCCACTCGGCGCACTGGACCATGTTCTTTGATGGATCTGTAACATCCCAAAATTCCATTTTGGAATGTTATGAATATAGCTATGCATCTATTATCATCATTGCTTGATTGTATGAACTAGTTGAAATGCCTCTTCTGGTTTTCAGAAAGTCCCCTTCTACTTTTCCCTATGTTGCTTCCTCTATTTAAAATTTTTGGTTAAAAGTTCAAATAAGAGAGGAGGAACATGACACTCCACACCAGGGTCTAATTGGTGAATTATTTGAACAAAAATAACCAGGAGTTATTTTGAAAATATTTGCAAAAAGGGTTTAAAAACAATTAGGACATTTCTGAAATAATATTTTTTTCAAAGTGTTCAAATGACAGAATAGAAATGTTCATTAAATAGCATTTATTATTCTGTTAATTTTGATATATAATACCCCTATATTTACAAACGATTTGAATGCTTTAAAAGCTTTTGAATGTCTCCGGAAATTATTAAAAAGAAACGGTAACCGTTTCCGGTATTAAACGGGCCGGCCCACCGGCTTTAAAAGCCGAAACCGTTACCGGTCGGCCGACCGAGCGCAGTAATGCTCCCGCTCTCTCACTGACACCGGGTCCCACCCCGTCCGACCGTTGCCCCGGAACGGTCATCGTCTTCACTCCCCGCGCTCGCCGGATCCGACGCCGGCCGTTACTCCCCCTCACCGGATCTCTCCCCTCTCTCCTCCCCGCACCCCCCCGAGCGCCTATATAAGAGCCCCACGGCCCCGCATCCATTCCCCCCCCGAGCCCCCTTCTCTCTCTCGCCGAGACACCGTCGATTGCTCGTCGGAGTTCCACCACCACCGGAAGTCGCCGTCGATCGTAGCCACCACCTCCGACCATCATTCGCCACGCCGTCGCCACCAATCGCCTCCGGAGGACCGTCCCCGTCGCCAGGACCACTTCCCCGTCCTCCCCGACCACCGGAACACCTCGCCGTCGCAATCGCCGCTACCGGACTCGCCGGAGTACCCCGACGCCGGCAACCTCCCTCCGTAAGCCCCCTCGACCGTCCGATCCAAATCCCACGGTCCAGATTAGAACGAACTTAAGTCCGAACCGTTTTCTTCTACCGAACGGTCGCCCGCTCTAATTCACCTACCGAACGCCCCCCTTAGCCAATCGGATCGCGCCACGTAGCCCACTGACCGACGCAAACTTTTTTTCATTTTCTGTTTTGTTTTAATTAACAGAATGTTTTCCAATTTTGTTTTGCTTATATCTTTTAATCTGTTTAGAGTTTTGAGTTGATTCTTTTTGCAATAGCTCACAATTTTCATGTAGTTTCACCCTGTACTTTTAAATTTCAAATTTGAACTATGAAATTTGAATTGAATCAAATTTGCTTAAAATCTTCAAATCTGAATAACTAGAGTTTAAAAATAGATTTTGATATGAATCTTTTTGCTACTGTTTGGTATTAGTTAGGACTATCTTCAGGTATAGTTTGAGGATTTTCATGATATATTTGATTACTGTTTTACCCAAAAAAACAGAATCTGCTTATTATTATAATATAGTTTTATAAACTTAATTTTGATTAGTTTGATTTAGAATTTGGTTTTATTTGTTTATTAGGTTCTGTTAGTAAACATTTAGTGTTTTCACTTACTGTTAATAAAAATATAAATTTGCCTAGTTTAATTTTATTTAACATAGGAATCAAAATTTCTTTTCAATTAGGCTTAATTTGACTAAAACAACTAACTAGTAATAGTTTGTTTTCAAACAAAGTTTTCTATATTTTGTTTCTGTTTTCTAAGACAGATTTAATAGTAAATTATTTTTTTTCTGTCAAGAACATGTTTTGTTAACAAATTATAAGTTTAGTTTTACATTCTTTTGTTAATATAACTATAGTTGATTCATATAGTGTTTATCAAAACTTGTATAAACTTCACTAAACTTTTCCCAACAAGCTTAAATTGATTATTCTGTTTATTAATAAAATATTCTATTGTTTTCCTTGTTGTCAACAATTGTTTTGCTATTTCAAAATAGTTTTATTATGTAGTAGTGTTTTCATCATCCCCTTTGGAAAAAACAAAACTTTGTGTGTTTTACTTGCTAGAGACTTTTGTGCATTGTTTGCCTTGTTTGTTTAGTACTTCTTTGCTGAATGTTATGAGTACTTATTTTGGTTGTATGCTTATTTGAGTGCATTGTTTGTTTCGTTAGATTATCCGGAGTGCGAAACTTGTTACCTAGAGTTACTCAAGTACGAAGATCATCAATCAGGCAAGTCACTTTGATCATGTTTTACCCATGTTTTATATGCATTAGTTCTACCATCTCCCCAGTTGCATGCAAGATAGGTTAGTTGGAAACTTGGTTACATAGTAGTAGTATCATGTGGTAGATACCCCTCTCAACCCCTTTGACAACATTGGCCCCGGGAAACGTTGTTTTACCTTTTGCTATGCTATTAGTAGACGGGGTTGGTTGTGTGATTCATGAGAGTTGAGAGAGTTAATAATTTCAAGACCTACATAATGATCAAGATTTCAATACTCCAAGTTTTCAACATACCTCTGGGTGGATGATGGTTGAACGGCGCCCTGGAGAAACCAGTGGTTAGCCTAGGTGATGCTGGAGGTGGCCAGTATTCACGCGGAAAGGTCCACCCAGGCACAAAGGGATGGATGGGTGCTTCAAGACCCAAGGCTTACCTGCACAGCCACAAGTCATTATGGGCTCTGGCTTGGTTGGATATCGTGGTGACCCTGGACAGGCGGTGCTACGAGAGGTAGAAGAACGGTAGGAAAGGATGGGCATCGTCAGAGTCGCAGGGAAACCCTTTGGAAGACCATGTTTTGGTCATCCGTTTCTCAAACACCCTGAAGTGCGAGAAATCAAACGGAGGCGACCAAATCTTGTGGGGAACGTGTGCAAAAACTCTGCAGAGTACTTAAACCTAATCGATTAGCCGTGTCCACGGTTATGGACGACTTGAGCCAAAGGGATTGGAACTTCCGGAACTCTCAACACAAATAATATGATGATGTGGGAATTTAATAATTTTGGGTATGAGAATTGGTTGATGGAACCATCTCATTAATCAACCAACTTAGTAATGCTTTGCTTAGCCCTTTTTCTTGATGTAGGAAAAATTGGCTTTACGCAAAACTTACCACCCCACCTGCCATATAAGCATATAGACTAGCTGATTATTTTCACCCCTCTCTTGTGACTTTGCCGGCATACTCCATATGCTGACCTACACGGCTGCAACGTATCATGTTGCAGAGTATTTTTCCGACCAGGAGTGAGGACACGTTCTATGCTCAGTGAGATGCCCTTGGAGTCGGATGGACTCATCTACCTTCGACGCTTCCGCAAGATTTAGATATTCTCATGAGTTGGCCTTTGGCCACTTTATTGTAATTTTTATCGTAATAAAGAACTCGATATGAGATTTCGATTAATATAATGCTGTGTGATTTACCTTTGATATATACATTGATGTACCGTGTGTGTACCAGCATGATCTTGGGATGGTACGGAAACACCGGAGACTTGACCTTCCAGGTCGGGTCGTTACAGAAATGGTATCAGAGCACACGCTGACCGTAGGACGTAACCTCTAGGATTGGAAAGCCTTAGGATTGTTTCTCTTTGTCTTTAAATATCTTATACTCTCATCTATTCGTTTCTGACTCCTCTCCGATTATTTCAAAATTTATAGATGGCCACCTTCATCCCAGTGTTGATCACAGAGTTTTGCCAGCCTGACGCAACGATGCCCTTTGGTAAGGAGCTGATGAGGATCGTCAAGGACATAAGGATTGCTTTGCCGAGCATCACCGGGATTCCTATCATGTCATTTCCCCAAGATGGACGCTACAGGATCGAGGTGCATATTCCAGGGAAGACCTTTGGGAATCGGAAGGAACCCATAGATCTCAAGTTCGTGGCACCCAGTTGGATACTTGGAAGAGACATGGCCATTCATCGTGCCCTTGGACGTATCCAGGAGGAATACAGAGGTGGAACCATTTCACCAGGACTCAGCATGGTTTGCCGCAGAGATGCCCATGGCAACATCATCACCAATCCCACTGCAGACACCAATATCTCCTATATCCAGACCTTGGAGACTCACATCAGGACTCTGGAGCTTCGAGTTCGTGCTGACACGAAGACTATCAAGAATCTGATGAATCGTGAGCTGGACCTTGAAGCTGATCTGCGAGAGGCCAACTATGAACACGAGCATGAAGTGAAGGACTTCTTAGAGAGGATTGATGAGCAGAATGCACGCATCGCCACTCTGGAGGAGCATCTAGACATGGGAGAAAACCTTCACCCCGAAGGAGACATGGCACCCTTCATCAGCGACGATGAAGACTATGAGGAAAGCACCACCGGAGGACCTACGACTATGCACTTTTGAGGAGAACATTAGTTATGCCCTCCAATGTATCTTTATTTTAGTCGTTAAAGCGTAGGTCGATGTTTAGTTGTCTGAGATTTGTATTTTCCGATGTTTGACATTGATTGAATAAATGAATGAGTGTTTCGTGTGATATGTTTGTTGCATTGCATATGGGTAGTGAATTTCTTCCAGACCCTTGTTCTATTCTAATTCTCATCCCTCTGAAAACAGCAAGATGCCTCCACGACGTGAGACCGATTTCACTTTTCCACCGGAACTCACCCAACTCCTTCAGCAACAGAATGCACTGATGCAACTATTGATTCAGAATCAGACCAACAACCAGAACAACAACAACAACCACCATCCACCCCAGACTGACAATCTCACCCGTTTTCTGAGGTTGAACCCTCCAACTTTCTCCAGCAGCACTGAGCCCATTGTGGCAGATGACTGGCTCCGCAAGATGGAGAGAGAACTTGTCACCGCTGGATGCACTGACGCTGAGAAAGTGCGATTTGCCGCACATCAACTGGAAGGACCAGCAGCATCATGGTGGGAGAATTATACCACCACTTATCCTATTGCAGATGTGACTTGGGAGCAGTTCAAGCTTGCTTTCCGCACCGCTCATGTTTCAGCTGGAGCCATGAGTTTAAAGAAGCGCGAGTTTCGCAACTTGCGCCAGGGTAATCGTTCCGTGGCCCAATATGTGGACGACTTCAACACATTGTCACGTTATGCCCCAGGAGATGTGGCCGATGATGCGGCCAAGCAAGAAAAGTTTCTGGAAGGACTCAATGATGAGTTGAGCATACAGCTGGTAGTGGCTAATTTCAACAACTACCAAGAGCTGGTGGATAAGGCACTTATTCTGGAAGGTAAACAGCAGCAGATTGAGAACCGCAAGCGGAAGTACACTCAGGGGAAGTTCAACTCTGGAGCTCATCAGAAGCCTCGTTACTCCCCGTACTCCGGGAATACCGGATCAGGAAATGGTAAGTTTGGAAAGCACACTCATACTGTGCACAACCATGGAGGTCACCATCATGGAGGAAATGGGAATAACCGTCTCAACCATGGTAACTTCAAGAGTGACAATGGGAATGGGAACAACAACCAGCACCGTCAAGTTCCTGCTCAGAAGGATCTGAGTCACATTACCTGTTTCAAGTGCCAGAAGACAGGGCACTATGCTACTGAGTGTCCCCAGAGTAAGCAAGGCACTGGAAACGGCACTAACAACGGCAACTCCACAGCCAAGAAGCCCAATCCGTTTCCCCGTGCTCACGTGAATCACATCAACATGGAAGAAGTCTATGATCAGCCCGAGACTGTGGTTGGTAAGTTTTTATTGCATTCACGTCCTGTTACAGTACTTTTTGATTCGGGTGCAACTCATTCATTCATATCAAGGGTAGTTGTGGATAAGTATGGTTTGCCCACCAAAACCCTTAGTCAGCCAATTCAGGTTAGTTCTCCAGGAGGTATGATGATGGCAGGGATAGGATGCCATGCCTTGAAACTCAATATAGGGAACCATGTTTTTTCCACCGACCTCATCGTCTTAGAGTCACACGGATTGGATGTAATCCTAGGCATGGATTGGATGACCAAGTATGAAGGAAATCTTGATTGCCCTAGCAAGTCTGTTTCACTCACCACCCCGGAGAACAAGAGGATTAAGTATGTATCCCGACGCACACGTATGAGTGCTCGGTTAAGTTCTCTCACAGGAGTTGTTCAGGAGGAAGTACCTGTGGTAAAAGAATTTCCAGATGTATTTCCGGAAGAATTACCAGGAATGCCACCAGATAGGGAGATTGAGTTCTTAATAGAGCTACAGCCAGGGACAGCCCCAATTTCCAAGAGACCCTATCGGATGCCCGCAAATGATCTGTTGGAAATCAAGAAGCAAATTAAGGAGTTATTGGACAAAGGTTATATTCGCCCAAGTTCTTCACCTTGGGGAGCCCCAGTTCTTTTGGTGGAGAAGAAGGATAAATCTTTGAGAATGGTAGTGGACTATCGTGCCTTGAACGAGGTGACTATCAAGAACAAGTACCCTCTACCGATGATTAATGATTTGTTTGATCAGCTCGTAGGAGCCAAAGTATTCTCCAAGATCGATCTTCGATCAGGGTATCACCAGTTGAAAATTCGTGAACAGGATATACCCAAAACAGCTTTCACCACGAGGTATGGCTTGTATGAGTATACGGTCATGTCTTTTGGATTGACTAATGCTCCTGCCTACTTCATGAATTTGATGAACAAAGTATTCATGGAATACCTAGACAAGTTTGTTGTGGTGTTCATCGATGACATTCTGATATTCTCCAAGAACGAGGAAGAGCATAAGCAACATTTGCGTTTAGTTCTGGAAAAGCTAAGAGAGCATCAGTTATATGCCAAGTTCAGCAAATGTGAATTTTGGTTGACGGAAGTCGGATTCCTTGGACATGTTATTTCCGGAGAAGGAATAGCCGTAGACCCCGCTAAGGTTGAAGCCGTCACCGAGTGGAAGTCACCCACCTCAGTTAAGGAGATCCGCAGTTTCCTTGGACTTGCTGGATATTACCGGAGGTTCATTGAAAATTTCTCCAAGGTTGCCAAGCCCATGACAGAGTTGTTGAAGAAAGAATCCAAGTATGTTTGGACTGTGGAATGTGAAGCCAGTTTCCGGGAGTTGAAGGAACGTTTGGTCACAGCCCCAGTGTTGATCTTGCCCGATATTCGGAAGGATTTCCAGGTTTATTGTGATGCTTCACGTCAAGGACTTGGAGGAGTACTTATGCAGGATGGAAAAGTTGTAGCCTATGCTTCCAGACAGCTACGACCTCATGAGTTGAATTATGCCACGCATGACTTGGAGCTAGCAGCCGTAGTGCACGCACTCAAGACTTGGAGACATTTCCTTATCGGAAATAGTTGTGATGTTTACACCGACCATAAGAGCCTGAAGTATATCTTCACGCAGAAAGAGTTGAACCTCAGACAGAGGAGATGGTTAGAGTTAATCAAGGACTATGACATGAGATTACACTACCATCCAGGTAAGGCTAATGTTGTAGCCGATGCCTTGAGTCGGAAAACTTATGTGAACACACTCACAGCTGGAGGATTACCTCAAGAGTTAGTCGATGATCTCAGAGAGCTCAAGCTAGAGATAGTTCCAAGAGGATATGTTGCTACACTGGAAATTCAGTCCACCTTGACCGAAAGAATTCGAGAAGCCCAGAAATCGGACAAGGAGATAGCTGAGATTAAACAGAGAATGAAAGATGGTAAAGCTAAAGGTTTTCGTGAGGATGAACACGGAACTTTGTGGTTTGAGAACCGAATCTATGTGCCCAATGAACCAGAGCTCAGGAAGTTGATACTTCAGGAAGCCCACGATTCACCTTACTCGATACACCCAGGCAATACCAAGATGTATCTGGATTTAAAGGAAAGTTATTGGTGGACAGGTATGAAGAAAGATATTGCAGAGCATGTTGCGATATGTGATGTTTGTCAGCGAGTAAAGGCAGAACATCAGAAACCAGCAGGGTTACTCCAACCTTTGCCGATACCCGAGTGGAAATGGGAAAAACTTGGTATGGATTTCATCACAGGATTGCCCAGGACCCGTTCAGGTTATGATTCCATCTGGGTAGTGGTAGATCGCTTGACCAAGGTAGCACACTTCATTCCAGTAAAGACCACCTATACCAGTGCTAAGCTAGCCAAGATATACATGACCAGGATCGTATGTCTGCATGGAGTTCCGAGGAGTATAGTGTCAGATAGAGGAACACAATTCACTTCAAAGTTTTGGCATCAGTTACATGAGACTTTGGGTACGAGACTGGAGTTTAGTACAGCTTTTCATCCGCAGACAGATGGCCAGACTGAGAGAGTCAATCAGATTCTGGAAGACATGTTGAGAGCTTGTGCGCTAGATTATGGATCTAGTTGGGACGAAAACTTGCCTTACGCAGAATTCTCATACAACAACAGTTATCAGACCAGTCTAAAGATGGCCCCTTTCGAAGCTTTATACGGAAGAAGATGTAGAACACCACTGACGTGGGATGGTGTTGGAGACCGACAACTTTTTGGTCCCGACCTTATCCGAGATTCTGAAGAGAAAGTCAAGTTGATACGTGACAGACTCAAAATAGCTCAATCTCGACAGAAGAGCTATGCTGACAACAAGCGCAAGGAAGTGACGTATGAAGTGGGAGACCGAGCATATCTTCGTGTGTCCCCGCTTCGAGGAACCAAGAGATTTGGTGTTAAAGGAAAATTAGCACCCAGATTCATAGGCCCCTACAAAATTCTTGAACGTAGAGGTGAAGTTGCATACAAACTGGAATTGCCGGAAGGATTATCCGAAGTTCATGATGTGTTCCATGTTTCCCAGCTGAAGAAATGTCATGCTGAGATGGTTGACATCCCTTTGCGAGACACCGTGCCCCTAGAGGCCATACAGCTTGAAAGTGATCTGACTTATGAGGAGAAGCCTGTCAAGATCCTCGAGACATCCAACAGAGTTACCCGCAGCAAGATTATCAAGTTCTGCAAAGTTTTGTGGAGTCACCATACTGAGGAAGAAGCCACCTGGGAACGCGAAGAAGATCTTCGTAGAGACCATCCGCACCTATTTTCTAGCCAACCCGAATCTCGAGGGCGAGATTCATCTTAAGGTGGGTAGGTTTGTAACATCCCAAAATTCCATTTTGGAATGTTATGAATATAGCTATGCATCTATTATCATCATTGCTTGATTGTATGAACTAGTTGAAATGCCTCTTCTGGTTTTCAGAAAGTCCCCTTCTACTTTTCCCTATGTTGCTTCCTCTATTTAAAATTTTTGGTTAAAAGTTCAAATAAGAGAGGAGGAACATGACACTCCACACCAGGGTCTAATTGGTGAATTATTTGAACAAAAATAACCAGGAGTTATTTTGAAAATATTTGCAAAAAGGGTTTAAAAACAATTAGGACATTTCTGAAATAATATTTTTTTCAAAGTGTTCAAATGACAGAATAGAAATGTTCATTAAATAGCATTTATTATTCTGTTAATTTTGATATATAATACCCCTATATTTACAAACGATTTGAATGCTTTAAAAGCTTTTGAATGTCTCCGGAAATTATTAAAAAGAAACGGTAACCGTTTCCGGTATTAAACGGGCCGGCCCACCGGCTTTAAAAGCCGAAACCGTTACCGGTCGGCCGACCGAGCGCAGTAATGCTCCCGCTCTCTCACTGACACCGGGTCCCACCCCGTCCGACCGTTGCCCCGGAACGGTCATCGTCTTCACTCCCCGCGCTCGCCGGATCCGACGCCGGCCGTTACTCCCCCTCACCGGATCTCTCCCCTCTCTCCTCCCCGCACCCCCCCGAGCGCCTATATAAGAGCCCCACGGCCCCGCATCCATTCCCCCCCCCGAGCCCCCTTCTCTCTCTCGCCGAGACGCCGTCGATTGCTCGTCGGAGTTCCACCACCACCGGAAGTCGCCGTCGATCGTAGCCACCACCTCCGACCATCATTCGCCACGCCGTCGCCACCAATCGCCTCCGGAGGACCGTCCCCGTCGCCAGGACCACTTCCCCGTCCTCCCCGACCACCGGAACACCTCGCCGTCGCAATCGCCGCTACCGGACTCGCCGGAGTACCCCGACGCCGGCAACCTCCCTCCGTAAGCCCCCTCGACCGTCCGATCCAAATCCCACGGTCCAGATTAGAACGAACTTAAGTCCGAACCGTTTTCTTCTACCGAACGGTCGCCCGCTCTAATTCACCTACCGAACGCCCCCCTTAGCCAATCGGATCGCGCCACGTAGCCCACTGACCGACGCAAACTTTTTTTCATTTTCTGTTTTGTTTTAATTAACAGAATGTTTTCCAATTTTGTTTTGCTTATATCTTTTAATCTGTTTAGAGTTTTGAGTTGATTCTTTTTGCAATAGCTCACAATTTTCATGTAGTTTCACCCTGTACTTTTAAATTTCAAATTTGAACTATGAAATTTGAATTGAATCAAATTTGCTTAAAATCTTCAAATCTGAATAACTAGAGTTTAAAAATAGATTTTGATATGAATCTTTTTGCTACTGTTTGGTATTAGTTAGGACTATCTTCAGGTATAGTTTGAGGATTTTCATGATATATTTGATTACTGTTTTACCCAAAAAACAGAATCTGCTTATTATTATAATATAGTTTTATAAACTTAATTTTGATTAGTTTGATTTAGAATTTGGTTTTATTTGTTTATTAGGTTCTGTTAGTAAACATTTAGTGTTTTCACTTACTGTTAATAAAAATATAAATTTGCCTAGTTTAATTTTATTTAACATAGGAATCAAAATTTCTTTTCAATTAGGCTTAATTTGACTAAAACAACTAACTAGTAATAGTTTGTTTTCAAACAAAGTTTTCTATATTTTGTTTCTGTTTTCTAAGACAGATTTAATAGTAAATTATTTTTTTTCTGTCAAGAACATGTTTTGTTAACAAATTATAAGTTTAGTTTTACATTCTTTTGTTAATATAACTATAGTTGATTCATATAGTGTTTATCAAAACTTGTATAAACTTCACTAAACTTTTCCCAACAAGCTTAAATTGATTATTCTGTTTATTAATAAAATATTCTATTGTTTTCCTTGTTGTCAACAATTGTTTTGCTATTTCAAAATAGTTTTATTATGTAGTAGTGTTTTCATCATCCCCTTTGGAAAAAACAAACTTTGTGTGTTTTACTTGCTAGAGACTTTTGTGCATTGTTTGCCTTGTTTGTTTAGTACTTCTTTGCTGAATGTTATGAGTACTTATTTTGGTTGTATGCTTATTTGAGTGCATTGTTTGTTTCGTTAGATTATCCGGAGTGCGAAACTTGTTACCTAGAGTTACTCAAGTACGAAGATCATCAATCAGGCAAGTCACTTTGATCATGTTTTACCCATGTTTTATATGCATTAGTTCTACCATCTCCCCAGTTGCATGCAAGATAGGTTAGTTGGAAACTTGGTTACATAGTAGTAGTATCATGTGGTAGATACCCCTCTCAACCCCTTTGACAACATTGGCCCCGGGAAACGTTGTTTTACCTTTTGCTATGCTATTAGTAGACGGGGTTGGTTGTGTGATTCATGAGAGTTGAGAGAGTTAATAATTTCAAGACCTACATAATGATCAAGATTTCAATACTCCAAGTTTTCAACATACCTCTGGGTGGATGATGGTTGAACGGCGCCCTGGAGAAACCAGTGGTTAGCCTAGGTGATGCTGGAGGTGGCCAGTATTCACGCGGAAAGGTCCACCCAGGCACAAAGGGATGGATGGGTGCTTCAAGACCCAAGGCTTACCTGCACAGCCACAAGTCATTATGGGCTCTGGCTTGGTTGGATATCGTGGTGACCCTGGACAGGCGGTGCTACGAGAGGTAGAAGAACGGTAGGAAAGGATGGGCAATCGTCAGAGTCGCAGGGAAACCCTTTGGAAGACCATGTTTTGGTCATCCGTTTCTCAAACACCCTGAAGTGCGAGAAATCAAACGGAGGCGACCAATCTTGTGGGGAACGTGTGCAAAAAACTCTGCAGAGTACTTAAACCTAATCGATTAGCCGTGTCCACGGTTATGGACGACTTGAGCCAAAGGGATTGGAACTTCCGGAACTCTCAACACAAATAATATGATGATGTGGGAATTTAATAATTTTGGGTATGAGAATTGGTTGATGGAACCATCTCATTAATCAACCAACTTAGTAATGCTTTGCTTAGACCCTTTTTCTTGATGTAGGAAAAATTGGCTTTACGCAAAACTTACCACCCCACCTGCCATATAAGCATATAGACTAGCTGATTATTTTCACCCCTCTCTTGTGACTTTGCCGGCATACTCCATATGCTGACCTACAACGGCTGCAACGTATCATGTTGCAGAGTATTTTTCCGACCAGGAGTGAGGACACGTTCTATGCTCAGTGAGATGCCCTTGGAGTCGGATGGACTCATCTACCTTCGACGCTTCCGCAAGATTTAGATATTCTCATGAGTTGGCCTTTGGCCACTTTAATTGTAATTTTTATCGTAATAAAGAACTCGATATGAGATTTTCGATTAATATAATGCTGTGTGATTTACCTTTGATATATACATTATGTACCGTGTGTGTACCAGCATGATCTTGGGATGGTACGGAAACACCGGAAGGACTTGACCTTCCAGGTCGGG